>JACAXG010000005.1:16659413-16994145 GCA_018881555.1 Amblyornis subalaris | reverse complement strand
CCCCGACACTGCCCCCTCTGCCCCCGGGGCCTGGGGTGCTGCCGGGACGCGGACCCCCGTGATGCTTCGCCTGCCGGTGCCGTGGGCTGGGGGTCACCTGCCGTGGCGGGGACCCCCCCGGAGCTGCACGGGGCTCCCGGCATGGGGACGGGGGCCTGGGGGTCACCTCTCTGCAGCCCTGGTGCGGGCACTCCCCCGGAGGTGCTTGGGCGCCCAGAGATGGGGCTAGAGACCTGGGAGTCACCCCCCTATATCTCTGTGACAGGGACCCTCCCAGATGTACTTGGRGGTCCCAACATCGGGATGGAGACCTGGGGGTCACCCCCCTACACCCCTGCAACGGGAACCCCTCCAGAGGTGCTTGGGGTTTCCGACATCGGGATGAAGATCTGGGGGCCACCCCCCTACATCCCTGCAGTGGGGACCTCCTCGGAGCTGAACAAGGCTGTCGCCTCCCCTGCGTCCCCCTGGCTGACTCCTCCCCGCTGTGCAGGGGCCGGGGACCCTTCGGATCTCCCTGGTGACCCTCTCCTGGACACGGGGCTGGTGCTGTCGGAGTTCGTGGGCACAGGGACAGTCACCCAGGTATGTGCTGGTGGGGATTGGGTTGACCCTGAGTATAGGGCTGACACGGGGCAGGGATTGACCCCCCCTTGGGGTGGCCTCAGAGTCCTCTTGGTGTGGGGTAGTGCAGGATCTGGTTTTGGGTAACAACAGCCTTGTCTGGGGTAGGGAACGGAGAAGTGACCCCTGCGCCATGCAGTGGGTGATGTGGGTCCCCCAGCCTGCCCCACCCTTCCTGGAACTTCTCTCGTTGCGTTTGTGGGGATCCCATTAGTGGGGACAGACTGGAGTCCGTTGGCCTGCTTATCCCTGGCCAGGAGCCCTTCCAGGGAGTGGGCTGTCACCCCCACAGCCCCAGCCCTGCCTGGACCACTGTCTGGCTGCTCACCCTCTCCCCATCTGCTCCCCAGGACCTCTCTGCAGACCTGCTCTCGCTGCTGGAGGCTCTGCTCCCTCCGCAGCCCCAGCACTGACCCAGATGAGACCCCGGGCCCGGAGCACCTGCTGCCCCACGATGCGTGTCCGGACACCCACGGCTTGGGAACATGTGCAGCCGTTGAGACAGCGGCAGGAACGAGTGGCCCTGTTGGAACCTGGAGCCATGCAGGATGCACCGGGTGGCCGAGGCTGGATGTGAATAAACCCTTGTGCCCTCCACATGCGTCTGCGTGGCTATTTCCAGGAGCTGGGCACAGGATGGGATTTGGCATGCCTAGGGGTCTCCTGTGCAAGGGGTCCTGCATGGCCAGGGTCCTCTCGCTGGGCTGCAGGGCTGGGGGCTGTGGGGCAGCCAGGCACCATCTGCGAGAGCAACTTGGGGGAGTATCAAGAGAAACGCTCCCTTTGTCCTGGGGCCTGACTCCCAGCCAGGGAGGGGTGAGGATCCCCAGCACACTCCAGATCCAGACGTCCCACCTGGCAGTTCTGGGCCTGTGAGAGCTCCCCAGTGCAGAGTGAAATGGGTGAGTTTGGGGTTCAGATTGATGTGGGGATGGGGCTGAACCCATGGGCTGGAGACCCTGCCAGGAGCAGAGTGTGGGGACCTGTGATGGGGCCCCTCTGTCCCCAGCCCCCTTGGTGGCTCCCCAAAGTCTGGGGTCCCCATTAGCAGGATGGTGTTGGGACCTGGCAGCCAGGTGCTAATGTGTCAAGGGAGTCTCTCCCCAACTCTGGGGTCTAGGGTGAAGGGTGTGGGGTTAATGAACCCCATGGAGTGTGAAAGGACTCTCTAATGAGGTTAATTCCCTCTGCCAGGATGGAGGAGGGGGGTGACAGAACGGGACATAAGCCTTTGAGGTGTAAAGCGGCCCCCTCCACTGCCATCTCCTAGGCTGCAGCCCCCACTCTCCAGACAGGGCTGAAGGGACCTGGGCACATGCTCCAGCCATGGGGCACTGCTGTGGGGATGACCACATGACAGTCTAGGGGAGAAGATGGCAGTCACAGGGCTGGGGGGAGGGACCTCTGGGTCTCTGGGCCCCCCAAATGCTGCATCTCTACACGACAAGCCCTTGTGGGTCCTGATACCTGCCCCTGCCAGCAGCAGGGCCAGACCTGGGGGGGCACTGGCAGCAACCCCCCAGGGCTGGGGGCTGGAGCAGGTCCCTGCCCTGAGCTGAGGGGCTCCCTCCTGCAGATGTGGGGCATGTCCCACTGTCCATTCCTGTGTGTGAGCACCATGCACACTTACGTGTGTGTCCCTGTGCTGTGGGTGGCAGGGGAAGGACCATGCTGTTCCAAGTCGCTGGCTACGTCAAGGACCATTCAGAGCTGCCAAGGGCGCCCACGCCACAGCATCTGCGGCAGCAGCTGCAGGCGCTGGCACTCGGCAGTACCTGCCCCGGTGCCTGCCCCGGTGCCTGCCCCACTCCCCCTCGTGCCCCAGAGCAGATGCAGGAGCCCTCAGCATAGAGCCTCGGCAGTGTGTGAGCGTCGGCCCTGCCATGGCCTGGCTGGGGAACGCCGAGCAGGACACCCCAGATGGAGGTGACGGGAGGGGAGGGGAGTGGGGTGTCTGGTCCTCTGGGCATCGTTGTTGGGCTGGGGGGGTCTCCATTCCCGGCAAGATCATGAGGGATACTCTGGGCAGGGGAGGGGGGAACGGCAGTAATGGCCTGAGGTGGGGTGGTGTCTTGGGGTCAGCTGCCACCATCTTCCTCTGCCCTGCTTGGTGCCAGGGACCCCCACAGCTCTGGGGGCACAGAGAGGCTCTGGGGGCTGCTGGAGGCTCTGGAGGAGCAGCAGGACGCAGCGAGCAGCCAAGGATGGAACACAGGGAACTGGGCTCAGGAATGTGATGTCAGCACTGTGGCCCTGGGCAGGGGGCTCTGGGGGACGCAACCCACAATGCTGAGTGTGGCCTACCCCCTAGAGCCCCCACCTCAGGGTTGCCGCTGCCCCTTTGCCTGTTGTGGCAGATAAGGGCCTTCCAGACCTGGGCCCCGCAGCRGGAAACACCAGCGCGGAGCCCCCCGGCATCGCACCCCCCCCGTGGGGCTGCGCCTGGAGCCCCCCTGACGGGAACGGCGAGGAGCCCCTGCGTCTGCCCACCTTCTCCCCYGCCGCCCAGGTGCGCGTGGCCGTCACCTTCGCCCTCTTCGCCCTCTCGGCCGGCTGCAACCTGGCGGTGCTGCGGGCGGTGGGTGGCCGGGGCAGCGGCCGGCGTCCCCACATCCGCCTGCTGCTGCGCCACCTGGCCGCCGCCGACCTGCTGGTCACCGTGGTGGTGATGCCGCTGGACGCCGTCTGGAACATCACGCTGCAGTGGCGGGCGGGCGACCTGGCCTGCCGCCTGCTCATGTACCTGCGGCTGCTGGCCATGTATGCCTCCGCCTTCGTCACCGTGGTCATCAGCCTGGACCGGCAGGCCGCCATCCTGCGCCCRCTGGCCATCGCCCGTGCCCGCGCCCGCAACCGCGCCATGCTGCACGTGGCCTGGATCCTCAGCGCGGGGCTGGCGGTGCCACAGGTACCGACCCCGGGGGCCCCTCTGGCCCCTGCCGGGGGCAGACCCCACCCAGCCCTTGTGCCAGCCCGGGGGTTTGGTGACATGGTCCGGGCTCACAGCCAGGGCTGGTGCCACTGTGCGACCTGCAGGGCGGGCATGCAGAGGGACTGGAGAGCCCTGCGGGAAGGGGATGGAGAGAGTGATAAAGTGGCTGCGGCAGCGATCCCTGTCCCCCCAGCCCTGCCCACCGCCTGGGGTGCCCCCCAGGCTCCTGTCAGTGGGCTGCAGAGCCAGCACAGGGGTGATTGCAYGTCCCACCCCACAGGCTGGGTCTGTCCCTGTGGGTCTGGGGGTCCCTGCCTTGGCTTCCGATGCCCTCCCTGCCTTGGGAGGTGCAGACCCCTCATCACCCCTATCCCACCTCTCTTGTTTCCAGCTGTTCCTGTTCCACACCATCACCCTGCACCCCCCGCACAACTTCACTCAGTGCACCACCCGCGGCAGCTTCCCCCAGCCCTGGCATGAGACCCTCTACAACATGGTGGGCTTTGCCTGCCTCTTCCTGCTACCACTGCTTATCATGGTCTGCTGCTACGCCCGCATCCTGCTGGAGATCTCCCGCCGCATGGGCTCCGGTCTCTGTGAGTGCCAGGCACCACGGGACACAGCCCGTGCCCAGGGAAAGCCCCGGCTGGAGCTCCGTGGGGACTCCCTCAGCTTTTCCCCAGGGCATGCGGTCCCTGTCCCAGCCACAATTTCCCCTCACGGGCTGTGCCCCTCCAGTCTCCTCGCAGGATGCGTCGCTGCGGTGCTCCAGGAACAACATCCCACGGGCCCGGCTGCGGATGCTGCGGATGAGCCTGGTCATCGTCTCCTCCTTCATCCTCTGCTGGACGCCCTACTACCTGCTGGGGCTCTGGCACTGGTTCTGTCCCCGTGCCATGGAGAAGAGGGTCTCACCAGCCCTCACCCACATCCTCTTCATCTTTGGCCTCTTCAACGCGTGCCTGGACCCCATCACCTATGGGCTCTTCACCATCCCCCTCCGGGGGGGTTGGGGCTGCCCCTGTGGGCACGGCCCCCCAGCCCAGCCCCCCTCCCCAGCCACCGGCTCCTTCCGCTGCTCAGCCTCCTCCCTGCCGCCCAAGCAGGGAGTCCAGGGGGTGCGGGGGTCCCGGGGGGCTGCCAGGGATGCCTCCTGTCACAGCAGCTCCCTGTGAGACCGGCACGACTCCCAGGGTACTCATGGCAGGGGGATCTGGACACAGGATGACCAGGTCAGCACAGGTCCAGAGGGGATGGAGTCGCTGCCGATCTCTTCCCCCACCCTGAAGTGCCTCTGCAGGCTTGGGGCTGGTGCGGGTGCTCCCCATCCCTTCTCCCTTCTCTGTGCCCTGCACAACAATAAAATGTCCTCGGCCACCTCTTGTCCCTCCTTTGTCCCCCATCTGGGAGCTGAGCTGGTGTCCCCAGAGCCAGCATCCTGACCCACTGGGGTCACAGCTGCCCCTGTCCCCACCATGGGTGGCTCAAGAGTCYCCAGGAAGTGGCAGATCCAAGGCCATCCACAGGCTGGCCGGGGCTGGGTGCTTCCCATCCCTGTTCATCCCCACGGGGCTCTGGGTCCCAGTGAACACAGGGCTGGTGGCAGTCCCAGGGTGCTGCTGCCATTGGCTCTGCTCCAAACAGGAGCTCCTGGCTCCCGCCCAAGGCCGTCGGGAGGCACACGGGGCCCGTACTCCTGCCTGTGGCAGCTGCCCCAAGGCCAGCGCTGACAGCAGAGCTGGCACGGCTGCTGGGGCCCGGAGAGGTGGGAGAGAGCTGGGGATGCCTGGGCCCCTCACTTCTCCCAGCACCATTAGTGATGCCAGAGTGAGGGACAGCCCAGGAGAACTGCCCTGGCATCCCTCTGGCTGYGGGGAAGGGACCACAGAGCTGGGCTCTGCCTGGGGCTCCCCACTCTGCTGCGGATGGTCACTAGGCTCCCCTGGCCCCTTGGTCCCCACTGCCCAGCGGGACCCTGATCCCAACCCACCGACAGTGTGGCCTTATGCTGGGGCACAGACAGGGGTGCTGCTCCTGCTGAGGGGTCTCTCAGCCTCCAGTGTCTGGTCTTGTGCCAGGAGCAGGCTCAGCTGGTGCAGGCAGGGGGGCAAGACAGAGGAGGGCAGGCAAAAGCTCTGCCCAATAATGGCAGTGCCAGCAGTGCTTGCAGGGATTTATTTGAAACTGGCAAAGTCTGGTGGAGTTGCTTCAGCTCTGACAAATGATCCCACACCTGCTTGAGGGCTGGAGGGCCAGYGCACTAGTCACTCCAGGGGTCTTGCACAGGGGGGTCACTGCAGGCTCTTGTGGGGGTCTCCATTTTTTGGGCTCCAGGGAATGAGGGGCTGCAGTCCCAGGTGCGTGGGGATCCTCCGTGCTTCCATGGCAGGGATGGGGCTTCCTTGGCATGCATCCACAGGGTAGGGGGGGATGTGTGGGGGGCTGAGTCTCAGGCATGGCCTCATGAGTATGAAAGTACCACCTGGTACAGGCACACCACTTGCTGCCAGCCTGAGAAATGCTGCGAGGGAAGGGGCTGGTAGAGCCACAGGACCACCCACCAAGAAACATCCCCTTGTGGGATGCTGCTGCTGCTGTGGCCCCGCTTCTGGGGGCACCCTGCCTGCYCCAGGACAATCGGGCTGCAGACAGAGACCCCCAGCCCTCAGGCAGCTCTCCTTGGGCTGATGGCACTGGGTGGGTGCCAGGTGGGTCAGCACTGCCCGATCCCCTTGCTGGCCACACAGGACTCTGAGGGGCAGCGCGTGGCCACTGCAGTCACATTGAGCTCTGAGGRTGCCCCAGCGTGGATGCTGGTGCTGGTCCAGGGTACCCACCCGCTTCCCAGCAGAGCCAGAGAACGGGGACAGGGTGGCCAGGCGAGGGGACAGGGCGGTGGGTCAGGTGATGGTGAGTGGGAGGCGATGCCAGGGGATGCCTGTACTTAGGTGACCATGTCCACCCACCTCAGCAGTGTCATGTCACCCCCTGCTCCCGCCCCCCCGCCTGCCCATGGCACAGATCAGAGGCGAAGTGCGACCCCCGGGGCCGCGGCTGTCCCACTCCCTGCTCCGCTTGGGCACAGACACACTGGCTCTAGGTGCCGGCTCTGCTGCTGCTGGGTCTCTTCTCAGTGAAGAAGCTCTTGAGCAGCATCACCTGCCCGATGCTGACCACGAAGAGGATGAGGGTTTCCCCCACCGACCAGTACGAGACGCGGCCATTGAGCTCCTCGGCTCTGCTCCGGTCCTGTGCCTCCCGCAGCCGGTAGTGGGTCTGGGAGTCAATCACTGCATTCAGCATCTCATGGATGGTGACACAGGCAGATTCCATCTGGGGGACAAGGACAAGGGCGCCCCATTGCTTCTGACATGGCACAGCTGAGGGAGCCCAGGACCATGCCAGGGCACCCAAGAGCAGGACAGCAGTGTCTGTGTCGTAGGTTCCCTGCCAGAACTCATCCAGAGTGGTTCCCACAGGGACAGAGCTGAGAGCCCCACCAGGGCATYGGGATGCCCAGCCCAGAGGCTCATACTGAGGGATGGAATGGCTGACGCAATTCTCTCATGTGGGATGGACACGGGGTGCTGCAGCTGGGGGAGCCCAGACCCAGCACAGCCCTCCCGTCCCAGGCAGAGGATGTGGCGTGTGGTGTGGCCGTTGGCTGGYGGTTGGCACTTCTGCATCCAGCGCAGGAGGAGGAGGACGAGCCCCCAACTGCCATCCCGCGAGGCTGCTTGGGGGCTGCGGCAGGACCCTCCCTCCCTCCTTCTGTCCCTCCCTCCTTCCCTCCGGGGACCCACCTGTGTCAAGGCGGTGACACGGTTGTTCATGTCGGGCAGGATGGGCGGCTCATCGCCCACCTGGAAGTCAAAGTAGACAATTTTGTGGGAGAAGGTGGAGAACTCGTTGCTGAAGCAGAAGGTGTAGACACCCTTGACCTCGGTGTGGTGCGGGAAGCTGTCGTACTGCTTCTTGGTCTCCTGGTAAATGGTCTTGCCATTGGGGTCCTCCACATAGCAGTCCACGTCATAGTGTCCCCCGCTGATCACCTGTGTAGGGAGATGCAGGTGGCACTTGCCAAGCGACCTGGCAAGGGCCCCTTGACTCTGCCTGGCCCCACAGCTGTGTGAGAGGCCAGCGGGCACCACGCCCATGGGATGGGGCCCAGGCCAGGGGAGCCCTGAGGAAGCTGTGCACTCAGGTGGGCACTGCTGCGTGTGGGGCTGGGGCTGGGAACAACTCCTAGTGCAGCATGGGGGGAACTGGGGTGCGCACGGGAGAAGGGAACTGCAGCCCTGCCGGGGGCTYTGCAGGGCACGGGCACGGGAGTGTGGGCAGGGGCATGGGCAGGGGCAATAGGCACATACACGGGCAGGGGGGTGGGCATGGGGGCACAAGCACGGGCATCGGGGCAGGGGGTTCAGGCAGGGAGCATGCAGGGCTGCAGTCAGGTACAGGCCGGGCAGTACCTGGTAGTCGAGAGTGAACTTGATGCCGCTCTCCAGCTCCTGGTGGAAGCAACGCTGGGCGCTGTCGGGCAACTCCAGCGTCAGCTCCGTCCCGCCGGCCGCCAGCGCGCCCAGCAGCGCGGCCAGGCACAGCGCCCGCACCGCGCCCCGCACCGCGCCCCTCCCCGCGCTCCGCATCGCGCCCCGCACCGCGCCCGGCACCCCGACGCGCACCGCGCCCGCCACCGCCACCGGGACCCGCCCCCCACCGCCCCCCTGACGTGGCGCTTCCGCTGCGGGCGGGGCGGGGCGGGGGCGGCACCTCCGGCCCCGGGGCGGGCACCCACGGGGATCCCGGGAACCTGCCGGGCACCCCCGCCACCCTGGGAACCCCCCGGCATCTCCGGGCCGAGCACTCCGGGAACCCCGGGCATCCCCTCGGCAGTCCCCGGGACCCCCCCGGGCCGGGCGGCTGGTATCGGGTCCACGAGAGATCAGCCTCCGTCCAAAGCTGAGCGCTTTATTAACGCAGAGATCGTGCAAGTCTCCGCAGGGACAYGGCGTCACCCCAACACCTGCCCCTGCACCCCGCACACACGCACTCTTGTGAATAAACGCATTCATGGAGTCATGGAATCTGTCGGTGGCCACGGCACACGGCCAGTCCACGGCACACGGAGCGTGGGTGAGGCGTGGGGCTGGGAGGGCTCCGTGCGCGGGGTAGGCAGCAGAGCGGGGTCTTGGCTGTGGCGCGGTGCCTGGGACTTTCCCGGTGGGATGAACCCCTAGGGTCAGCCCGTGCCACCCTCGGTGCCTTGGCATCCCGGGTCCCCCGCCGCTGGCACAGGCTTCCCACGCGGCCAGGCTGGGATCGTCCTGCCCGGGGACTCAGCGCTTGGGGCCCCTCGGCGTGGTGGGGAATGAACCCCCTGAAGTTCGGGTGCTTCAAAGACGACACGAGACAAGCCCATCGCGGCCCAGAACCGCCGAGGCTGCCGCGGTGCCGGGTGAGCTCAGCCGCCGGGGCTCCCGAGAGCTCGGGGATCTCGGAGGCGGAGGATTGTCTCCCTCTCCCGCTCCGGGGGAGCACCGACACTGTCCGTGGCTGCAGGGGTGTTCCCTCTCCTCCAGCCCCCGTGGTACTGAGCATCTTCCCCTCCTGGAAGGCACTTCATGAACGCATCGGCCCCAGAGATCGCTGCCGGGGGCTCCGGGGGGGATTCGGTGAGAGAACGAGCCGGGTGGAAGAAAAGCGGATTGTAACTCGGGAGGTATAAGTGAACTGCAGGTGGGATCCTTGGCACGGAGCTCAGCGATCTCAGGCGGTCTGGGATCGATCTCCCRGGTGGTCGCTCCTGATTCAGCCCCTGGGCTCAGGGCTGATCCCTGCGGCCACCAGCGTGTCCCCAGAGCCAGTGACCACTCTGTGTGGGAACCGTCCCGTTTCTGCAGGGACAGCACGGCTTTGGCCACCGTCCTGCGAACAAATGGTGACACGGCTACTGCGCCACAACCTCCTCAAAATCGGAGAGGTGCCGCATCTGCTCTGCCTGCATGGAATGCCTGCGGAGGAGCTTCCTGTGGGCTCTCACGTCACCCCGCCTGGGTGAGCTGGGTGCGAGGGGCACCAGGGGCTTCAGCCCAGCAGCCAACGGGGAGGGGGCTTTGCTGGAGCCAATGTCAGGGATCGGGGGCTTGGGGTTCATGTTCAGGGGGGGCAGATATCCCGGCCTTGTGTGGGAGATGTGGTCCAGCAGCAGAGTCCCAGATCCTCGCCTCTCCAGCAAGCTGGGCGGCCGGCGCCGGACAGTGCTGGGCGATGTGCTGGCGCTGCCAGAGGGAGACTCACAGGAACCATCCAGCAAGGCCAGGTGGGACCCACTCAGCTTCCTCCTCTCTGATGGCCCCTTCCCTGCCTCGGCGAGCTGACAGTCTCCATTGTGTTCGGTGCCCGGCCTCCACCAGTGCGGCGTGTCCGTCCCCGCGGCCGAGCTGGCGGCCGAGCTGGTGCTCTCTGGCTCCTCTGGGACCATGCTGCTGCGGGGCAGGTGCGGGTGGGTGCCTGGGCTCTTCTCGTGGGTGGCTTTCCATGCCAGCGGCCCCGGTGCCTGCTCATCCACCGGGGGGAAGAGAGAGGGGTCCCTGCCCTTGCTGCTGCTGCTCCAGGTGAGGGAAGGCTTTTTGGAGAGCGAGAGGTCGCCAATGCCCATGATGACCTCATCGTCAGTGCAGACCCGCGTGTCGTCGCGGTGCGTGGAGGCTGCCAGCACCGAGGGTGCCACCAGACCCCATGGCTCTGACCGCAGCCGCTTCAGCCGGGGCAGGTGGGCTCTCCGGGCAGTGCCAGCTCTCTGGCCCGAGGAGGGTGTCTCAGTGTCCCCAGTGTCCCTGGGGTGTGAAGGGTGTGGGGTGAGAATGCTGCTCTCCTTCTCGGCAGGGGAAGGTGCAGAGATGGTGGTTTTCAGGTGAGCACTGGAGGGGGCTGCACCCTCCTCGAGGGGAGCCCTCTCCTTGAACTCCAGCGCAGGGGCAACGTTCAGGTACTGCTTGGCAGTCTTGGTGCCGGAGGCTGATGTGTCCATGGTGATGATGATCACCTCCTTCCCCTTGGCTCTGCAGGCATTCAAGAGGTGCTGCAGCACAGCCTTGTCCTCGGCATTGATGGCGTGGACCAGTGCTGAGGCTCCCGAGTGGTCCTCCAGGCTGGGGTCCGCCCCGCTCTCCAGCAGCAGGGACACCACATCCCCCCCTGCCCCGCGGATGCAGGCATGCATGAGGGCGGTTTTCCCAGACTTGTCCTGGATGTTGGGGTCAGCTCTGTTGTCCAGCAGGTACTTCACCATCTTGGCCTTGTGGATGCTCTGCTGGTCGACGTGCGTGGTGATGCAGGCCACCATCAGGGCAGTCTCCCCCTTCTCATTGCTCTCGTTGATGTAAGCCCCCCCTTCCAGCAGCAGCCGGGTCAGCCGGAGCCGGCCGAGCCACACGGCCTTCAGGAGGGAGTTGCCTCCCAGCTCCAGCTCCATCACCTCATCCATGGCACTGGCCGCTGCTCCGTGCTGGGTGATGGCAGTGGTGGCTGGCGGCTGTGGGGGGAACGGTGGAGAAGAGGTGAGCCCTGGTCCTTCGCCCCTGCCTTCCTGGGATGCCACTCTCTGGGCACTGCCCCATATCCCACTGTCCCTCTGCCCATGTCCACCCACCTTGTGCAAACAGCTGCCCAGATGTGGGGCAGCTCTCTCTCCCAAGAGATCAGGGAGCTTCCGATGATCTCCACCGGCCTGCTATGTCTGGGGGGCCATAACACGGAGCCCAGCGGAGACAGCAGGAGCTTCACCCATGGCTTCCTGGGCTGCAGGCGGGATCTCTGCTTCCTCACTGCTGGAGGGAAGGAGAAGCAGCCACAGTTATGCTGTCTACTGTGTTTCTACTGCTCCCTGCTTCTACTACCCCCACTGACCCCCACTCCCTTCTCCCACTGCCCCCTGCTCCTGCTGCCCCCCACTCCCTGTCCCACTCCTCAGACTGTTCCTAGAGCCCTGAGCAGCCAGTGCCCCCGGAGCGCCCCTGGAGAGGGCACAAGCCTCCCGGCCCTCCCCCATCCCCCCGCGCCCTCCGTGGGGGTCCTGCAGCCCCTGGCCCTGCGGTCAGTGCTCACGTTGCCCCCAGCTCCTCCCAAAGGCACCGACGGTACCGCTCCCTGCCTGTGAGCTCCCCGCGGCCCCTTCCCGTGGGGATCCCTCGGACCCGGGGGGAGACCTGGGCGTCGGTTCTCCCCCACTCCCGGCGGGACCCGCGCCCCTCCACGCCGGGGCCATCCCGCTTCCGCTCCTGCCGCCGCCCCCGGCTGCGGTGATGACGGCGGGGTGCGGACGCCGCCCCCGGCCCGCTACCTGCTGCCCGGTGCCCGTGTCGGTGTCCGGTGCCGCTCTCCGGTCTTGATGCCGCTGCCTTGTGCCCTGTGCCGGGGCTGGTGCCGGTGCCGGTGCCGGTGYCGGTGCTTGGTGCCGGATGCCGGTGCCGGTCGTTGGTGCCGGTGCCCGGTTGCCGGTGCCCGGTGCCGCTGCCCGGCGCTGCGCGAGGAGGAGGGCGCGGGGGGGCGGCGCGTCCGCCCGCGGGTGGGTGCGGGGAGCGGCGGGGCGGGGGTGTCCTTGTGCTGGGGGGCTGGAGGGGTCTGTATCCCTGCCGCCGGGCGCGGGAGAGCGTGTTCGTGTGCGGGGGGAGCGTGAGCGTGGGGATGTGAGGGGGGAGTGTCGCCGCCCGCCCGCGCGGGGGTGTCTGTGTGCGGGGGTGTCTGGCTGTGTGCGGGGGTGTCTGGCTGTGTGCGGGGCTGTCTGTGTGCGGGGGTGTCTGGTTGTGTGCGGGGGTGTCTGGGTGGGGGGCTGTCTGTGTGCGGGGCTGTCTGTGTGCGGGGGTGGCTGCGAGTGTCCCTGCTCTTGGGGCTCTCCAGACCCCAAACTGGTCTGAGCCCACAGCTGTCCCCACTTGGAGCAGGGGGGATTAGGTCCCCCCCTAAGCCACCTCTGGTGTTAAAGACTCTGTGGTTTGAGTGCACATCTGGGAGAACCTGAGCGCATATCTGGGACACCTGAGGGGCACTGGAGTGCTCTGTACAGTGCAGGAGAAGCCGAGGTCCCTGTGTCTGCTCCCCGGGCAGAGCTGCCCTCAGTGCCGGGATGATGTGCCGAGATGATCCACCACAGATGTGCTGTGGACCAGCAGCAGCGTGCTGCCCCTCTGGCCCTCCTTTGTCCACAGATCTCGCATCTGGGAAACACGCTGCTTCTCAGCAGCTTCCTCCACTTTCCTCGATGGCTCTTTCGGAGCACTCCCAGCAGAAAGAGGGAATTGGGAGGAAGGAGGAAATGGTCACAGATGCCCCTGACCACCACCCCAACCCCCATGGTTCTGTACTTCTGCAGACCATCGCAGCCATGAGGATGTTTGTCATCACACTCTCTGGATCACATTAACATTTGGGGAAATTTCTCTTGTGATTAATTAAATATAATCTAATATTGCAGTGCTCTTCATTCAGAGATGATGATGACAATGAGAATCAGAGCCAGCAGAGAAATTAAGTTGGTTTTATTACATTAGGGAGCATTTGGCAAACCTTATGGCAGGTTCATCCTGACTTGGTAACACAGACACTCTGCAGTACCTGCCTAAACTGGCCATATACCCCCCCAAAKGTGTTTATCTGTCCATTTTCTGATGCATGAGCACACCAGGTTAGTTGTAGAAAATAAACACCTTAATTCCTAGAAGCAAAATAATATAAACACCTTAACAAAATAAATGTCTTAAAAATAAACTGCTGAAACTCACAAATTTAGGACAGACAAGCTGTGGTGGCAGGAGGACGACAGGCTGCCCAGCAATGGGGGTGTTGCTCCAGCACCAGAGGAAGCCACTGCGTCCCCCCAGTGGAGGGGGTTCTGCTCTGCTCCCAGGTCAGGATGGGTCAGGGATGGCCACAAGGAGGGAGGAGGTGGTTATGGGGGAAGAGGGAAGGTCCTGGGCCCCCAGTGGTTGCAACTGGGAGAATGTTGGAAGAATGTGTTGGGGAGCCAACACATGTTTTGTTGCAGGCGCCCCTTTCTCCTCTGCCCACCTTGCTGCTCCCGTGAGTTGTCACCCCTGTGCTGGAGCCTACACTGGCTGGTCCTGGATGGAAAGCAGGAATGACCTGTCCTTGAAGATGTTAAAACCTGAGCGTTCCCTTTCCTGCTCCACCAGCCTAGACTCACCAGCTTCCAGGTGCCCATGGGGTGGGAGATGCCCCAGCAGGGAGGGATGAGCACAGTGAWTTCAGCTCCATTATGCCAGTCCTGGGAGCTGGGACGTCTGTGGAGGGGAGCAGAAATGGCCCCTGCCTGCTGCCAGAGGGCCTCAGATCTGCCCCAGCCTTGTCCTGGCTTTGCAGAGCACAGGTGTCCACCTATGTTCATCCTCCTTGTCTTCCTTGCCAGTATCTATGCCATTCTTGAGGATGCCATGGCAACGGGGCCACAGGGACGGCTGCTGGAGAAGCTGCAGCTCTGTGCAGGGCTCTGAGCCATGGGTTTGATCTCAGCAGTGCCTGTGGACCCTCGGGGGCAGCAGGATGGGATCTAGACATGGTCAGTTTGGGACAAGATTGAGATGAGGTGGCTTTGAGGCGGCCAGTTGCCACCACGGGGTGTTCTGCCCACACAGAACAGCCCTGGCAGGGTGTGGAGGGCTGGGCAGTGGCTGGAGGTGCTGCTGGTGATACCAGTACCCCGTGGCATGGGTGGTGCTGGTACCCAGAATCCTCACCTGGGCAAGGGGCTTCTTTCTCCTGGCAGGACAGAGGCAGAGAGAGGTAGAGGTGACAGAACTGTGTCACTGGAGAGAACATCAGAGATGCTGAGTGCTTTGTGGGGCCACCCCAGCACTATCCCACCCAGACGAGCAGCCAGGCAGCTGCCACCCCTTTATTAGAGCCTGCTAAGGTTATGATTAGAGTCTGGCCCAGCCCGGAGAAGGGGGAGCTACTTTCTGGGACTGTAATGGGGCTGTCTGGTCTGTGTGGGGTGTGGCTGTGGTCCCCAGGGCATTCGAGGGGGCTGCAGTGATACCTCGGGGGGCTGAGATTGTGGGAACACGGACAGGATGGCAAGGGGCTGTTGGGTCCATGTACTCCCCAGCCCTGGAGGAGCTGCAGCTGCCGGCTGGGCGAAGCTGAGTGTGTCTCCTGGGGAAGGGGCTTGTCCCAAAGCACTGTCTCCCGGCACATTTGGAGCCCCAGCTCAGGCRCAGGTGGGGAGCCAGCACAGCCTCGCCAAGGGCTGAACCGGCCCTGTCTCCCCGGAGGCACCCGGTGCTGGCAGGTTCTATTTTGAGTGCTTTGCCGAGGGCTGTGTGAGCTATTCCTGCCAGCTCATCCCTGCACGGCCGCCGTTTCACCGTTTATAGCCACGCTCCCGGGGCTGAGCGCAGGGATAGGGGAGCTCAGCACTCTAGGGGGGACCGCTGGCTCTGCTGCTGATGCTGCCGCTACCCGGGGCACAGCCCAGGTCCCTCGACAGGTGGGGCACAGTGGGGTGTGACGYGAGGCTGCCCTGGGTGCAGGGGGTCCAGCCCACCAGCGTTCAGCCCCAGCCACGCCTCTCCTGGGGTTCCATGGAGGAGAGGGTCCAGCCATGCCCACAGCACCTTGTTTTCGCCTCAGACCTGAGCAGGGCCGGAGCCTGGGACAGGTTTGCACCTGCTTTGACTGAAACCCTGATTTTTCCTACTGAAAAAACGGGTGTGCCAGAGATCAATCAGCTGAAATCCATGATGTTAGCCACAGCCCTGCCGCTGCCACCTCCTGCGGCCACAGTGTCACATACTGCTAGTCTGTGTCCCCTCTGGTCCCCGGCTTTGGCCAGAYGGGTGAGCTGGCCCCGCACAGCGGCACCTTGGCCAGACTGGGGGAGCATCAGCTCAGCCTGACCTGGAGTGCTGGGAGCGATGGATGGCCCACAGCGACGTGGGCTGTGTGACCCCACATACAAGGGCATGGGGAGCTGGCAAAGCTCTCTGGGACCGGAGCGGGTGAACAGGGAGACCAGAAGTGGGTGACGCAACAGCTGATGCAGTGGGTGATGCAGTGAGTGATGATGCAGCAGGTGATACAGTGGGTGATACAATGGGTGATGCAGTGAGTGATACGATGGGTGATGCAGTGGATGATGCAGTGGATGATGCAGTGCTTCTGGAAGAGGCTGCATCACCCAAAAGCAGCTGCATCATCAAGGGGAGAGGCTCTGATGTCTCTATAGCAACCGTGGGGTAAAAATAGTGCAGCAGCTTTAGGGAGCTGTCAGGACCCGGCAGGGATTGCTGCTGGGATGGGTGCGTGGGGAGCACAGGCTCAGCAGGGAGCAGGGCTCACTGTGCTGCCAAGAGCTGCTGCCCTGCCAGGGATGCTCCAGGGCCTTGGACAGCTAGGGGAGGAGGAGGGGACAGGATGTGGGGCTCAGGGTGTGGGGCTCAGGGTGTGGGGCTCAGGACATGGGGCTCAGGAGGTGAGCACAGCAGCACAGAGCCCCTGACTGCTTCTGCACTGACTCCCTGCCAGTCCCCTCTCCCTGCCCTGGCTCCTGGCCGAGGGGACGGTGACAGCTGTTTGCACACCAGGCTCTGCAGGTGCATGAGTGCAAAGGATTTCCTGTGCCCCAATCATGCCTGCAGTCTCACTGCCGTCGTGCTGAACTTGGATCCAAGACTGGATCCCTGTTGGATCAGCAGCTCTGTAGCTGCACCAGCCATCATGGACCTCACAGGTGGCTGTGCCTGCTGTCCTCTCCCTGAGCTGCGGACTTCGGTGCCCATCTGAGGYGTGAACAAAGTTTCAACCTTTCCTGTAAGTGAGAGGGTTTGGAGCTGGGTGGGATCGGGATCTCTCCAGACTCTGCTCCACAATGCGGGGGTTTGGTTTGACTCAGACTCTAATAAATTGTGGAAAGGTCTGAAAACAGGACTGTGGTGGTCTGTGTCACCGAGCAGCCAGAGCTGCTCCCCCTCGAGTTACCGGTGGCATTTGCTCCAGTAAGGGAATGTGCTGGGCCTTGGAGAGCAGCAGCTGCCATCCCTTGGACCCTGAGCTCTGGGCTCCGGGGAGCTGGGCTGTGGGACTGGACAGGATGCAGGTGGTGGGCTCTGGGGATACTGTGGGGCTCAGAACCATCCTCCCTCACTGGGAGCAGGGCTGGGAGCTGTCCTGGTGGGCAGAGGGGCAGGGGGTAGCGTTTTTCTACCTGTCCTCGCTCTCGGCGTCCTGTACCCCTGTGTCCATCATTGGAGCACCGGGTACCCCTATTCCCCTCTCCTTCGCTCTCCCAGTCCTGCCATTGCTGTTGCCTTGACAACGCATCCCTCTCCTTGCACTTCTCCATGCTTTTATCTTTGTAGTCTGCACATTCTTGCACCTGAATGGTGGGTTTTCCACCTGGATGTGCTCCAGAGGGGCAGCAGAAAACCCCTTGGATCTAAAGGCCGGAAATGCCCTTGATACCAGGATGGAAATCACCACATCCCAGCAGGAGGGAGTATCTGTGGGTGGCCACGGAAGATGAAGCCACTTGTGCTGTAATGGGTGAATCATTGAATCCCAGAATGGCTTGGGCTGGAAGGAACCTTAAAGCTCATCTCATTCCAACCCCCTGCCACGGGCAGGGACAACTTCCACTAGACCAGGTTGCTCCAAGCACCATCCTCGGACACTTCCAGAGATAGGGCAGCCACAGTTGGGATAGAGTGACAATGCAACTCATGTGATTATCTACCAATTAAGCTGAGAGCGTGCAGTGCTGGGGCAGGGACAAAAAATGCTTGGACTCCCTGGGCGATGTGTTTATTGCTTGTGGAAATGCGTGATAAATTCCTAGTTGTTTGAGGTGTCTTTCTGGGGGTTTTCTGGTTTTTGGATGGGTGATTCCCTGCTCTGAGCTCCTGGAATCAATGCTGCAGCTCGAATCCTGGCAGAGCACAGTCACTGAGGTCTGATGTGTGCCTTGCCATGGGATGGGATGCAGACTGCTCTCACCCAGCACTCTTCTGTATTTTCTTAATATTATTAAACTAAGTTTTATAAATATTCATGGAAAGGAAATAAATGCAAAAATATTCCATTCTCTCATTTTGCTTGTTTAATTTTAGAAACTCGTTTTCTCTCGAGAAGCCATTACGACGCTCTTTGGGTTGTGTTTCCCTCCTAATCCTGATGAATCCCCACAGGGAACAGCAACAGGGAAATGTCAGCACCTGGTCCCTGGGAATGGCTGGGGAGACCTCAGACCCCTGAGGTGTGGGTCTCCAGATCAAATTGGAGACAAAGCCCAGGATCTGGGCAGCTGGATCCTGTCTCAGCCGAAGCTGAGGGATGAAATGTCTTCAGCCTGGAGAAGAGAAGGCTCTGGGAAGACTTTAGAGCCYCTTCCAGTGCCTAAAGGGGCTCCAGAAGAGCTGGAGAGGGATTTTGGACAAGGCCCTGGAGGGACAGGACAAGGGGGAATGGCTTCCCACTGCCAGAGGGCAGGGTTAGATGGGATACTGGGAAGGAATCCTTCTCTGTGAGGGTGGTGAGGCCCTGGCACAGGTTTCCCAGAGAAGCTGTGGCTGYYCCATCCCTGGAAGTGTCCAAGACCAGGTTGGATGTGGCTTGGAGCAMCCTGGKMTAGCGGAAGGTGTCCCTGCCCATGGCAGGGGTTGGGATGAGATGAGATTTAAGGTTCCTTCCCACACAAACCATTCTGGGATTCTGGGACTCTATGTGCCCAGCACACACTGCACCCTCTGCCACCACTGTGACGCAACACACGCGGCACTCGCTGCTGTGCCGTGGCTGCTGGCAGGGTGAGGAGAGGTGCTGAGYGGAGGCAGGAGAAGATCCGAGTTTGCACTCCTCGGAGTGTGYGTTGGAAGAGAACTGATCTGTATTTAATGACAGAGCAGTGCAATAACCTGCAATTAGCTCTGCGCAGTGCCTGCGGGGGCGGCGCTCCCTGGCAGCACTGGGGTGAGCGATGCCACGCTGTCACTCCCCTTCCCTGGGGGTGGCAGAGCCCCTACCCCAGTGCAGCCCCCYGTGGGTCCCTGGCCTGCCGTGTGTCCCGATGGGGGTCAGCTGCTGCCCCCTTTGTGTCTCATGTCTGTGGGGTCCCCCTGAACACTTCACTCCTGTGCCCCAGCTGCGGCAGTGGTGCCAGTGCCTGTGTAGCCACTCTCTGTCTCCCTCCTCTGAGGGGTGTTCCGAGGAGGGTCATCGGCCTCTTGGCGATCAAAGGCACATGTTGTGTCCAGTGGGTGGGCAAGGGACCCCACAATGAACCCCTGCGAGGCTCTGCCACCCTCCAGAGCTCCCAGCTGCGTGTGCTCCGTGTGGGATGGAGTGTGGAGCAAACACCCGTGCCCATAGCACAGACGTGACACCTCAGCAGTGCCAGGGCAGCCGCCCGCTTTTCCCAGTCACGTCTCCCCCTACTCCCACAATGCCTATGGGCGTGCTGCCACTCTGGGTAGCGTGGGCAATTATCCCAATTCCCCAACCTGTCTCCGTCCTGGGAGAAAGTGAGTTGTGCTGGCTTTGCTGAGAAAGGATTGTGGGGGAATAAGGGCAATGGTGCTGGCTTGGCTGTCTTGGGAAAAGACTCTTGGGCACTTTGGTCGCTGCCCTTGCAGCCAGTCGCCGCTGGTATCGGGGCGCAGGCGGGCAGTGAGGGTGCAGCACATGCTGCCCTCAGTGGGCTCGGTGCAGGCAGGACCCAGGTCGCCCACGGCAGGCTCGGTGTCCTCAGCCTGGCAGCACCAGGGCTGTGGCTGCAAGGGAAGRGGCTTTGCTTTACCATTGGGAATGCCGTGGGTGGGAGGGGTGGGCGCTGCTAGACCTGGGGTCACCTATGGCGGAGGGAAGGGCGGCTGAAGCAGGGCTGGACGGGACAGGGACACGAGGGACGGTGGAATGTKCTGGGGCCGTGGCACACGCGTGTCCCCGCAGCCGTACCTCTCCCTGTGCCGGGCCTCGGGTTCTTGGCCCCGGCTGCCCCAGGGGCTGCGTCAACTTTAATATCTCTGCTGAGTGAAATTTCCTGGTGTGGCTTTCATGTCCGCTGGGACACTTATGAAATATCCGGATTCTGKTTTTTTCTGAAGAAGTGGAATTTCCTATCCATGCCTTTAATATCAGGGCTACGTGCTCAGGGCGCGAAGCGGCTGCGCGGCAGCAGCCCCGGTGCTGGCTCAGCCATCGCCCCCCTCTGCCCCGACACCCCCCCCGGCCGCGCTCCCTGGCCCGGCTCCCCGCAGCCGGGGCTGGGCTGGGGCCGGCGCGGGGAATTCGGCTGCCTCAGGAGTTTTCCGGTGGCGATAAGCCGTCTTTTCATGGCTGATCACCCCACCTGCCACGGGGGAAAGCCAAACACACACTGACAATCCGCCGGCGGCTGTTTGCAGAGGGATCGGATGACGTCCCGGCCCCCGCTGAACCCCTCATGCAGAAGCGGCAGTGAGAATGCAGGCACTAACTTTTGGGGCTCCTGGAAGCTCCAGGCGCTCACCCCATCCATTTCAGGGTTCCCGGTAGCTTTAGACACTCCCCCCGGCCAGTTTGGGGCTGCCGGAAGTGCCTGGTGCTCCCCAGGGAAGACCCCCAGTGCCAAGGGATGCCATGAGCGCTCCAGCCTTGTCCCCGGACAAGCTCACAGCGGGATGCTAGGGAGGACCCTCCTCTCCCGTCACTTCGTTTTGTGGGTCCTCTGCCATCTCCACAACTCCCTGGGCAACGGGAGCAGCTGGAGGGGCTGTGGGGGCTGTGTATAGAGGAGTGCTCTGCCCCTCCAGGTCCTGGGAGATGGGTGGGCTGTGGGGGCTCTGTATAGAGGAGTGCTCTGCCCCTCCAGGTCCTGGGAGATGGGTGGGCTGTGGGGACGTCCTGGGACCCCCAAGTGCTCCAAATGCGTTGGTGCCAGTCCACTGGATTGCCTACCTAGAGCTGTGGTGTGGGGAGGTCACATCCTCCCCCTCCTTGGCCTGGGTCCGGAGTCACTGGGGGGGAGGAAAAGCCATCGACGGGGGGTGACAGAGCCTGTCCCAAATACTGACACTTCCCTCTCTGCTCCAAGAGGACGCTCGGGTTTCACGGGGGTGGCGTGGCTGCGGCAGAGCCCTGGATCTCCAGCCGTGGTGGGGGCTGTTGTGAGGTCAGCTGCAGTCGGGGGGAGCACCCAGGGCAAGCTCCAGCTCTCCCCAGAGGGCTGCAGTGGGGGAAGGGAGCTGTGCCTGGCACATGGCAATGTGGCCACCGGATGAGCCCGGGGGGCCAAGACCCCAAAGTTGCGGCTGTGCCTCGAACTCAGTGCCCGGGGCCAGACCAGGGGTCAGGATGGGGCCCAAGCTCGGAAGTGGAAGGGTCTGAGTTTGGGGGTGCATCCCCTCCCCGGGCCAACCTGTGCATGAAGTGCCTGACTTGGAGCTGCTCCTCTACTTTGGTCCCTGCCCCAACGCCTGCACCTGGAAATYAAGGGGACGCCCAGCCCCGTAAGGCTCCAGGATCCCCCTCCAGCCTCTGTCAAGCAGCAGGGTGTGCAGGGACCTGCAGGGTAGCTCTGGGTTCCTGTCAGAGTGGCAGTGTTTCAGGGAGCCCCATGGGGCTGCAGTAGTTGGTGGCTGTGGGGGTCATGCGGGGCCAGGGCAGCCCTGGGGCGTGGGCAGTGCGGCCGATGGGTTTTGGCCAGGCTAGGCTGTGTCCCCCATGGAAAGAAACCTCCTCCCAGTGCCGGCTCTTTCCTCTCCACCGAGCCCCACATCCATGAGCAAGCACCCCAGAACTTCAGCGTGCCGATACACACTCTGCAAAACGCTTTAGTGGAGGCAGGGAACAGCTGACTAATGGGAATAGCTGGAAAACTGGGAAAAAGAGGCTGGACATGTGAAGGGATTCCCGGGTGCTTTAGAGCATCGGTTTGTCATGCAGGGGCAGCCCCTGTGGGATCCCTGGTGACCTCAGGCTCGGCGGGACATGGGCTGTGCCGCAGCAGCACCCCAAGCCCAATGGGATCCAATGGGATCACAGGGCTCTGCCGAGCAGACACCCCCTTACCTCATCCTGGGGTTCGCTGCCCTAAATCCCATCCTTGGCCCTTTGCGGTGTTCGTCGTTCCCTTCATCCGCTGTGGCTGGAGAAGGCTGGCAGGAACTCACCTTGAAAATCAGGGAAATGTTGGGAATAAATGGCATTTAATGGGAAAAACTCCAGGCACAGGAAAGCACAGAAGTTTTACACTAATTTCTTACTTTTATAATTACTCTTTACATTGATCCCAAAGAATTCCAAGCTAACTCCACTGAAACACAAGCAAACAGTAATGCATTAAGAAACATTTCAAGACCTTTTCCAAAAAGATGCATTTTCCTGCTGGAGACCTGCTGCAGATGCTGGAAGGGAAAATCCCGTAGTGACGGGACCTGCCAGTTTTTAGTGAAAAAAGATGTTTCTTTATCCCCTGCATTTGCTTTGCCGTCGGTTTATCCTGAGCCAACATCTGGAGCCGCACAGGCACGGATGCCTGCTGCAGCTGGAGCCACAGCCGGAGCCGGGATAGCCTGGGGGCCACCAGGGGCCGGCGTGTCAGGACCGTCGCTCGTGTCACTCGCATACCCTTATCAGTTCTCCGTCCAACAGTTACAGTGAAGAAGCTGGGCTGGAAAAGTGATAAGGACACGAGAGTGGCCTCAGAAGACGTTCCCTCCCTGGAACTGTGGGATATAACCCACAGGAAGCCGTCCGGTGCGGTAACGGGGGGATAGAGGTTGGGGTATCACCGGGTGCCTCTCCTCCCGGTCGGCGTTGTCTGCGGGGTGCGGGACGGCRGCGGGAGGCGTCGCGGGGACCTCGGGGTGCCGCAGCCCAGCCTGCCCGCGCTGCCCGCAGCGAGTGCCCCGCGCCGCCGGGCTCCCTCTGCTCCAGCCCCCCGGACACTCCCCATTCACAACTTTCATAACTCAGTCCCCTCCCTGCGGGGAGGGACCGTCCCCCTGGGCCGCGCGCCCGCGGGGCTGAGCCGGCACCCGGCCGGCGGGGCGCGGGTGGGACCTGCCCGCCGCCGGATTAAGCTGCATAAATCGCGGGGGTGCAGCCGGGCGGATTTGTCTGACGCTGCAGAAAGGCACCCACAGCCACCACGGTCCCCAGCCCTCCACCGCCACGGTGCCGTGGGACCGGGGCCGGGAGTGCCCCGCTCCCGAAAGGCAGGAAAACCCCGTCAGTGGTGGCAGGGGAAGGGTCTGGTACCCCTGTTTCTGCTCCGGCTACCTCCAGCGGTGTTGAGGCCCCTGCACCACTGGCGACACCCCATCCTGTGCCCCAAGGCAGCTCCGCCTGTGTCACCATGTTCCCACGTTGTCCTCCACATCTCTCCTGAATGGTTCCTCCCATCACATGCTCGAGGAGAGCGTCTGAGCCTGGTCCATCCTGGTCAGTCATGGGCACTCCTTGCCACGCACTGGAGCCAAGGATGTCTGGGGGGCCATGACCAGCCCTGGTCACCAGCACCTTCCCTCCAGAGCGCCCCAGCCCTCCTGTTTTCAGCTCCAGTGCAGCCGAGGCTGGATCCGAGGAATCCAGCGCTCCACTCCCGGCTGGGGYGTGTGTGAGCCTGCCGGGGCACCGGGCCGCTCCGTGCAGGCGACAGCGAGCGCCGGGAACCGTCCCGGTCCCCCGCCAGGCGCGTGAGGGGCCTCGGGCTGGGCCAGAGATTCTCCTGGTGTGAGTCAGCAGCACGTGAACCCCCGGAGCGTTCCGGGCCGTTGCCAGGCGCGTTGTCCTGGCTCAACCGCCCTATGGCCACGGACCTCCTGTCCTTCGGTCGTGGACGTAGACGGGGTTTGGCGGCAGCGATGAGAAGGGTGGAGGTGATAAAGCAACTGTCAATACCAGTGCCGTGTGTTGATACAGGTGCCCTACGTCCTCCCTGTCCTCCTCCCAACCTCTCCTTCCACCTCACTCGCTGCTTCCCGGGGCTTGGCCACCCTTTCCCAAGCACAGAATGAGCACAGGATGACATTTCGGGTGGAAATAGCATATTTTTTTCCAAACAGAAACATCTCTGTAGTTCCTGTTGGAGAACAGTGAGCTGCGGCAGCTCCTCCATGCGCAGGACATCAAGGCCTGTGTTCCCTGTGGCTGTGGGCTCCGAGTGGCTGCAGCTGCAATTCCTTCTGGTTCTGGTCCAGGTTTATCTGTTGCTCAAAGGATGAAAGATGGTGATGGGCACACAGCGCAGGGAGGCAGCTGGAGCCACTTGCTGTCCCTCAGTCTCCCAGCACTTTTTGGGGGGCCCATTTGGGGCCGTCACCTTGGGGAGCAGGAGCCATCCTGTGGGAAGGGCGCGGAGATCTCCAGCTTGGCTCCCTCAGGGGTGGAGAGTGCCCAAGTGCCCGGGGCCCCGTTAGGCTGTTTCGCATCTGCCGCGAGCTCCTGGCATCGGGCGCGGGTTCGCGCAGGACCCTGCGCACGCACATCCCGCTGACTCAGGAGCTGCCCTCCCCGTGGAAAGCGCTGCTGGGCATGTTTCACTGACTGCAGTTACCCAAACCCTGCCAAGTTGTGTGCCAGGGAGACCCTTGCTCCCAGCTGGGAGTTCACTGAAGGGCACCATAGCCTTCCCGGCTTTGGCCGYGCGGGATTCGGGCTGTTGGATGAGGCCACATCCAGCATCTGCTTTGGCTGGAAGGGACAAACTGTCCCATCGAAAACATCTGTGAGGAGAGGAGGAGGTAGAGGAGACGCATGTTTCCCCCCATGGCCCTGTGGAGCCTGGGGATGCCAGCGATTCCGAGGAACAGCACCCTGCAACTGCACATCCCAACTGCTCTGCTGGGGAACATGTCCAGGTGCCAACTGTGTCGTGCTGTTGTCCCACTGCCACCAGATGCTCGCAGCTGGCCACGGTGGGGACAGTGTTGGGGTGCAGCGCAGGATTGGAAGCCCTGTTAGCCTGGATCAGGTCAAACTGAATCAGTGACACCTCCACAGGTGTGTGGSGTGCAGGTCTGTGCCTGTGAGCACAAGTGCCAGGAGTGACATCCTGTCCCTGCAGTGTTTCAGGGGTCTTTCCTGGACAAAGAGGGGGATGTGATCAGCCAGCACTGTACTCCCAGTGTCCCTCAGGGTTGAGACACTCTTTCCCTTGCCCCTTGACCTGGGATCTGCCCCACCACAGCCACCCCACAGGGTAGGAGAGAGGGAGTGGCGATGACAGTCATGTCCCCTCTGCTTTGGATGGTGGGAGAGAGCGGAGGACGACAAACCAAGGCAACACCAAAGGGCYGTAAGAGCATCCCACTATTGCAAGGGGTCTGTGTCCAACGAGCATCCCCTGCCTGAGCTTCCCCTGCCCAAGGACCCCCTGCTCAAGCCAGGGCATGGCCACAGCCCTTCTCCTCTCAGCTGTGATGAGTCTCAGGCAGTTTTGGAAGAACCTTCCTGTTTCAGGGAGCAGCCCCAGTTGTTCAGCGTCACTGATGGCTCTCAGGGTGCTCCCACCTGCCCCAGCATCGCTGAGTCCTTCCCCGGCACGGTGGGAACYGCAGCAGCCAGACAGGGCCCGCGGGGCTGGCTGCGGCCGGAGCCAAGGCTTTGATCTCCCTGAGCGGCCACTGGACAAGCACAAAAACACGGCACAGCCCCAGGTCCCGTGTTGGTTTTGGTGATTATGTAGCTGAGCGGCTCCCGGGATGTGAACATTCAGTCCAGAGTAAACAAGGCTTGCTCCCAAAATGGGCTGCTTGGCAGAGGCTGCTCGTTCCCGTGATGGCAGAGGGGCTGCTGCCCCCAAAGCAGGACAGAAATGGGGCTGGGGGCCTGCGCAGGTGGGGCTGCGATATCCCATCAGGTCCCAGATCTGCAGGGCTGGGATTGTCCCRTCGTGTCCTGGTTCTGTGGGAGCCGTGGACAGCTGGTGCCTTGGGTGCCAACCAAATGTCCGCCACTGCTGCTCCCATCAGCAGATTTATTTGTGCTGCCTGTCCCCCCAYATACCTCCGTTATTAAAGCTTGAGTGTTCTCCCGCTGCCCCTGGAGAGCGGGGGGAGGGCTGGGGGGGGAGGTGGGGAAATCCCCCTGAGGTGGGAGGAAATTGCAAATACCTCCGAACACATCCCTCTCCCAGGGCTCCTTGCTCAGAGCAGCTGGATGGTACCCCTGAGGGTACGGAGAGCCCTGGCATGTCCCACCAGCTCCACAGGCTGCAGCAACCTCGCGTCCTGTGGGCAGCTCGCSGTGATGTGCCAGGACCGGCAGCAGACTGAGCTTCCCGAGACTCCAGCTTAAGTCTGTGCTCGACTGCTTGGAAGGGATCTCACGGACCATCTCGTTCCAGCCCCCCGACACGGGCGGGATCTCACCCAAACCTTCCACTAKMCCAGGTTGCTCCAAGCCCCGTCCAACCTGGCCTTGAACACTTCCAGGGAAGGGGCAGCCGCAGCTTTTCCCCTGGAGAGGTGCTGGGGGTCGGTGACTGCGTGCCGGGGTGCAGTGCCGGGTGCGGGTGCCCGTGGTGGCAGTGGGGCTGCACTGCTCCCGGCAGCCACTGGATGTCACCTGCAATATGGGCTGTGCACAGCCGGCAGCGCACGGCCCCGACACCGCACRGCTCTGACACCGCACGGCCCCGACACCGCACGGCTCTGACGCTGCACATCTCAGTGCTCCTCCCACTGCTCTTGACACCACTCTTACCTTCATGAGGCCCTGCTCCCGCTTGGCTGGTCCTGCCTCAGAATTCCCTCTCTGTTCCCGCTGACACGTTTCCCATTTGATTTCCCGTGCGGGATTTGCCATTTGGGATCTCCACACCCTCTGCCAGCCCCGGGGCAGGCAGTCGTGGTTGCCAGGGCTCTGGCCCAGTGGCTCAGGGGGCTGTTTGCACGTGGGGTGGGCAAGAGTACAACATCACTGACTCTGCAACTGCACCGGCTGGGAATACAGCACGCTTCCATTTGGCATTTTTTCCCCCTAGGGAGTAAATTATTCCTTATTAAGGTTCGTTTTCCCATCCACATTGTTCTGCTGTAGTGGGATGCAGCCTTTTAATACGTGGGGTTAGGAATTGCAAGAGAATCGCAGAGTCCTGGAAYGGTTTGGTTTGGTAAGGACCTCATAGACCATCTCGTTCCACMCCTGTGATGGGCAGGGACACCTTCCACTATCCCAGGGTGCTCCAAGCCCCRTCCAGCCTGGCCTTGGACACTTCCAGGGATGGGCCAGCCACAGCTTCTCTGGGCAAGCTGTGTCAGGGCCTCACCACCATTACAGGGAGGAGTTTCATCCCAAGACCTGACCCAGACCTGTCCRCACCCAGCTGGTTGCCAGCCCGGTGTCATCCCAACCAGGTACCCACCAGCCTGAGGGGGCAGAGCTAATGCATCCCCCAATGCCAAACTACCMTGCTCCTTGCTTTTTCCAAGCTCAACCAAAATAAGCAAAGCCCTGCTCGTGATGGGTTTCCAGCATGACCAAGGAAAACACTGGTTCAGCGCAGGCAGGGRTTCCTGGAGGCTGGCGCGGGGCTGCGGTTGGGATGCCGGGTGCTGGCAGCGCGGAGAGGGGCAGCGGCGGCGGCGCAGCGGCAGCACCGGGAACCTGCCCCGGGGGCATGGGGAGCCCCTCCCCAGGCTCTTGGCAGCAGATGCAGTGTGAGGGACGGGAGTGAAGCAGGTACCGTGACCCCTGGGATTGTGTGTGTGAGAGAGAACCGGAGCTGGGCCAMTGCTGAGCTGTGCAGGGAGATGCAGGTGGAGCCAGAGCCAAGTGCTGCAGCAGAAAGTACTGGGATTTGGGAAAACATGTTTGTTCCATAACCTCCTACTCAGCTGTTGCAGGAGGAGGGTGAGGAGCTGCAGTGTGCCCAGCACTCTGACTGCCCCTCTCTCCAGTCAGCTTGAACATCATGACTGCAGAGGGGTTGGCTCCAAGAACATCCAGGGAAAAAGAAATGAGGGGCCCATGCTTAGAGCCCTGTCCCTGCACTCAGAGCCTTGTTCCTGTGCTCAGAGCCCTGTCCCTGCACTCACAGCCCTGTCCCTGCACTCACAGCCCCCTACCCTGCGCTTGGAACCCCCTCCCAGCACAGCCCTGTGGTGTTTGCCGTGGGCAGGCGGCATCGGCACCATCCCAGCCTCCTCCCTGACATGAGTGTCAGGGCATTCTCTGCATTTCTGGGCTTTCCAGAAGAATGAAAATTGAATAAAGGATCAAAGGTCAGTGAGCAGGAGAGCGGAGTATTTCTGGAAAGCCCGGGAGCGCTGATTGCTCACAGCCCGGCACACATGGCCGGCGTGGGCTGGGCACGGCTGGGCCRGCAGCGGGAGGGCGACGGCCGGGGGCTGCCTCACACCGGGGACGGCAACCCAACCCGAGTGGAGAGTGCTCTTGGGGACAGCCGTGGGTCACACAGCGGTCACCCCCAGCCTCTGGTGGGTGTTCAGAAAGTGAGATACAACCTGCTGGAGCGAGTCCAGATGAGGCCATGGAAATGCTCTGAGGGCTGGAGCCCCTCTGCTCTGGAGCCAGGCTGGGAGAGATGGGGGTGTTCAGCCTGGAGAAGAGAAAGCTCCASRGAGATCTTAGASCACTTTCCTAAAGRGGCTMCAGGAGTGCTGGAGAGGGACTTGGGACAAGGCCCTGGAGGGACAGGACAAGGGGGATGGCTTCCCACTCCCAGAGGGCAGGGATAGATGGGATATTACRAAGGGAATATTCCCTGTGAGGCTGGTGAGGCYCTGGCACAGGTTTCCCAGASAAGCTGTGGCTGTTCCATCCCTGGAAGCGTCCAAGGCCAGTTTGAATGGGGCTTGGAACAACCTGGTCTAGTGGAAACTGTCCCTGCCCRTGGCAGGCRGTGGAACAGGATGGTCTCTGAGATCCCTTCCAACCCAAACCATTCTGGGATTMGGTGACAGAGTGACTGTTTTCCTCTCTCCCAAGAACTCACTCTGTCTCTAACAGGCAGAGCTTGCGTGCAGTTGTGCTGCAGGCCTCTCTGGAGCAGAGCTGAGTGAGCAGTCCCTGCACTTTTCTAGTTACAAACTGGATTGAAGTAGGGTCTAATAGTCTGTAGAATAAAAGAACATCCTGGAAATGGACCCACATCGTGAGAACCCGATACAATCAGGCGGTGCCTCTGTAACTCCTCATTTCAGAGATGCTGCTTTTGTGAGTCACTTTGACTCCATTTCCCAAAGTCCCCTCGTGTCCCTGCTCCACAGGACAAATGCTGYCAGTCCCTCTGGCTGGGCACAGGGCTCGGCCAGTGACACCACCCTGGATGGGGTGACCGTAGGGCCAGCCCTCCCTCCAACCCACTTCCACCCCTGGTCCCCCGAGGGTGCGGGGACTCCGGCTGCGCGGGCTCAGCCCACGGCTCCTCGGTAGCTTCGGGAGCTCGGCGCGGGGGACGGGCTCCTCCTCTTTCCTCATTCCCATTTATTTTTGGCTCCCAAGTTGTCATAAATGATTTGAGCTCAACAGTTTTTAAAATTTGAACTCCAAACAGCTATTTAAAGCCTTGACAGGATGCAAGAGTGTATTAAGAACTTATTTTTAGAGCCTTTCTTAGGGTGAAAGCATCACCTCACTCAGCATCACTTGCTCCCCAGTGATGGACTGAGACCAGCACAGGAATCCCACTGGGCACCGTGGGGCTATGAGGGGGTGATGTGCTGGGTGAAAGCATGGCAGGACCCTTGTTTCTTGGTGCCAAGAGGAGCCAAGAGGGCACAGAGTGCCCAGTTACCAGCTCCTTGGGATCGAGCATTACAAAGCAAAATGGATTTGATTCAAAAGGGCTTTGAATGTGCCAGTGCTCGAAGTTCTTGTGATTAATATAACAATTAATTAGCGTGTTGAAGATTTTAAAACTTCTGTTGATTAGAGGTTGATGTTGCTCTGTGTCCCAGTGCTTCAGGATGGAGTAATCTTCTCGAGCAACACCCTCTCTCCACCACTGTTCCACTCTGACCTTGTGCATGTGGATTCTCCTCCCAGTGTATACCAGTTCTGGTGGCCTCATACATTTTATTCCTTTATTTTATTGTATTGTATTTTACTTTATTTTATTGTATTTTATCCTGACTGTTGTTCTGATCCAGGATATTTTTTTGGCCTGCACTTAATTAGTCATAATTCAGAGGTTTTCGTAAGACATGCTGAAGTGCTAATGAGGCATTTCCATGCTGAATCACCAACTAATGATTTACCATGATGATTTTGTTATTAAATCYGCAACCCCTGGCTCCGGCGAGCAGCGCTGGGAGACGCCTGTTTGCTAATACACGGAGACAGTGGAATGCAAGCAGAAAATATTATGAACTCGTCATCAGAGTGCTGACATATTGATGTGGCACCTGCACCTGCCTGCAGGGTTTTCCAAAAAGCGCCGGTGAAGAAGCCTGACAGATTGGTTATTCGCAGATCCAGGCTGCTTGTTTAGCGCACTGCAGCCCAGCTCCCGCGCAGCCGGGGACGCGGGAAGCGCGCGGAACACGCGGCGGCTGGGGCAGCGGGAGGGAGCCATGGGCACTCAGCCCCCGAATCCCAGCCCAACCCGTGGCAGGGGCTGGGCTCTGCTCCACCCTCCCTCGCCGTGGTGCGATTTCCAAGCAMGAGSGTAACTGAGCCCACCGTGGTACCCMAGGASAYCCCAGTATSCAAGCACGTCCCGGTACCTGAGGGCACCCTGGTGCCCAGGTGCCTCCCGCCCGGCTGAGGGGGTGGTAGCGAAATACTCCCACGGGTTTTGGCCTACACTGGGGTACCCAGCACATCACGGTGGTGCTGGGGCAAGGGCTGGGGTCTCAGCCAGGATGGTGGGGTCAGAAGGGRGCTCCTGCTGCCCCGGGGGTGCTGCTCAGCCTGGGGACTGGGTAGGTGAACCACATTTCCCAGTGCCTTCCTGAYGCTGCCATGCAGGAGCAGCTTCTCAGGTGCCAGGGTTCTTTCCCACTGGCCACAGCACAGAGACGATGCTGCTTGTCTCTTTATCTTTTCCCTGTTGCTGCTGCTCCTTTGCCAGGYGGAGGCCGAGCGCTGCTCCCGGGACGGGCGCTGGGAGCCAGAGCCATTCCGCAGGCTGCAGCACAGCTGGTGCCTGGCGCCGAGCTCCCGCTGCCGCGCGCCGTGGGAAGGTGAGCRAGACGGAGTTTTTAACCAATCCACTCGGTGACATGCACATGCTGCAGCCCAGCGGTTTCTGCTTGTGGAAACATCTCCACGGGGGATCAGGGAAGCGATGCATTTAGAGGGATTCTAGCAAGAAATTGCAAAAATGCCTCCCCCGGGCCAAGGTAAAGGGTTGTTAGTGGTGGTGTTTATTCATGAGCAGAGCCAGCCAGGGAAGGATGAATCTTGGAATTGCTCTGGGAACAGAGTGGGGAGGTGCATCCCTTTGTCTCCATGCTCTACCTGCACTTACAGTTCCATGCCTGGGGGAGAGCGGGTCCTGTCCCAGGGGGCTGAGGCAGGTGGAGAAATTTCCCTGGAGCGACATGAGGGCTGGGGCCAGCCAGATATTTCGGTTGCTGTAAGAATCCATGTACGCCAGGGAAGTTTGTAAACAGGTTAAAGACCCATTTCAACGTCAGCTGCTCTAGGTGGTGAGAGGGAGTATTTTGTGGATCAGTAGTGCTTTGGTTTGGGCAAAAGGGCAAARAAGTGACAGAGCCCTGTCACCGTCCCTGGGTTGTGTACAAAGTGGCTCTGCRGGTGAATAAATCTCTGACTCCCAGAATAGTCTGGGCTGGAAAGGACCTTAAAGCTCATCTTGTTCCAACCCCCTGCCATGGGCAGGGACACCTTTCACTATGCCAGGTTGCTCCAAGCCCCATCCAACCTGGCCTTGGACACTTCYAGGGATGGGGCGGCCACARCTTCTCTGGGCAAGTTGTGTCAGGGCCTCACCACCCATATAGGGAAGAATTTCTTCCCAATATCCCATCTAACCCTGCCCTCTGGCAGTGGGAAGCCATTCCCGCTTGTCCTGGTACTCCAGGCCTTTGTAAATAGTCTCTCTCCAGCTCTCTTGTACTTTCCCAGTCCATGGATGTTTGGAGAGCAGTGGCTGTGCCCACTATGCCTGTGCCCTGAGCTGCTCTTCTCCTGCCCTGGCACCTCCAGCCACACATTCACCTTCTGCTTTGGGAGAACTTTGTCCCTCTTTCTGCTGTTGCCATGACCCTGGGACAGGGGCAGCTCCCAGACTGCCTGCCAAACCTGGGTGTTGGCACCATGGCTGCTGTCGTGGCTTTGGTGGGACGCTGAGCCTCATGGTGGCTTTGGTGGGACCCTGAGCATGGCAGAGGCTTTGGGGTGCCCCCTCCCTGGGGTGCATTAATCCTTTCTCACAGCCCACGCAGCCGGGCAGTGCTAGCACCCGGCGTGCTGCCGTGGCAGGGCAGGGTGTGCGGAGAGCACAGCAGGAATGCAGAATGAGATGAGATGTGACAGCCCATCTTCCTGGGAACATCGATGTAATCTGCACCAGAATGTGCTCAGCCAGCTGGAATCGCCGTCAGCCGGAGCTCAGCACCCGGGCGGGACCAGCCCCCCCCGGGCACCCCAAAGGTGTTGGGGCGCCGGGTGTGGCCCCATGCGTGGTGCCCGGCTGCCCTCCCGTGTCCGGGGCAGGGGCCAGCAAYGCTCCCTGCTCTGAGCTCCTGGGGTAGGGCTGAAGGTGGGCCCTGTCCCAGCTCCTTTCACCCTCAAAAGAAGGTGGGGCAGTGCCGGGGCTGAACCCAGAGGGCACAAACTCGGGGCTCTCCAGCCACTGGGGCTGGTGCTGCCCTGGCTGCTCCACAGAGGCTAAAGGGTCCCAGGCGAGTCCTGCCCTGCACTGCAGGGCGAGTGGGTGCTGATGGATGGACCCACTGGGCCTATGTGGTCAGGGCTTCCCATCTCCAGCCTCAGGAGCATCTCCASTGCTTGCTGGAGAGGATGGGCTGGCAGGGGGCTGGCAGTGAGACAGGCAGTGAGATAGGCASTGGGCAAGTGGCTCTGCCTGCAGGGCTGGACTGCCAGGAACTGCTCCCAAGTGTCACTGGACTCCTCGGCGTGTGATCCTGTCGGATCAGGGACAATCCTGGCTTGGGAGCCTGGGCATTGTCCCAGCAGAATTGCTCAGGGCTTGGCTGCAGTCCTTGTGCAGACACATGGTGTGGCTTTTCATCCACAACAGAAAAGCTGTGGCTGCCCCATCCCTGGAAATGTTCAAGGCCAGGTTGGACAGGGCTTGGAGCAATCTGGTCTAGTGGAAGGTGTCCCTGTTCATGGCAGGGGGTGGAATGAGATGGGCTTTAAGGTCCCTTTCAACCCAAACCAATCCAGGATTCGATGAAACTTCCCAAGCATCRGTGCTGGAACCTGGGGGTGGAAAGGCAGAGAGCAACCGAAGGAGAAAAGCCATTCCTGGCCCCACCAGGCTGCTGGGGAAGGCTGCTGGGAACACGACGAGGCCTTTGTGTGTCCTGTGCCAGCACTTGGGAGAGAAGAATGCACAGAGAGGCAGGGAGGTGGATGTGAGTCACCATGGCAACTGGGATGGAAACATCATCAAAATGTGTCAAATGAGGGGAATTACAAAAAATAGAAACCCAGCGTGGTGTGGGCAAACATTGCAGCTTCACGAGGCTGCTCCTGACAGCACCTCAGSAGCCTCCCCGTGCCGTGGTTGTGGTGCCACCACCGGCTCCAAGTTGTGCTGTCACCTGGGGCCTCTCGTGGCCCCTGGAGCATCCGGGAGTGCATCTCGGTGCCTCTGGTCCCTCTGGATCAGCTGGGCAGCCACCAGGTCCTCACCAGCACACAGACACGAGTGCTGCATTTTCAGCTCCAGCGAGGGCACGGCCGCGCACGGACACGTCTGGCACCTCGGCCAGCACCGTGTCACCTCCGTGCGAACCCCCCTCACCRCCAATTAGTTGGTAACAATAAGCCACGTGCTCGTTTCCGGCTTGTTTTTCTAAAAAAAGTAAACGAATTTGTAAACCATTTGTGCTATTTTATCTGTCACTTAAGCTCCCGGGATTTGTACTTTTAACACATGACATCAGTTAATCACAATTCTCTTCCAGCAACAGTTTTAATTAAAGCCACTTTCACTTTTTTTTGGCTAATTCAGTTCTGTCACCGAGGGCTGCAAATGAGATCACGGGCTGGTGGTTGTTGTTGCTGCTGTTTTATATTCACCACTGACGTTAGGAAGTGGGGAGGAGCAGGGACGGAGCAGGGATGGAGCAGCGATGGAGCAGGAGCCCACTGGGGCTGCCCATCGRGTACTTCGGGATCCAGGGATGGCACCGGGGCTGGAACATCCCTGCGAGGAGTTTGAGCATTCCCTCACTGCCATCCCCAGCCGGTGGAAAGAGCCTTTACACCCAGCTCAGTTTTCCAGTTGTTTCCTGACTGAGTCAGGAGCGATCCGCTGCTCCGCAGTGACCTTGCCCTGGCTGAAGGAATCCGATGTAACGGCTGGAGCAGGAACATCTTTGTCAAATCATGAGCTGTAATTGCCTGAACTTCACGGCCGACATCACACGCTGCTCATTACAGACACGGCTCCTGAATTCCCAAACCCATCCCCAAAACAAACAGCTCCGACACCTGATCTGGTATTCAGATTCACCAGCGCTCCCTGCTCTGACAACTTGCTAACGAGCTTCCCCCAGCAGCCGGGAGCCGGGATGAGCGCTGACAGCCGCTGCTGAATCCACAGCGGTGCCGGGATCCAAACACGGACCCGAACCCAGTTCCAAATCTGGATCCACGGCAGCCTTGTGGTGACGGGRACAAGCTATAAATGGTCGCCTCAGCAAGCGCCCGGGGGTGTTCACCAGCTCTGGTGCTCTCCAGCCCACCACGGACCGAATCCCACCGCTGCCGTGTCCTGGCACCTTCCCGCTGCTCCTTCCCGGGGCAGCTGTGGCACGGCCGGTGGTCCCAGGCTGCCGCTCCTCCCGGGTGCAGAGGTATCACTCAGCCCCCCAGCCCCCTGCTCCGGGATGGGCTGGACCTGGAGCAGACGTGCGGGCGTATCTCCCCGTGTCCCGCCCGGGGCGCGGTGCGCCGCCCCCTCCTCCACCCCCGCCGGCATCGACAGGGGGCTCGCCCTCCGGGCGGCACATCCTGCCCCGGCCGCCCTCCCTCCCGTGCTGCTGCTGGGATTTGGCTCCCCTTGGACAGCTGCCGTCCTCTGGCAGCTCCCTCGAGCCCCTCACAGAGCTCAGGATTCCTCCCCGCGTGCTTGGCACACAGAGGCACTCGGCGCCCTGCGGTGCCGGGGGCGCCAGGCGGTCCCTGTGTCTGTGTTCCCAGCGCATCCCGGGAAGAGCAGCGGCCGGGGCGGACCAACACTCCTGGAAGCATCCTCCTCCCAAGGGGGCTGGGGTTGGCTCCATCCATCATGGGTACATTCAGGACATTTCAGGGTCCTGTCACCCGGTGCTGCTAATGGTGTGACCACTCGTCTAGCTGCCCTTGTCCCAGACGCACTTTTCCAGTTGATACTTAATTTGCTCCACTCTTGGCCGATTAATTTGTTGGGTTTTTTTTTTTGTTTTTTTTTTTTAAATCTCCCTTTTTTCTAAACTGCATTTTAATTAGCCAAGATGCAGAGATGCTGAGGTCAGATTTACACCTCCCCGGTCCTGTTCCCGGCCTGGTGTTCCTGCTAATTGTGTGCACACACGGGGATGGGTCCAACCGGTGGCACTTGGCATCCAGAACATGTTTAACTTGGAAAATGGGGGAAAAAATCGAGAGATGACAAGCGTATTTATTTGTGCAGCCGAYGCTGCCAACGGCTGGGGTTTAGAGGCGTATTTTTGCCATTTACTGAAGTCAGTTGGAACAGAGAGACCGAATCCAACRCGGTGACACCTCCAACGGCTTGGAAGGGCTCCTTCAGCTGCAGCAAAGCTCAGCAGGTTTGACATTTGAAACTCCCTCATTCCACTGCCAGGCAAAACCTAGTCCCTTTATACTGTATTTTTCCTGCTGTTCCTCAGTGCAAGAATTCCTGCTTTTTCTGGTTTCACACCATTATGAACAGACCAGCTCAGGGAAAAAAAAAAATTCTGCTGTAATGATAAAATTGGCTTTGGAATAGCAGAAATCTGGCTTGTCCATGTGGTGCCAGGCTCTSGGGAGCTCTTGGATACTGGGGCTGCAGTCATTGTGTCACTGTTCTGAACACTAAAACCACAAGGAAAGTGAGATTTTAAAGGATTGTTTGATGTTCAGCTTTTCAGGATTAATTCCTGAACTAAACAACAATCGCTGAGGTGCTGCCACAGGCGGGAGGAAACTCTGCCCCGTACAAGGCTCCCACGCTYCTGCCCTGCTGCTGCTCCCAAGAACCTGCTGCTGGAGGGGATGGAGGTTTGTCCCCCCTCCCTCCAAACCCAGCAGCCGGGGACACTTGCTCCCCCGGGGCCCTTCCTGCTGGCACAGAAATTGCCTCTCGTGGGTTCAGCCTGGGGCAGTGGGAGGGATGCAGGAGGGATGCAGGAAGGATGCAGTGGGAGGGAGGAATGCAGTGGAAGGGATGTAGGAGGGATGCAGCAGGAGGGAGAGATGCAGAAAGGATGTAGGAGGGATGCASCAGGAGGGATGCAGTGTGCACCCAGTGACCCTCTCCAGCATCCTGCCCTGCCACTGGCTCCACTCTCCAGCCACTGCCTGGGTTTCTCCTCCTGGGACTGAGACAGACCCTGCCAGGATCCACATGAGGCTGATGGTACCAGTGGAAAACCCTGGGATGGGGGCTCAATGGGTAGAGCAGCTCTGAGCTGGGAAGCCAAAGGGTGAGAGCTGAAGGCTCATTAGCCCTCATCAGCAATGGATTCCCAGGTGCATGAGGGGCATTATACCACGTGCAGACAACGTTGCTGTGGGTGTTTCTGGGTCATTTTCAGGCACAAAAGGGGCAAACACTGCCCAGTGTGTACAGTGGGGTCTGTGGGTCCTGGGCCATGCTTGGGGACAGGTGATGCTGCTGCACAGGCACCACCTGGGCCAAGAGCTGGGAATTCCCAGAGAAATCTCTCTCTGCAGCTCCAGGTGTGCATGGAAGATGATCAGGAACACCAGTGGATTCCTCTTGGAGRTGATCTCCGCTGCAGCCTGTCCGGGCACAGGTGAGCTGTGTGCTGCAGAGGATGCCTGTGCTGGGCATGGCCAATGTGCTGGGACAGCTGGGATGTGCTCCCAGGTGATGCCAGTGCCTGCCCTGAGCTGATATCCYGGTGGCACCTACTGCTGTCCTGTTTTGGTTTTTTTTGATGAGTAAGTTAGAGGGAAACAGGTCACTGCTGCTGAGGCTCCCAGGTTACATAAACGCTGGTGGGGTGACCCGGGTTGTGCAAGAGCCCGGCTTGTCTGAACGTGTGTTGTGGCTTGAAGAAGTACAAAGGCAGGGACCTGGAAACAGGTCAGTTTAGGTGAGATATGAGGAAGAAATTCCTGCCTGTGAGGCTGGTGAGACACTGGCTCACACACAGGCTGCCCACAGAAGCCTTGGCTGCCGCATGCCAGAACTGTTCAAGGCCGGGTTGGACGGCCACCTGGGATAGTGGAAGGTGTCCCTGTTCATGGCAGGCGGTGGAATGAGATGGATTTCAAAATCCCTTCCCACACAAACCGTTCTGTGACTCTATGAAACAGAGCTGTTAAGCATCCCTTAGCAGGGAATGGCAAACCTGGAATCCCTCTGGATGCTGCGGCTGATTAGAGCTAACGCAGCTCTGTGTGTGCGTGAGAAGTGAGGCCAAGCTGCGGGAGGATCTGGCCTGTTGGTGGAAATCAGGTCTGGCTTCGTGTGCCTCTGCCTCGGGAAGGATGCCTGAGAGCAGGAAGGGTCTCGGGACAGACCCATGGAGTCCTCGTGCCCCATCCCGGTGGCACAGTGGGAGATGAAGTGGGACTCCTGCGAGGGCTGGCTGTGGGTCCCAGGCAGAGAAGCAGTGCGGGAGGAATGCCCCCGGCTCTGCTGGATTTGAGCAGGCTCTGCCCTCCCAGAGCCGCATTTCGCTGCCGCCGGTGCTAAGTAGGTCAGGCAGGACGAGCCGTACCTGTCCCTGCGGCAGCGCTGGGCTCGGCCCCGGCACTGCCCCCCGCACACGGCCGAGGGCAGGGCACTGCCGGCTCCTGGGAGCGGCAGCAGCCGGGGCAGCACCGGAGCGGGGCCGGAGGGCGGGGGCAGCTCCCTGCGCTGTGCGTGAGCCGTGGGGAAAGCCCCGGGGGACGTGCTCACCCGGCACTGCAGACCCCCGGGACCCTTCCAAAAAGCTTTGGTGCCTCCATCATTCCCGGCCGTGCACAGCGAGGCAGCGAGCAGATCCCCTACAGCCTCTTCCTCCTCTTAGGGCTGAGCAACACTCTTGCTAAAAACAGGAACTCTGCTATTTTAAATACCAGCTTGTGGGATGATTCAGTGTCTGCTCAGGCAGACACGAGGCAATGAGGATGTCGGTCTTCAAGCCTTATTTTAGGGGAAACCTCTTCCCTCTGTGTTGGGTGCCCCCAGTGATGTGGTGAGATGGAAAACCCTGGGACACGGGACAGGGTCCGGTGGCTGCCCCGAGTGGGGATCCCGAGGTGCAGCCTTCCAGGCGGGGGAGACCCCTGCGGCAGGATCACCTCTCCGAACCTTCTTGGTCAAAGGTCTGCAGAGGCTCCACTGTCCCTGCAGCTCTGACAGCTTCCTGTACCTTCAGAGCCGGATCTTCCCTGCCGGATTTTCATCCTCTTGCTRTTTCTCCTTGCCCTGTGTCTCCAGCACATCCTCCTCCAGATGGGGAGAGGAAGTTGCTGGGGTGCCCCAGCCCTGGTCCCTGAGCCCCCGCTTTCTGTCCTGGGGTAAAGCCCCCCTCCAGATGCTGCCAGAGCTCCTACACAGATAATGTCACCGGGAGCAGTAGGATTTAGTAGAAAATTCCCTCTTTCAGCCGTGATTGATTTGGATTCCCCCCAGTCCTGGTTTCCAGGCACCAGCGGCTGCTGGAAACACTCTCCTGGCGACAGAAAATCCATGGGAAAGCAGGCAGCCTGATGAAGTATTCATGGGGATTTTTATCACTGGTTTTTACCCGCTGCAGGAAAGTCAGCTTTATTTTTAGTGAGCGATGGATCCAGCAGTAACAGAGGAAAAATGCTCCATCTCCCTTTGARCTGCATGGGAGGCATTGGAGAGGGCCTGTGCCCGGGAATGGGAATTAAACAAACCATCTCCTAAGTGTTTCCTGGCTAATTCTGGGATCATCAAACCACCTGAACGAGGCTGTGGCTGATCCCACGCTGCCCCGAGCACTGCAGCCCATGGCTCCTGCCGGACTCAGGCAGCCGAGCCTTGGGCAGCGCTGATCCCATGGCCGCAGTGTTCCTGTCGGCTCCCTAATCCCCAACCTGCCTCTGTCCCAGAGAGAGCAGGAGAACGAATCACAGCTGATTAATTTGCCTTATCCAGAAGAATCTCCCTGAATTAGCAAATGCTTTGTTTTATTTGTTTCTATAATGGACAGGAAAACATCCCCCAGTGYCCGGCAGCTGCACCCACGGTGGTGCCAGCCCCAGCAGTCTGACCCCCGGGGGTCCTGGTGCCACTGAGCCCTGACAAGACACTCACATCTGGCTTCAAATGATCCTAAAACATATTTCTGAGCCAGCCAATTTCGGCCACTGCCTTCTTAGGGTTTTCCTGCTGCCTTTTCCCAGAGGGCACTGCTCGCTGCCCAGCCGGTGCCGAGATGTGCCCTGTCAGCAGCAGATGCTTAATCTGTTTAAAAATAAACCCATCACTCTCCTGTGACTGATGGGAATCTGTTAGAGCAAATCCCACTCTAAGGTGGAGCCAGCYGTGGCTGCCAAACTTCAGCACTTTCTCCCTTCTGGGCTGCAGGGAAGGGTTTGGGCTGCAGGGAAGGGCTTGGGTCCCTCTGTCGTGGGTCTGGGGCAGCTCCAGCACTCGCCATTCCCCGCCCATGTTTGCGCCCATTTGCTGACAGCCACAGGTAACACCCAGCAGGGACGAGGACACCTGGGGCCTCTCCTTGCTCTGACAGGGATGGCCTGTGTGACCTCGGGCAAATCACTGCTGCCTGTGCACTGTCACRGCGAGGGTGGGAGCTGTGTCTGCCTAAAGCTCTCCGTGGAAAACAAATGAGAAGGGTCTCCCACATCCATGAGTGACCAGCTCTGTCCAGCAACCAAAAAGTCCCCAAAAAAGCCTCTGAGGGACCATAACAATGTGTAGGACTTCCTCCAGGGAAACAAGTGGCGGTGCCAAGGGGTGCAGTGGGAACACGACAGTGGGGACAGCACTTTCTTCCTGGGAAGGTGAACTGGGGAACGSGGTGGGGTGTTTCTGCCCCCCACTTATTAAGGAGTGATGGAGAYACTTTAGGGGTTGTCTCCGTTCCAGGAAATAGGAGCAATGAAAGGGCTTGGTTCAGGGGRGCACCTCCACCACTGCTGCAACACTTTGGGAAATGCCACTGCGGGGGTTCTGCCCGTGACAGCTGGGGTGCCCTCCCTTCCTCTCAGGGATGAGGTGGGTTAGGCGGGTGTAGCTGCACTGGGAATCTGGTGAGTTCCCAAAAAAGGCTCAAATTCCTCTTCCCAGCATGGTGGTGAGCCCTTGCACCCCTGCAAGTCCTTTTCCCCTCCCAGTGCCACTGGTGCCAGGGCTGGTGGCTACAGTGGCACCGAGCCCATCCCTGCGTGGGTCCCGGGAGCGGAGGGGCGGCCGCAGCAGGTCACTGATGCAGTGCACAGGCAGGTACGGCAGCAGCCACGTGTGCCCGGGGCCAGGGCCAGCGTGGGCCAGCGGGGTCATTGTCCCGYGTGGGGCTGAGGGTGCTGGGGATGTGTAGGCACTGTCACCGCCCTGTCTGCGCCTCTGCACTGTGTGCTGTGGGCAGGAGAGCTGCCTGGGGTCTGTGTCCCCCAGCCCCTGTGGCCAGRGGGATCCCACCTGGGCTGGGAGATGTCTCCAGATGGAGAGACCAACAGGCTGCAGGAGATCCCACTTCCTCCTTGACAGGAGGTATTTCCAATTTACTCCCTGCCAAGGAGGGAGTGGGACCTCSTGTAGCCTGTTGGGCTTCCCACTCACTGTGGGTGATGATGAAGGTGATGCTGCCCGACCCTGAGGGACCCTCCATGGCAGAGGATTGGAACCGGATGGTCTTTAAGGTCATCTGACCCAAACCCTTCGGTGATTCTGTGATCTCTGGGGCTGCATCTCCTCATACCCAGGGTTTCAGGGGCTCGCCTGGCTCCTTCCCTGGGCGCAGCCAGATGCTGCAGCAGAGCCCTGCAGAGTAACCACCCTGTCCACTTGCTCCTGGGGCAGCTGCCGGGCAAATAGCTGGCAAAACGGCTCCGTGGGGCTGTGGTTCCTGCCTGGGAGCCCTGGGATGACCCCGCTGTGGCCGTGGGCATCCCCACCGTGCCCTTGGGGCAGATAATCCCAGTGCCTGTGCAAGCAGCTCATGCTGGGAGTCACTGTGGAGCCTTTGCCCCGCRGCAAGAGGGGCAGGAACTGGTTTAGTGAGTGACACCATGTGCTGCCCACAGCCCCCTGCGTCACTTGGTGTGTTGAGTGTCACCTGCAATCAGAGCCTGTTTCARCCCCCAAACTGAGTCCTGTGGTTCCTGCAGCTCCTTAAGCCATCACCTCACAGCAGGTACCAGAGTGTTATGCTGTCTTCCCAACTGGCTGGTAGACAGACAGGSAGGAAGGATTTCGTGGTGACAGTAAGGAATAAGTTGCTTGCAGAGATTTGGGTATTAAATCCTTAGTTAGCGATGGACTTCGGTGYGCAAGAACACGTSGCAGAACCTGGCTGGGCTGTTCCCAGGAGTGCTGGCAGCAGCTGCCTCGCTGGCCTTGCTCCCCGAGGCTAATCCCAGCRGCCCTGGGGATTACCTGCTCGGACACGGCGTGTCCAGCCCCMGGACGGATTGTCCAAGGTGATCCAGCCATGCCACCAGCCCCTCCTGCTCAGGCACGCATGCCCAGCTTGGAGCCGGGTGATACAGTCAGACATGGGAGTGGGGATGGTTGTGCCTGACGATACCTTGTACCTGTAGGGACAGGAAACRGCTTTAAAATCCCACAGCCTTGGTGTCTGGGGCGAGTCAGTGCTGTTCTGTCAGGTGGCAAATCCCGCGTGTAACACTAGGGACCTCAGCCTATAGAGTGCAGCATCACACGGTTATAGAGCTTCCCTCTCGGCTATAACACCTCCCCAGGGCTTGTAAAACACAACAATGCCTAAAAATACCTGGGCTGCCAAAYCCCTGCTGTGGGTGTGCTCACAGGGTGCCTGCGGCACCGGCCCAGCGCGGGGGTGCTCCGGACACATCGCCCTCACTGCCGGAGTTCCCGTCCCCGTCCTCGCTCCCTCGTGCCCCTGGTGCCGTCCCCGTCCCTGCTCGGTGCTCAGCACCAGCCCGCGGTGCTGGCCACGGCCAGTCCCTGCGCAGGACGCAGCCCGCGGTGCTGGCGTGTGCTCCCCAGAGCTCTCCATGGACACAGTAACGATTCACATCAGGCCGTGGCACACCTGGCCGCGGGCATCCTCCTGCAGCCCTGGGGGCAGTGCTTGGGGCGACACAGGGCCTTGGGGTGCTGCAGGGGCGCGGGGTGACGCAGGGGCYCAGGGTACTGCAGGGACTTGGGGTGCACAGTGGGTGCTTATTGTCTTTCCCCTCTGGCTGACCCTGCCCTGGGGTGGAGATGATTGTTCTCCGTGCCCAGGTACCAGGTGCTGGGCTGGCAGAKGCTGTGTCACTGTCCCGGGGGAGCAAGGTGGCACAGGGACAGCTGTGGCCAGCTGGGATGCATAGACCCAGTGGAGACCCACAGCACTGGTGACCCCAGGAGGGAGGCTGTCCCCTTGGGAAGAGAAGCTGCCCATCATGGCCRGGGCTGCTTGGAGATCCTCTGCCTGAAGCAGGCAGGGGTCACCCCAACGCCATGGAAAGGCAGGTGAGACACTCCCAAATGCTGCTGTGCCTTACGCTGTCCCACGCCCCTGCCAGGGGGAAGGACCCCGGCAAGCCCTGGCTCGACGCAGTGTGGGGAGGCAATTCTTCCCCTCCATCTCTCAGGTGAGGAAGCCGGCACCCCAGCCAGGAGCGCTGCCAAAGCCCTCTCCATGGGCTCAGCAGCAAGTGAGAGCTGCTGGCATAAATTACCACGCTGTCATCCCCGGTGCCGAGATTCCCAGGGAACAGCTTAGCAGTTCAAAGGGCTGCTGAAACAATTTTGCATSGCATGATCACAGTCCTGGAGCTCTGACGTTAAAAAATGTCAACAACGAGGTGATTTCTGCAGTGGGGCTGCCCATGGCCCCGGGGGCTGGGCACAGCCAGCGGGTTTGGTGAAAATGACAAATTGACTTAACGAACTTGCAGTCTCCTTGTGCTGATGAGGAGCCCTCAATTAGACATCTCTGTGCCCCCCAGCACCGCATGCAAATGGCACTGAGCCTGCTCAGCTCCGGTGGGACTCAAGGGATGGAAAGGGACATCCATGCTGGCGGTGAGGCTGGTGGCACTTGTCTTGCCTGGCACGGMGAGGATGCAGCCACAGCGGGTGACCCTCACCCTGCCCTGGCGGCACCACCAGATTTTGTTTTAGCCCCAAGATGAGAGTGCTTCGGGTGAGAGCAGTGAGAGACCTGTCCTGTCGTACAGCAGTGGCTCAGGGCCGTGGTCAGACCCCTTCTGAGCCCCCAACTCGCCGTGGGTGCCATCCCCCCCCGAATCACCTCCTTCCTGCTGCTTCAGCGGTTGCTCTGCCCTGTTTCCCCACACCCCATCACTGAGTGTTCAGAGGTCTCTGCAGGAGACTGTCCCCCTCCCAGAGCTCCCCTGCAGCCCCCTCTGTCCTGAGCAGCGTTCTGGGCCCCCGGCTCTCCCATGCCAGCAGCCCTGTGCCCTTGAGTGCTGCTGCAGTCCCTCTCCCACTGCCTGCAGATCTGTTCTGGCTGTGCATGGTTTGGAAACCCACAGGAACCACTTCCATATTTGTTAAACACTTAAATGAAGAGCAAAGAAACCACAGCAATTAAAGCACTTGGAAACGCTGGCAATCTCTACCCTGGACAAACTCCCTGTCCCAAGGCCAGCAGGCCGAGGCTGGCTCTCCTGGCTCTCAGAGGTGTGAGGAGCACTTCCCTGCGCTGCCGGACCAGGAGGGTCACGCTGCAAACACCTCCCCACTGATCGATGCAACGTCACCCACAGGAAACAAACCTCCCTTTGTTCCAGGACTCAAACTTTCCATGTTTGCTTGAGCCTTGAAAGCTGCCAGTGGTGTTTCCATCACGCTCTGTATCTTCCAAAGGGAGTCTAAACTGAGCCAACRCTGTTGGGAAGGAAAGTCCAGCTGCTGCTCCTGGTACCAACCCCAGCACAGCCCAATGCCACCCGTCCCCAGTGCCCCGAGTGCTGCTGTCCTCAGGACAGTGGGGCCCTCGCCCCACGGGCAGTGGGCACACTGGGCAGTCCCTGGGCACGTTGCATCCCCAGGTACACCGCATCCCCCGGCACACTGCGCCTCCAGGCACAGCCCCACATCTGACCAGAGGGCTTGGCAGCTCCCAGGGCGTCAGGCAGCTTCCATCCAGTACGGGAGTTATTGGCAATGCCAGCTTCCCAGCTATTATTTCATCCAGGATTTTGCAGGCTTCCACAGGAGACCCCTGTGCCACTGCACTGTTCCATATGTGACAGGTTTGGCACAGGAAGCACCTACTGCTCCATGTGGGACCCATCTTTCGCACCAAGTGGAGGCTGCAGCAATGAAACAGGATGTGGGACCTCATTGATGAGGCTGGACAGACGGAAAAGGAGAGAGCCCTGGCTGTGCAGGGGAGCTGACCATGCTGGTGGGAAAGCCCTGGAGCTACAAAAAAGCCCTGCAGCTGGGCACAGGGGCACACTCAGCSAGGGACAGGTGTGGGAGGGCAGGGGGCACGGGCAGGCTGGGGCAGTGGGTGGCCCCATTCCCGCTCTGCCCCTCTCGGGCCCTGGCAGGCCTTGGGCCGTGTCYCTTGAGGTGGCCATGGGTGCGTGTCCCAGCAGTACCCAGGCCAAGCGGCTCCATCCTGGCAATGCCAGCACCCTCCCCAATTCCAGCCTGTTCCCTCCCGTTCCCATGGCAACCTGTGACCTCACTGGGTTCCTTGGAGCTCTGCCAGCATTTTCAGCAGAAATAAAGCCAATGACCAGGGTTGTCCTGCTGCCCTCCCTGTCTGTGGGGGTTCTGTCATGCTTGGGGCTCAGGTCAGGGCTGGCTGCTCTGCCACAGGGCTCACATGCCACATTGCAGCTGCCGCCAGGTCTCACACCAGGTGCCCCTCACTGTGACATCTGACTGACCCAGCGCTCCTGGCTGCAGAAGCCCCCTGGGAAACTAGGAGCATCAGGGCACCACCTTCCCTGCACAGGCTTCAGCTGCAGCCAATGCTCAGTTTTCCCAGTGCCCGGTTTTCCCAGTTTTGCCCTGCTCGGCAGAGCACACAAGGCCAGGATGGAGGAGAGGGATCCAGAGTGAGAAAAACGGAAATAAACAGAGAAACTGCTCTGCCTGGTGGTGCCACTTGTCTCAAGGTCCTTCCTTGCCTAAGGGTCCCTTTTGGCCTGGGCTCCACTTCCCCAGGGCTCCCATGTGGTCTGGGGTCCTTCCTGGCCTGGGGCTCTGGTTATTCCTGGGGGTCCCATGTGCCCGGGGGTCCCTCTTGATCTCGGGGTTCTGTGTGTCTGGAGGAGGCTCTTAGCTCTGGCTGTGCCTGGGGGGTCCCGCTCGACCCGGAGCTCCAGCTGCGGGGTAGGAGTCCGTGCCGGCCCAGGGGTCCCACATGTCTGGGGTTCCCTCTCGGCCTGGGGCTCCCGCGTGCCCGGGGGTCTCTCTCGGTGCGGGGTTCCCTGGCGGTGCGGAGCGGAGCGGTGGCGGTGCTGACGGTGACGGTGCTGGCGGCGGCCCCGGCATCCCGCGGCCCGGGGGCGGCCCCGGCGAGCGCAGAGCGGCGCGACCACCCCCGCAGCCGGCGGCGAGGAAGGAGGCAGGGAAGGAGGCACGGGAAGCAGGCAGGGAAGGAGGGCCGCGRCTCCGCTCGGCTCGGCGCGGCTCCGCTCGGCGCTGACGGTCCCCGGTGCCGCCGCCGTCACTCGCCCCGCCCGTCCGCGGCTCCGCGCGGCGGGTGCGGGACGCGGCGCTCACCGGCACAGCCGGGGCCGGCGGCTCAGCGCGGCCGGGCTGCGGGATGAGCGGCCGGCGGCTCCCCGGGGGCAGCGGGGGCCGCTGATGCTGCGGGGACCGCGGGGTCTGCGGGGGCGGCGGGGGTGGCTCGGCGCGGCCCCGCCCGCGGCGGGGGCCATGTGAGCGCGGTGCCGGCAGGATGCAGAAGGGGATGCGGCTCAATGACGGGCACGTCGCCCACCTGGGGCTGCTGGCGAAGAAGGACGGAGCCCGGCGCGGGTACCTGAGCAAGAGGAGCGCCGACAACACGAAATGGCACACCAAGTGGTTCGCGCTGCTCCAGAACATGCTCTTCTACTTCGAGACCGACTCCAGCTCCCGGCCCTCGGGGCTCTACCTGCTCGAGGGCTGCGTCTGCGACCGCGCGCCCTCCCCCAAGCCCCCCCTCTCGGCTAAGGACTCTCTGGAGAAGCAGGTGGGCGACACGGGGGGCCCCGCGGGAGGGGAGGGAGGATGCCCCGCGGGGGTCCAAGCTCCCCATCCCCGGGGCTTCCGGCGCCCGGGACCTGCCCCACGCGTGACCGGGGTGGGGCGTGAGGAAAAGGCCAGTCTGTGCTGGGGAAGGGGGATGCTTCCCGGAGCTGCAGTGCCGGAGCAGAGGGTGGGTTCACTGTGGGGGTGTCGGGCTCTGTCCGGAGCACCCCYACACCCCCTCCTATCGAATTAACCGCCGGTAATTAGCGCGGGGCTGCGGGGCGCCTCCCAGCGGCCGCGCTTGGCGCTGCAGAGCCCCGCGCCCCCCGCGCGTCCGCGGCGCGACCCCCCGGTCCGGCGGGGTCTGGGGCAGCGGCCCYGGCGGGGCGGGGCGGGGGGACCCCGGGGCTCCGGTGGGGTGGCCCCAGCTACGCGGCCGCGCTGTTTTCCGCACCCCTGTGCCCCCTCCTGTGCCCCGTGGTTGGCCAGGGACCTGCCCCCCGGCCCAGCGGCGTGAGCAGCCTGCGATGGGTGTGCGGAGCTCGGCGCGGGGGGCGGGGGGAGCGCAGGGCCTTGTTTGCAGGCAGATTTCAGCCTGTTCCCGCTCCCCACGTGTGCGGTTTGCACCCCCATCCCCACCCCGGGCGGCAGGGGAAGCAGACTGCGCGTCCCCCGAGCCCCCCGTGCTGGCGCTGGGCTTCAGCGCCCTTTGCGACCGCTGATGTCTGCGGGCGATCGGCACGGAAACACCAAAGCGTTACGAGGCCCTGGGAAAATCCAGGTCCACCTCAGTCCCAAGGCTGCTGTGGTCCCAGCTGTGAGGATCACAACCCCCTCTGGGCCCGGGGATGGGTTTCTCCCCCCCGAGCTGTGCCTTTCCGAGCTGGGCAGTGTGTCCTGGAGCAGCATGGCATGGACGTTGGCAGCCCCTGGCATGTTTGTCTGGGGGTGTTTGCTGGAGCTGGGATGCACCGTAGCAGCCAGGAGAGATGGGATGGTGCCAGGCAGGGGGGAGAAGGGCTGGCTTCCAGCTGGGGGGGCAAATCCCCATCCACCGCTTCCAGAGCCACCTCCAGGCCCATTAGCGTGGACAGGAGCCAGCTGGATTCACCCTCKGACCGTGGTGTGTGGAGCGCGGCCGTGTGCCCGTGGGTGCCCGTGGCACAGCAGCACYGGGAGCCCCTCACTGGGAGCAGTGGGGGGGTCCTGGCACCACCAGCCCGGCCTGGGTGCGTGCGGGAGGCACCGTGTGTTTTGGGTCCAGCTCCGCAGCTCTTGCATAATTCCTGTCTGAGCAGGCTCTGGGGAGGTGGTGGGAGTGCTGCCGGCAGACTGCAGGATGGGGCCCAGGGGCTCCCCCCGAGCACCCTGGGTATGGGGCAGCCTGGAAGGAAAACAGCCTCATAATTCTGGCTTTTCCTGGCACTCAGAAAGCCCCGCCACGAGAACAAGGCATGCAGCACTACTGCTCCCTGGCACATCCCCTCCCTCCTTGGAGCACAGGAGTATTTCCCTGTGCAGAGGAAAATGCTGTGTCTTCTGCCCAGCTGGGGCTCCTCACAGCTCCTCGTGCGTTGGAGCAGCCCCGGGGTGCGGCACCTTGGGGGCTGTGGCAGCGAGGGGGGTCTGTGGCTGCAAGGGGTCACCCTGCTGTGGTTGTCACTGCTGTCCCTCCAGTAACGGATACTGTGGGTTCCTGGTTCAGCTTCCATCAAGTTTTCCAGCCAGGCTGCAATCAAGCTTCCTGACCAGGTTGGAATCAAGCTTGGAATCAGGGCTCTGGGTCCTTGTGTTTGTGCAGGAGGGATTTTCCACCATGCAAACACTAYGGGGAGGATGTCACATCCCCTTTCCAGCTCAAAATGCACCCAGAGCGTTGATCCTTGCTGTAAGTGAGGGGCTGCTGTCACAGGGAGCTCCTGCCATGGCAAATATTTCCCCAGCCGCTGTTCCGCGTGGATTTGCCGCGGTTCAGCGCCTGGCTCGTAATTCTGTGTAATTCCTTAGGCCAAATGTGACTGGAAGCCGGAGCGCTGGATGCCCGCTGCTCTGCAAGCTAATTAATGGCCCAGGGATGAGATAAGCGGCGAATATTGATGGTGCAGATCCGCAGCCTGGCCGGGGCGGGAGGAGTGGGCGGCACACAGGACCGGCCGTGCTCCARGAAGGGTCCGTGTTCCCCACACCAGGGAAAGCCTCGGCTCCAGGCTCACCTGGTACCTGGCCATGCCAGTGTCCTCCAAAGGGAAGGTGMTGAGGAAATTTCTAGCATTGCCCCTAATCCAAATTAATTGTGTTCTGAGGGTATTTATCTATCTGTGCAGTTCCAGCTAGAGTTCTGAGGACAGTGTTCCCTGCAGCAGAGGAGCTCCAGGTTTGGAATCCTTCCTTGCTGGAGTAGAGCCTGAAAGGTTCCCAATTCTCCGCAAAGGAGAGATTTTAAGAGGTGGGACTTTCAAACCCCATCTTTTAAAGTACACATATTTTGCTTGGGGAGGGTGGATTTTTTTTCCTGGAACACAATGAATTTTAGCATTGGCGTATGTGAGAATAAGGGATTAAAGACATTTGGAAAACTGGAACACCAAAGAGGGATTTGCTGCCTCTGGAAACTTTATTTTCTGCTTTTGTTATGTTTTTCCACAAGTGAATTTTCCTTCCAACCAGTTGGATGTGGAAGATATTTTCCTGCTGGGTGAGGTCAGGCTGTGGCCCGGGGAAGGGTCCGTGGGGTGGGACTGGGGAGGCTGTGACTCTGCTGCTCTGGGCAGTGGTGCCAGTGCTGCTGGAGTGAGCCGGGGGGCTGAACCCCCCTTTTACCCTGTCATGGTGTGTGGGCTGTGGCAGCCCCCAGCCCTGCTGTCCCCGCTGAGGGTGATGGTGCTGAGATGTGCTTTCACGTGGTCACATCTCCCCCCCGGTCCGTGTAGGAGTGGGCAGGATGTGGGGTGCCCCAGGCGGGASGGGGCAGAGCCAAGGTGAGATCCCGGAGGAGGAGCTGAGCAGGTGCAAGGTCCAGAGCTGATCTGACCCCAACCTCAAGGACTGGGAAGTCCCCAGCGTTGGGTGAGGGCTTTCCTTCACACGTCAGCTGGGCAGCAGGAATCGCAGCTGGGTTTGCTCTGCAGATCCAGCCTGGAGCTGGCTTTAGAATCACAGAATCACTAAGGTTGCAAAAGCCCTCTGAGACCATTCAGTCCAACCATTTCCTGAGCATTGCCAAGGCTGCCACTGCCCCATGTCCCCAAGTGCTGCATCCACACAGCTTTTGAACATTTCCGGGGATGGGGACTCCACCACTGCCCTGGACCAGTTTCCAGACCCGTACCCCAGGTTGTTCCTAAGCAGGAGCCCTCAGACAGAGCCAGTGTGGTGCTGAGTCAGACAGTGGCCCCGTGCAGAGCCCTTGGCTCCAGGCTCTCAGCTCCGGACCTGAGCCGTGTTCCCCCAGCTGGGGCTGTTGCTGAGCACACACCACCCATGGAAGGGGATTTCCTTCCCTGTCTCGAGAGCATTTTTTTTCCGGGGATGGGGCCATGGTTACATCCRTACTGTCAGGGGCAGGGACAAGGAAGGACACTCAGGGAAGTGTTTTGCACCACGATGCAAAGCTGAGACGAGTGGGCAGTGGCCATGGTTCCCATGGGATAGCAGAAGGTTTGTGGACACAATCCCCATCGGCGCGTCAGGGAAAGAGTTCATCTCCATCTCCCTGCAGTGTGTCCAGACCCAATCCTGCTTATTTTCCTGCAGAGTCAAGGAGGGCATGAGAACACCACAGCTCTTCCCAGCACCAGCAGCACACGGAGCATCGGGGGCACCCTGTCCTGGGGCCCCCATTCCTGAGACACTGGGAGTGCTGGAGGGGAGTGGAGCTGGGAATATTTGGGTGCCTCGAGGACTTGCAGCAGCCCCTGCCAGCCCGGCAGCTCCGGCTCTCCCAGAGCCAAGCCCCGAGCCATTCCTGGCAGTGGGAGAGCTTGGGCAGCTCTCTGATGGTGCAGCACTGGGGCCACAGGATCCAGCCGTGCCCATCTCTGCTTTGGGGTTCACCTGGCTGCCCCCAAAAGGGCTGTGGAGGGTGGTCGGAGGGGACAGGTCTCGTCTGTGGAGCAGGGGTGAGCAGGTCACCCATGGACACCCTGAGCAGGGCAGCTCCCAAGCTATTCCAGACTTTAGGATTGATGTCCCAGGCACTTGATCCCCAGATCCCAGCACTGGTTGCAGGTCCATGAGCATCAGCCTTCTGGGGCAGTGAGAATTCTTCTACCTGAATGTAATTCCATGCAATCTGATTTTTTGGGGACTATAAATCATAATTCGTGGACTTAAACTTGAGTTATTAATCAGTGTTGGGGCAACACTGGGTTTTTAATTAATAAGTGTATTGAGTGATGCCATGTGGGGCTTTTTGAATGAGGAGGATTCTCATGGTGTTGGTCCTGGCGATGCCTGCATGCCGGCCTGCCAGCATCACCAGATAAAATCAGCGGAAAATTGATTTATTTTAATCATTTTATTAATATATCTGCCCATAACTCCAGAGCGTGCTCCACACAGGTGATGCTCACCTCTAGTGTCCATTTCCAAATACCCTGACAGCCCATCCTGAAACAAAGGAGGGAAATTGCAGCCTCTGGGATATTTTTTCTTATTGTCAGCACAGAAATGAGCTGCTGGAGCATCCAACTCCGAGGTCCTGTTTTCCCAGAGCACATAGTATGTAGGTCAGGGATGTTAAAAGCTGCCATGGCTGGCTGTGGATTTTTAGACTCATCCATCCAGAGCAGGAAAATTCTCCTCCTCTTGCCCTTTGTGTCAGCTGGAATAACCATCAGCTTCACAAACAGGCGGCTGTGGATCTGCCCACTCCGGGAGGATGGAGGGCAGGCAGTCCCGGGGGAGGATGGGGGGAAAGACCCCTATGATGGCACAACAAAGCCAGGAAAGGATGACAGTCACTGCTTTGGCTGCTGGGGGGGTTTCCTTGTGGTGCCCCCACTGTCACACATGCAGTGACCAGCATGGGGTTGCAGGGACAGCACCCACTCCCCAGGCACAACATCCCAAGGGGTCTGGTGGGTTGTTCAGGCTGAAAAAATGCCCTGCTCCAAATTCTGGAAAATTCTGTGAAAGGTTGATTTTCTACCTCGGAAATAATGCGTCGCTTTAAAGCTTATTTTAATTTATTTCTGAGTCTTTCTGCACGCCAGGGGCCTTGGTAACGACCCCCTCCTGCAACAGGCAGGGCCTGTGGGGAGCTGGGGGGGTCACGGGGCTGTGGGTGCTCCTGGAGGTGCTTCAATGTTTCCCTTGGTGACCTGGAACGCTCCCCCGTCATGACTTCGGGCAGAATTGCTGTGTCCCCTGGGGCTTCCTGAGGGAAATCCCCGAGGTCTGGGTATCAGGGCATCCTGGCAGAGCCGGGGTCCAGCGGCTGTGCATCCTGCTGGCCACACATCCCACAGTGCCTGGGGCCGGGGGATGTGCCGCCCGCAGCGGGGGCTCAGGAGGCACCATGGAAACAGGGGAGGCTGGAAAACACCCCATAATGAGGGACTTCCTCAAGGAATCGCATCTGCTTATTTTGGCAAGAGCAGAGGTTGGGATGAGGGGGGTCCGGTCCCAGGGCYGGGAGTTGGTGAGGTCATAAATGAACAAAAAATGGATGTAAGGAGAAGCAAAGTGGTGCTGTGGGTAACTCGTGCCCTGCCCTGGGCAGCACAAACTGCCCCAGGGACGCTGGGCTGGGGCCGTGACGGAGCCAGGGGCTCATCCTGATGCTCCYAGCACTCTGTCTGATGCCATGAGTGGCTGGTCCTGTGCTGGTCCCATCCATGGGTTTGGTCCTGTCCACGGGTCTGGTCCTCCCATGGATCTGATCCTCAGTCCCTGAGCCAGCGAGTGCCACGGGGAGCACTCCCGGGCTGTTGGCGCAATGTGTCACTGTGATGGCAGAGAGGGATCATCGTTTAGGCGGAGATAAAAGGTGGTGGGAGTTTTATTATTCAAATATAAAATAACTTCCTCCTTCCCAGCATGCTGCGCTTCCTGGGAACTGTGTGGGGATAAACTGGAGCGACGCACGGAGCAGGGCGCGTGTGCTCACAGGAGCCGGGTTGGGATCRCAGGTGGAGCAGCCGTGGGCACTGGGGGGTCCTGGCTGCAGCCTTGCAGTGGGGGCTTGTCACCCCTCATCATCAGCTCTGCTGCCAACAGCATTGCARCTGCCACTGACAAAGTCTTCAGCAGTTTTTGGGTTTCACTTGGATGAGCCAGGAACTGTCTGACAAAAGCTGCATGTCAGGTGCTGATGTGCTGAGACGTGCCYCGAGTGGGTCAAGAGGGGCAGAGGCAATGGGGCAGGGTGGGCACCTGTCCTGGGCACCTGCTCCGGGTCCCTGCCCCAATTCCTGTCCTGGGCTCTGCACTATTTTAGCCTCTGACGAGCCCTGAATCTGCGGCTTTCCCAGGGCGCTGGAGAAGGTCGGGGTGCTCTAACACAGGTTGTGCCGCGCATGCAGGGCTCTGAGTGGGTGCACTGGCCCACGGGAGCACAGAGAGGTGCTGTGTCATCCCCACAGGACCCCGGGAGCACACACGGGTTCTGCATCACCCCCACGGGACCCCGGGAGCACAAACGGGTGCCTGRGAAGGACAGCCCAGGGCTCGCCCTCTCATCCCCTCCTGTCAGGCAGGGACGAGTTTGGGGGACCCTGGAAGTGTCTCCCGGTGATTCTGGTCCTGTGAGGACTCAGCTGAGCKCTGTCTGTTGGTGTTGGATCACAGAGTGGGAACGTGCACTCTGTGGTGGTTTGTTCCTGCAGCACCAGGAGCTGCAGGGCACAGCGGGGCAGAGAAGGGGCTCCCCCACACCTCGCTGGTGTTTAGGAGGGGCATTTTCAGCCTCGCCAACCTGACGAGCTCTTCTTGATGCAGTTACAAGGGAAGGGATGTGAGGTGGGTGTAAAGCTGGGGTACAGAACCACGCCATAGAGACCACAAATTTTTGGTGAATTTTCCCTTGGAACTGTCTCTTTGGCAGTAAAAGGCTTTGGGGGTGGGAGGGAGAGGAAAGGGGGTGGGAAGCGAAGGGCTGGGGAGCTGCTGCAGCTCCAGAGGAGTCCTGCAGGAAAACGTGGAGCTCTGGGCAGCCTGAGCATGGCAGGCCAGGGAAGGGGTGGGCGATGGATGCTGGTGTTTGACATTGGGGTGTGTGTTGGATGATGGTCTTTTACCATGGGAATGACTCCATAAGGAGAAAGCTTGTCCACAGGATCAGCAGTAAAGGATCCTGCCCTTACAGGATCCACRGCCAAAGTGAAGGAGCCGCATCTGCACCGGGGCCCTGCAACAACCAGTTGCTCCCCAAAGGTGAAAGCTGTTTCTGAAGGAGGGCTCTGCTGTGCCCCTGGGCAGTGCGGGGTCCCGGCCCTCCTCTCCTCCTGTGCCAGACTCAAAGGGGCTGAGTGAGCTCTGAGGTGTCACCCCGAGCCCTGAGCCCTGGATGGGCATGGGCTGGGGATGCTGGGTCTGTCTGTGCTGCACTGGCTGTGCCCCGGCCCCACATTGTCCTGGGCTCACCCAGAGCCCCTTGCACCCATCTGAGGGTTCTTCTCCCCAGGACTCCTGAGCCTGCTCYGGGATGGGAAGGGATGAGCGTTGTGGTGCCCATTGGTGTTTTCACGGCACACGTGGCACAGCTGGTGGCTGCCCATGTCCTGCCAGGCTGCTGCTCCTTGGGTTTGGGCTGGTTTTYACCTGTGAATTCCGGTCCCTCATTAAGCCCAACAGAGGAGCAGATGATGTCAGGATGAGCTCGTTCCAGTGGGTTTGGTTTAGCCCAGTTATTCTGGGCAGTATCCGGCACTGCAGCGTGGTACCTGTTTCCTTGGAGACTGCAGGGAAGCAGAGGAGCGGCACAAACCCGGCGGCGGCACCGCACACAATTAGCACAAACACTGCAAATGTCAAGGGAAGCTAAAAATAGCCCCGYGCCGCGGCCACCCCCCCGGAGCCCCCGGGAGCGCGGCACGAGGGACCCGGCTCTGCTCGGCGTCACCGCCCGGGCGGCTGCGGGGCTCTGCCGCCTGCCTGAGGGGCTCGCTGCCTGCCCGGGCAGGGATGCAGGCAGGGATCACAGGATCAAGGAATCACTGGCGGTGGATAAGACCTCTAAGATCGTTGTGTCCAACCTATGGATGCAGGCAGGGATCATAGAATCTTTTAAGGCTGGAAAAGGTCTCCAAGACCATCATGTGCAAGCATCAGCTTATGGATGCAGGCAGGGATGTGGGCAAGGATCACAGAGTCATGGAATCATTAGAGCTAGAAAAGACCTCTAAGACCATYRAGTCCAACCATTAACCTATGGATGTGGGTGGGGATACAGGCCCAGCTCAGCTCCTCTGCCCCTTCCCACGTGTCCCAGGGCGGTTGCCACAAGCTCAGGACTGCAGCCCCCTGGCCTTGGGTGGGCTTGGTGGATTTAGGTTTTCCTGAAGCCGCGCCTTTGCCCCGCGGGATTTCCCCGGGACGCTGCCCTCGGCAGAGGCGTGGCCCTGCTGAGGGCAGCGTTGCGGCCGCGCTCCTCTGCTGGTGTTCCGCACTGTGTCTTTTGCAAACCACCCAAGGCGTGGTGGGTCAGGGAGCGCTTTCTGCCGGCCCTGCAGGGGCGTGACCGTAACCCCTGTGCTCTCCCCGCAGCACTACTTCACCGTCAACTTCAACCACGAGAACCAGAAGACCCTGGAGCTGAGGACCGAGGACGCCAAGGACTGCGACGAGTGGGTGGCAGCCATAGCTCACGCCAGGTGTGTCCCTGTGCCCACGGGATGGGGGGCCGAGGTGAAGCCGTGCCGACGGCGGCTGTGGGGAGCTGCGGGCAGGACGCCACTGAGCTGGGCACTGCCAGCAGGCAGAGCAGGACACTTCTGGCCCCCAGCCCCGTGCTGGGGACCCCGTGCTGAGTGGAGGCTGTGTTCAGCTGCCTCCCCATCTCCATTCCCATCCCAGTCCCATGCCACAGGCCACCGCAGCAGGTTGGCACTGCCTGTCCCAGCCTGGTGCCGGAGGGATGCCCGATTCACCCTCAGGCTCAAAGCCCATCGGGAAGGGATTCACCTGGAATAGCAGACTTGGTCAGGCTCCTGTCTGTGTGCTGTGGGCACAGCCTACCTGCCATGGAGAGCAGCCAGGAGCCAGCATGGCACAGGTGCCTCTCTGGGGAAGGAGGGTGCCAGGCTGGCAGCAAGGTGTAGGGTCAGGTGGGAGCTGCCTGCAGGAAATGAGAGAAACACCATCTCCTGGAGCCCCTGCCAAGAGCAGGACTTTGTAGGAGCTTGTGCCACACGTCTCCTTCTCCTTAAACGCTTGGAATGTGCCAGGTGACAGGTTTGGCCACGAGTGTTCAGGGGTCTTTTTTGTCTCCTATGATTTCATTAAAGTTTGCTCTATCCTTTCTGTTTGCCCCTTGTGGGAACCCATATCTGCACCAGATGGGCCCGTTCTTTCAGCATTCCCAGCGCTAGGAACTGCCCCCTGGTCCGTTCCCGCTGCCRGGGTGTGCGCCGGGGGGCTGGGAAGGAGGATCCCTCGCCAAGCCGCAGCCCCCGAGGCTGGGGTCGCGTCCCGGGGGCGCAGGGCAGGGGCTGCGGGGGTGGGGCGCTCACGGCCGTGTCTGCTGCAGCTACAGGAACCTGGCGACAGAGCACGAGGCGCTGATGCAGAAGTACCTCCATCTCCTGCAGATCGTGGAGACGGAGAAGACCGTTGCCAAGCAACTCCGGCAGCAGATCGAGGACGGGGAGATCGAGATCGAGCGCCTCAAGGCCGAGGTGAAGTGCCCGGTGCTGCCCTGCGGATGCGCTGACGCTCCTGGGGTGACCTATGGGCGGGCGGGTGACAGTCCCGTGTGGGCACGGACCGGGGGTGTCACAGCTGGTGTGGTTCTGCTTCTTTTAGTGACACCGGGCTGGCGCGTCTCCTGCAGGAGAGGCGAGGGCATCGCCTCCCTTGGGGGTTTTCCTGGCAGGAGCGGTGCAGCAAGCGGCTGTGGCTGTGCTACCCCGGCGCTGTGCCTGTGCGGGGCTCGGGATGCTCCCTGGAACCAGGATGCTGTTGCAACAGGGAAGGGTTCAGTCCAGCGAGGAGCACCAGGGAGGGGGCGGGGGAGCTGGTCCTTGCCTCTTGTGAGGGAGGAAAACAGTCGCTGTGTCGTAGAATCCCGGAATGGTTTGRGTTGGAAAGGATCTCACAGATAATCCTGTTCCACCCTCCCCACGGCCTCCTCTGGCCTGGCTCCAGCAGCTCCACGTCCCCGTGATGCTGGGATCCCAGGGCTGGAGGCAGCTCTGCGGGTGGGGTCTCACCTGAGAGGGGCAGAGGGGACCTCGTGCTCCCCAGAACCGCGGGGGATCTCTGTGCTCGGTGCTGTGACCACACGGACGCTGCTCTGCGCGATCCCGTGGGATCAGCCCGGGGAGCCCCTGCCCGCAGCGTGTCCCGGCAGCTCCGGCAGCAGCACCCGCACGGTGTYGGGTACCCGTGTGGGAGGGGTGACATGAGGCCGGGCACGGCAGACAGCAGCGAGGTGCACGGGTGACTCAGCAGACGGTGCCGGGGGACACGCGTGTCCCTGGGGCACCTGGGGGGAGGAGGCTCAGGAGATGCCTGGCACTGGGGGGGGCGGCTCGGCGGTGTGGGGGATGCTCTGTGGCGGCGGGGATGCTCGGCAGAGCTGGGGAGGCTTGGTTGGGGGGTGATGCTCAGCAGCAGGAGGGATGCTCGGCAGAGGGGGAACACTCGGTGGCAGGAGAATGCTCCGTGGTGAAGGTGGTGCCTGGTGCCGCGGGGGATGCTCGCTGGCAGAGGGAATGCTCGGCAGTGGGGGTATCCCCTGTTTCCTGGCCATCCCTGTGGTACCTGACCCTGCCGTGCAGGGCTGTGCCCCCACGGGGGCCCCCCCACCTCCTGGGCTTCGCCCGTGGGGTGGGTGGGCAGTGGGGCCGGCGAGCGTGGGGCACCCCGGAGTACCCTGGAGCCAGTAGTGCTGCCACCAGCGCCCTGCAGGGCCACCAGTGCTGCTGCCAGCCCCTCCTCGTGTCTGGCAGGGGAGTGGGCAGTAGCATTGGGGTGGAGGCAGCCACGAGTGGGTCAGCGGGGCTGAGACCTCAACCCCAAATCAGTCAGAACCTCAAAATCACCCCAGAAGAGGCATCTGGAGAGGCAGTGAGGGCAGGAGTGGTTTAGCCTGTCCTAATGGTGGGTTTTTCCTTAAAGTTTGAAATTTTGGGTTAAAAAGTGCAGGTCAATAGCAATTCCTGACCATGTGCTGGGGTGTGCTGAAGGTTCTTTTAGTCTTGTGGGGCAGAGGAGCCAAAAGCCTTTCCCAGGAGTGCTGGATTTGTGCTCTCTCTGCTCTCCACCAGAACAGGATCAGCCCTAAACCCACTCTGGTTGCAGACCGTGCCCCCCACTCCGGGGGGTTCTCCTGGGACCCCGGTCCTGCTCCCCAGGTCTGGTGCAGCCTCCAAGCTGGGGCGACCCCCACCCCCCTGAGGGACAGAGGCAGGGCAAAGGAGCATCCCCAGGAGCCTGGGACCAGGGAGGTGGGTGGTAGATGTTGTGAGCCCTGGAATGAGCTGAGCACAGCTGCAGCACCCCGTCCCCAGGCTCAGGGACTCTGCTTTCACCTTGGTTGTTCTGRGGTTTTCCACTCCTCCCCACACTTTGAAGCAGGGATCAAATCATCAGCTCCTACTTTAATGTGCAAATTTTTCTCGCTCAATTTAAAAAAAAGAAAGAAACCAAAATAAAATCCTGGCACTGGCAAACCCCTTCCATAGGTCCCTCCATCATGGCAGGAGGCAGCTTTGGTGCTCACAAACCCTTCAGGGCAGGGGCTGTGCGGGGGGTCTTGGGGACTCAGGGCTCCCTGGGAGAGCACACAGAGAGCACAAAGCTCTAAAATTTCCTCTAAAATCTGATCCCTTATAATGAAATGGGGTGAAAGAGATGGATAGAAGCTGGATCGGTGACCATGAGCCTGTGGACACCAGCTCTGGCGTGTTCCAGCTTTTTCCAAACAGTCCAGACACCAAACCCGACCTTTTTTCCTCCTTTCTCTCCAAAATGGGACATTTTCCCTCCGGGAAAGTCCTCTTTCCAAGTTATTTTCTTCTGTTCTTTTTTATAAAATCAAAATTCAGATCACATTTTCCCAATTTCCCAYGTTCTGGATGGCACATGTGCTGCTTTCTTGCCTTTTCCTGTCACTTTCCAAGTGGTTCTGGCCGTGGGGGCCGGGACACGCGACAAGCAGAGGAGGGAGAGAAAGTACAGGGAGAAACAGTGAAACCAAAGCCTGGGAGCTGATGGCTCYGCTCCCACATGTGCGGGCAGCACGGCTGGGGGTGCACCCCGCCTGCACAGTTTGGGATGCAAATGCTCGAGATTTTCCTGCCATTTTCTCTCCAAGTTATGTGTATTGGCTCACTGTGAAGATTTTTTCGGGAAAGAGGGATGGGGTTTGGACTGGGCACCCAGCAGGATTTTCAGGTCCCGGTGCTGGCAGTGTGTTCAGGGGTACCGAGGGGTCGGTGGTGCCCTAACAGCTCTGCCAGGTTTCTTCATCTGCTTCATCCATTGATCGAGTCCACATCCCTGGAGGGATTTAAAAGCCATGTAGATGTGGCACTTGGRGGCAGTGGTGGGGTAGTGGTGCCCTTGGCAGTTGTGATCGGGTGGACTTGATGACCTCAGAGGGCYTTTCCAGCCTAAAGCACTCTGTGGGTCTGTGGTTCTGTGGGTCTGTGTTGTCCATTAAACAGACCCAGCCCGATGTGTCCCTGTGTCTGTCGTTAAGCCAGAGCCTCGCGCCATTCCTGGCACGGAGGCAGCTGGGGATGTCCTGGGTCCCTGGGATGCCCTTGCACCCTGGGATGCCCTCGGCCCTGGGCGGTGTCGAGTGGCCACTCACCCCTGTGCCCACAGATCGCCTCCCTGCTCAAGGACCACGAGCGCATCCAGGCCAACCAGACCAGCGTGCCCAGCGACGATGACAGCGACATCAAGAAGATCAAGAAGGTGGGTGGTGGCGAGGGTTGGCACCCGGGGGGGCCCAGCAGGCACGGCAGACGCRCGCCCTGGGGGGCTGGCGGGAGTGCCTGAGCAGGTACCTCTGCCAGCAGAGTTTTTTAGGAGGAAAATGCGTTTTGCCCAACTGGGAGCCCATCTGTTGGCAGGGCACTCCCGGCATCCTCTGGGAGCACMAGGTGTCCCTGCCTGTGCTGGCTCCTGCACCGCCAGCCCCTCTGCCATCTCCCCCTCCCGTGGTTGTGGTCACGGCTTTTATTTTGGCAAAGGAAAAGCCACCGCCCCAGCAGCATTCCCACAGGGAGCAGTAGAGCAGCCCCTCCGCACTTGGGGCCAGGGCACTGGGCACAGAGCGGGATGTGCTGCGGGTTACATGAGGAAGGGATCTCACAGACCATCTTGTTCCACCCCCTGCCRTGGGCAGGGACACCTTCCACTATCCCAGGTTGCTCCAAGCCCCGTCCAACCTGTCCTTGAACACTTCCAGGGACGGGGCAGCCAYAGCTTCTCTGGGCAGCCTGTGCCAGGTATTTCAATGAGTTGTTGGATTCCCAGCCTGGAGGGTTCAGAGCAGCACCAGGAAGAGGCAGCAGCACACACACCTCGGCACAGAGCCAGGGCACCTCCCGGCTGCCCCGTGCCGAGCAGGGTCCCTGCCTTGTCCCCCAGCCCAGTCCCTGACTCCCTGCGGCTGCTCCCTCAGGTGCAGAGCTTCCTGCGGGGCTGGCTGTGCCGGAGGAAGTGGAAGACCATCATCCAGGACTACATCAGGTCCCCCCATGCTGACAGCATGCGCAAGAGGAACCAGGTGGTGTTCAGCATGCTGGAGGCTGAGGCCGAGTACGTCCAGCAGCTCCACATCCTCGTCAACAACTTCCTGCGGCCGCTGCGGATGGCCGCCAGCTCCAAGAAGCCGCCCATCACGCACGACGACGTCAGCAGCATTTTCCTCAACAGGTGAGCTCTGTTCCAGGCTCCGGGAGCTCTGTGGCATCCCGCCAGCTCCGGACACCCGCTGCCCTCCCTGGCACTGGGTGCCCGGTGCCAGGGCTTCCTGGGAGTCTGCAGCTCCGTCATTCCCTGTGCCTCCAGGAACCCTCTGCACCACCTTGGGCAGCTACCCCCCGGTCAGCACAAGAGCTGCCCCACTCCCCCCGGGCTGGGGGTTTCATCTCATTCTTCGTTACTTGCCTCTTGTTCATCCATCTGTTCTTGGTTTGGCTTAGTCCTGTCTTGGTTGCTCTTCCAGCGAAACGATCATGTTTTTGCACCAAATCTTCTACCAAGGTCTGAAGGCGCGGATCTCCAGCTGGCCCACGCTGGTTCTGGGTGAGTGCTGCTACTTCCTCCTCCTCCTCCTCCTCCTCCTCCTCCTCCTCCTCCTCCTCCTCCTCCTCCTCCTCCTGCAACTCCACAGGTGTTTGTCAACCAGCAGCAAAACACATTGCACACCATCTCCTCGCTTGGTCATGTCAGTCACAGAGTAAAAAAGCCCAGAGCACCCAGATTCCTGCCTTCCTGGTTCTGACGGGCGGTGGGAGGTGTGACTGGATGCACACAGAGAGGCTGATGCTGGAGAGCATCACTGTGTCCCTTTAGACCCTCTTTAAACTGAAGCTGGGCAGAGCTGGGGGGGCACAAGGAGCAGGAGACCTCTGGAGTGGTCTGGGTGGGTGAGGGGGACTGGGGGACTGTGCCAGGATCCACTGGAGCATCCCACCCCCCTCCCCTGCTGTGCCTGCAGCCGACCTGTTCGACATCCTGCTGCCCATGCTGAACATCTACCAGGAGTTCGTGCGGAACCACCAGTACAGCCTGCAGATCCTGGCCCACTGCAAGCAGAACCGGGACTTTGACAAGCTGCTCAAGCACTACGAGGCCAAGCCCGACTGTGAGGAGAGGACCCTGGAGACCTTCCTCACCTACCCCATGTTCCAGGTGACCACTGGCGCCACGACTGGCCCCAGGAGTGACCGGAGGATGGGATGGACAGTGCAAACCCCCTCCCCACAGCTGGCATGGCAKGGTGGGGGGGCAAAGCCTGGGTGGAGGTGGCCTGGGGCTGCACCCCGGTGGTCCCACACTGCGCCTGGGACCTGCTTGGGCAGTCGCTGGGGAAGGGAGGGCTCTGGTGCCCGGTTACCCCACACCTCTGGGTGGGGATCAGCAGGGTCCTGGGCACAGCCCTACGTTGCTCCCCCTCTTCATTCAGCTTTGACACAAGGAACTTGGAGGCTTTAACCTCTCAGGTCAGGGTGTCCCTGGCCATGGTGTCCCCAGCCATGGCCGAAGCAGCCCAGGGTGGGCACCTGCTGTCCCTGCTGCCCCCCACTGACCCCTGCCCTGCTCCGTTGTGTCTCAGATCCCCAGGTACATCCTGACACTGCACGAGCTGCTGGCTCACACGCCCCATGAGCACGTGGAGAGGAACAGCCTGGATTACGCCAAGTCCAAGCTGGAAGAGCTGTCCAGGTGAGAGCTGCTGATCCGTCCCTGGGGCGTGAGATGGGTCCTGACTGCTTCTGGCCAGGGCCAGTGTTTCACAGGGCTCCTCGATGACGAAATGAGGGCTTTGGAGGGCTGGGATCGCACCAAGGGTCTGGTTCTGTCCTCTGTTCAGGGCTGGTGGGGCTGGCGGGGCTGCTCTGCAGCAAGGCGCCGAGCGCCTCCGAGAACTCCACGTGAGCACTTGGGAATCAGCCATGATTCCCTGGTTTTTATCCTCTCCCTCCCCAGTCCACGGGCTGGGGTGTTCTGGGTGTCACTGCCAGGCCCACCAGCACTCTTTAAGTTCTGTAAAGAGTTTCCATTACTTTTCCCACTCCTCAGGGAGCAGGGACATCAGACGGGGCTGGTGATGGGAGGACCTCTCTGCCCTAAATCTGAATTTTGTGATTTCCAAGCACTCACATTTCAATATTTATCAGCCTGGAGGCACAGTCCAGGCAGATGTGCAGATTATCTCTAGAGCTCCTGGCCCTGTCTGGGTGGATACTGCCATAATTCCCTTGATACTCCTTCACTTTTGGTCTTACCTGGTGCAGCCCCACTGAATGTCCAAAGGAGTTGGGAAAACGCGTGCGGGTTCCATCCCAACTCCAATTTTCCCCTCTGCCTCCTTCAGGATAATGCACGATGAAGTGAGTGAGACTGAAAATATTCGGAAAAACCTGGCAATAGAGAGGATGATCATCGAGGGGTGTGAGATCTTGCTGGACACCAGCCAGACCTTCGTCAGACAAGGTCGGTGTGGGCGCTGCCGTCCCTCCGCTCTGGTGAACGTGAGCCCCATGGCCCTGTCCCTGCTCCGTGCGCTCTGCTGTGAATTTTAAAAATTCACTGCGAAATTAAAAAATTGAACTCGATTCTGAGTTTTCACTGATCAGAAGCACATCACGTGCAGGCAGTTTGGGCACTTTTAGGCAGCTTTGTCACTGCCTTTTTCCACATCACGACACAGGAGGTGCATTTTGGCTGTTGCTGATTCCCCACCCAGGGAAGCAGCGACCCTGAGCTCCCAGTCCCGGCAGAACACCCTGGGATGTGGGTGCAGGGTGGGCTGGGGGCTGTGCCCGCTGCCCCCCCCGCCGCTGGCCCCCCCCGCTCGGCGCTGTGCCGTGATGGGCCCGTGCCCCGCGGGCTGCCCCGGTGGTGCCGGGGCTGACGGGCGGCCTCCCCCGCAGGGTCCCTGATCCAGGTGCCGATGTCGGAGAAGGGGAAGATCACGCGGGGCCGGCTGGGCTCCCTGTCGCTCAGGAAGGAGGGCGAGCGGCAGTGCTTCCTCTTCTCCAAGCACCTCATCATCTGCACCCGCGGCTCCGGGGGCAAGCTGCATCTCACCAAGGTGAGGGGGCCGGGGGCACCCCGGGAAGGGGCGGGGGGATTCTGCTGCCCCCTGGCCGTGGAGAGGGGGCGGAGGATGACCCGGCTGCGGTCCGAGCTGGCCGGGCTCTTGGTGACAGCAGGGTCCGGGGACCACCTTGCGCTCCCCTGGCGCAGCCCCAGGGGTGCTGGGCTGGGAGCCAGTGGGATTTATTCCGGGGCTTATTTCACACGGTCTTTGTCGGAGCTGAGTTGTGGGAGAGACGAGAAACTACAAGATTTTGATAAAAGAATTTACCCTGATCTGCAGCAGAAACCTTGACAATCCATTCTGGAAGAAACTGGAATTACAGCCTGGGCTGTCTGTAGCGCTCCCGGCTCCTCTGGTCGCTCCCAGGGCTCCTGTGTTTATCTGGGGAAGTTTGGCAGTTAATTGAGCAAGAATCTTACAGAAATTGCTTGTTACTGGCATTAAATTATCAGTTTGAAGAATTACAGTCCGTGGCAAAGAGCTGATAATTGCAACAACAGACTTTGGGAAAATTAAATTTAAAGCTCCTATTAAATAATTTATAAACAAATTAGTTATCAGTTCGACAAGGAAAACCCAGAGATCCCAGCGGGCACAGATTTTTTCCCGGTGACAGCAGGTGCTGCGCTGGGCACGGGCTGCGGGTCCCCCCTGCCCTGGGCTATGTGTGCCCCCCGAGGGCATCGACCTGTCCCCATCCCTGGGGTCGGGGATAAGGGTGAGGGGACGCCCAGCCCCCGGGGGGGTCCCGCTGCTGAACCCTGAGTCCCGCCCTGGGTGGGGGCTGTGGTGGGGGCTGGTGGGGATCCCCGGCCCCGGGGGTCCTGCCGCTGAGCCCCCCTTGCCCCGCAGAAYGGTGTGATCTCCCTCATCGACTGCACGCTGGTGGAGGAGCCCGAGAGCACCGACGAGGATGGTACGTGGTGGGGGCTGYGTGGGGGTGCTTGGGAGGTGGATCAAATTCAGGTGCCAATAGATTCAAGGAATCCACGACTGAGATTTCATTAGATTAATTATTTATTGTGAACCAAGCAGACCCACACTTAGACCTGACCTTCCTGAGGCAGCCAAAACCCCACCCTCCTTAAAACCTGACTAAAGCCCTTGCTGGGGCAGAGGGGGTGGTMAAGGCTTTCCCAGTCACTGTGGGGTATTTCTGTTCCAAAGCCAAAACGTCAGGACAAGACATTGACCACCTTGATTTCAAAATTGTGGTGGAGCCAAAAGATTCCTCGTCTTTCACGGTTATCCTTGTGGCCTCGTCCAGGCAGGAGAAGGCTGCATGGACCAGTGACATCAGCCAGGTAGGACCCAACAGGGAGGGGGTGTTGGGGTGTGGAGTCCTCAGGATGAGGAGCTGCCATGGMATCCCTGCGGGGCTGATCCTGGGATCCCTGCGGGGCTGATCCCTGCTGGGCTGTGGCACCGGTTTGGGCACCCAGGTTAACACCTGAGGTTTGGTGTGTGCTGTGGTCCCGCCACCTGCCCTGGGGCTGGGTTTGCACTCCAGGAGCTTTCCTGGAGCTGTTGGGGTGTTGGGGTGGGGTCTTGCTCAGGTGGAGCACTGAGCCCGGGAACCCACGTGGGGAGASCAGAGGGGCTCCTGGGGGCTGGCTGGGAGCTGGGGTGCAACCAGAGCCTGGCCATRACCACTGTGGTGTCGGTGGCTCAAGGAGGTGGAGGAGGAGGAAGGTGAGACAGCTGCAGCAGGGTCTGTCCCATCACTGCCCTCCTGCACATCTGGGTCTGGAGTGTGGGTTCCTCCACTTTCTCTGACACGTGGTGCAATTTCCACCTGCTCTTCCTTTGCTTGCTGCCAATGACCCTGAAGATATTTCTCCCAGGTTGGGAGGAAGAGGCAGAGTTCGTGGTTCAGCAGGGATTGCCCCCTGCTGCCCCTGCTGGGCCGTGCCCTGCCTGCTCTCCCGTCGGACGTGGGGGTGCAGTGGGCAGGGATGTGTTGGGCCTGGGTAAAGCTGAGCCCCGGCGCTTCCCCCACGTCCCACCCATGTCTCTCCCAGTGCGTGGACAACATCCGCTGCAACGGCCTCATGATGAACGCCTTCGAGGAGAACTCCAAGGTCACCGTCCCCCAGATGATCAAGTGAGTGTGGAGAGGGCCGGGACACAGCTCCTGCGGCAGCCGGATGCTGCTGGGAGCCCTGGGACCGCTGTGGCTTTCCTGGGACTCCCGCGGCCTCCCCGTGTGCTCCATGAGCTGTTCCAGCGTGTGACCAGGAGCATTAATTATCCTGTGAGGGATCTGTGTGGGGTGTGCTCGGGGAGGTGGGAATGTCGAAGGGGAGAGTTTAGGGAAAAACAACAATAGTAAAGAGGGCGTAAAAGTAACAGAAGGGAGGGGCACGGGGATGTGGTTCCTGTAGGTGCTGGGGTGCAAGGGCTGTGCTGGTCCCAGCCGGTGGGATGGGGCAGCGCGGGGGGGTCCCTGTCCCATCCCTGCTGCCAGGCGTGGGGAAGGGGCTGGGTTTGTGTGCACCTGGGGATGGCCCGTCCACACCCCTCTGCCCGCTGAGCACTCCACAGCGTTTCCACTCATTCCACGGGGTGGGTTTCCACGTTTTCCCCCGGGAGCATGCTCGCCTGCGTTTTCCATGGCCACACCCCTTAGGAACGAGGCTCCTTCCTGCACCGCTCCCCGTGGTCTCTTGGTTTCGTTCCAGGCTGGAACCACAGATATCTTGTTTCTCTGCAGGTCTGATGCCAGCTTGTATTGTGATGATGTTGACATTAGGTTCAGTAAAACGATGAATTCCTGCAAGGTCCTGCAGATCCGCTATGCCAGTGTGGAGCGGCTGCTGGAGAGGCTGACGGACCTGCGCTTCCTGAGCATCGACTTCCTCAACACGTTCCTGCATTCCTACCGCGTCTTCACCACCGCCCTCGTGGTCCTCGACAAGCTCATCACCATCTACAAGAAGCCGATCAGTGCCATCCCGGCACGGTGAGGCTGCGGGGCTGCCCCGGGACCTGTCCTGTCCCTGGAGGGGTGGGGGGTCGGGGGGGGGGGGCTGCCACTGCTCCTCGTCCCCTCTCTGTCCCCAGTCTCTCCCCACCGCCCGCCTCGTCCCGATGCTGCCCTGCCTCCCAAGGAGCAGTGGGATCTGGGGCACAGTGGCACTGCTCCCCCATCCCCTGCCCACAGTTTCTCCACCCCAAACCTGCCCATCCCTGGTGCCACCCTGAGGCCGTGATACCCCCAAACGGGGGAAGGAGATGAACCTGAGCTCTGTGAGCTCTGCGGGTGTCCCCACTCCTGGGAGGGCCAAGTGGTGGGCACGGAGTGGTGGGGGCTCACGCTGGCTCTGCTGTACGTGGGGAATGCCCCGGGCTCCCAGCACCACAGGAGGGATCCCCATGACCTCCTGTGCCAGGCAGGTGCCAGCTCAGCCTCTCCCTGTCTCTCCAAGGTCCCTGGAGCTCCTGTTTGCAAACAGCCAGAACAACAAGCTGCTCTATGGGGAGCCCCCCAAGTCCCCCAGAGCCAACCGCAAGTTCTCCTCGCCGCCGCCGCTCTCCATCACCAAGTCCTCGTCCCCCAGCCGCCGGAGGAAGCTGTCCCTCAACATCCCCATCATCACGGGGGGCAAGGCGCTGGACCTGGCAGCGCTCAGCTGCTCCTCCAACGGCTATGCTGGCGTCTACTCCTCCATGGCCCCCTTCAGCAAGACCACCCTGGACATCAACAAACTCTACGTGTCCAGTAGCTATCCCAATAAAATCCCGGACGAAGGAGAAGCGGCCTCGGAAAAGCAAGAGGAGTCACTGCCAGGCAAGCAGAGTGAGTCCCTGTGGGTTTGGGGATGGGGGATTCTGGCCCAGAGGGGACAGTTTGGGTGTGCACACAGAGAGCTCCTGCCTCCTGAAAACTCAGTAACTTTTAATAACAAAAAAATAAACCACCCAAACCCCCCTACCTCAAAGGAAAAAACCATCCCAAAAAATCCCAGGGAAACTGCAGCACTTTGTACCTTTCCTGTGTGTGGTGGCTGCATCCCCAGCTGGAATGGGTCAGACTTCAGGAAAATCGGGAAAAGCTACAAGGTGGCTGTATTTGTGTGCGGTGGGTAGTAAAGGGGTTGCCTGTTCCTCCCAGGCTCAGAGGTGTCTGTCAGGGAAGAGTCGGACACAGATCCCAACCATAGCGATGAAGCAGAAGCTGAAACTTCCCCAACGAAATCTCCGACGACTCCCAAGTCCGTCAAGTGCAAAAATTCATCAGGTAACGAGTGAGCCGAGGCCTGTCCTGGCCCGGGGGTGCCTTTGTGTCGGGGTCTGGCGAGTGGGGGGCCCTGTCTGGGCAGCAGTGGTGCCCACAGGGATGTTGGATTTCTTCTCCCACAGATTTCTCACTCTTTTCCTACAACAACGGTGTGGTCATGACGTCCTGCCGGGACCTGGACAGCACCCGCAGTGCCCTGTCCGCCACCTCCGCCTTCGCCATCGCCACGGCAGGGGCCAACGAGGGCACCCCCACCAAGGAGAAGTACCGCAGGATGTCCCTTGCCAGCGCAGGTACCTGCCCCCTGAGGGAGCGCTTCTGGGGTGCCCATTTCCACCGTTCCCAGCTGGGTTTCCATCCAGGAGCACCTTGGCTGGGAAGAGCTGTTGGGGGAGCCCAGAGCCCCCAGAGCCCAGTGCCTGCTCCAGGCCGTGTCCCGAGTGCCTGGGCATGGCGCTGCCCGAGGGATGTGCAGGTTACCGGCACAGGTGACCCCAGGTGTCCCACTGCCTCTTGGCACAGCAGCTCAGGGTTGCTCGGGAAGGGGAGATGCTCCTTCTGGCAGCCCTACAGCAGCCGTGAGCCCTTCCCGAGGGAGCTGTGCTGTGCTGAGGGGCCCCTGGCAGTTTCAGGCTTCCCGACAGACCAGCGGAACGGAGACAAGGAGTTCGTGATCCGGAGAGCGGCCACCAACCGTGTCCTCAACGTGCTGCGGCACTGGGTCTCCAAACACTCGCAGGTGGGCAGCGGGAGCTCCCTCCCTCCCTCCCTCCCTCCTTCCCTCCCTCCCTCCCTCCTTCCCTGCCACCAGGAATTCGGCTGCGCCCCGGGTGGCTCAGCCAGGCTCCAGCTGAGAATGCAATTTGGCATTTCGGTTTTAACAAAGCAAAGGAGTGTCCATGGGGAGGAGCAGGAAGCTGGGAGCCCCTGGCAGGGGAGCAGGTGTCACATCCCAGCGTTTGCACAGTCGCGGTGCAGAGGAGGGCAGCTGGATCTGCCCTCACCCCTTGGCTGGGCACAGAGGAAGGGGAATCGCTGGGTTTGGTGCCTGTTGGGGTGCTCAGGCTGGGGTCAGGGCTCGGGCACCAGGAGCTTTCCCTGCTGTCCCTGTGCCTCCCTGCACTGGTGCAGGGGCGCAGTGAGAGTGGTGCCATACTGGTTGTCACTGGGAAGTGACGTGGCTCTCCCAGCCCGGGTGATGCCGATGCAATGGGACTGGGTGAGCCTGGTGCCTTCCTGGCGGTTGCTGTGTGCTGGGATTTTGCCAGGAAGAGGCAGCCCCTGCCCCCAGCTGGGTGTTGGGAGCAGCTCTGCTGGGAGCAGTGTCACTCCCAGCACAGTGACACCGCGGCTGTGCTGGCCTTGGCAGGACTTCGAGACCAACGAGGAGCTGAAGTTCCGGGTGATCGGCTTCCTGGAGGAGGTCATCCATGACCCCGAGCTCCTGACCCAGGAGAGGAAAGCGGCTGCCAACATCATAAGGTGAAGGGCTGTGGGCAGCAGGTGGCTTTTCCTGGACGCTGTGCCAGCTGCTGGCTGTTCCTGCTCTCACCTGGGGTCACAGCAGGCGCAAGGGCTCCAGGAGGAACTGTGCCGGTGGCTCGGGAGGTGCCAGAAAGGAAGATGAGGAGGCAGATGGGTGGTGCTGGCTGCATTCAGCCGTCAGGACTGGGTGGGTGTGACCCCCCTGGTGCATGGCCAAGGTGCACTGTTGAACCCAGTGGGTGCTGTTGGGTACTGAGGTGGCCCCGTGGCTCCCGTGGGCAGGGCTGAGCAGGATGGCTCTGGCCCCCCAGCATGTGCCTGCCCCATGGTGAGAGCAGGGCACTTGTCTTGCAGCAAGGCTGACACATATGGGACCATATGGCTTCGGCCAAGGAGTGTTTTCCTCTTTAAAATGAGAAGTGGGACTCAAGGGTTCTTGTGAAACACAGGCCGAGTGTTTCATCCATGCAACAGGGCTGTGCTGCCCTGTTGGAGCTATGTGGGTCTGGTGGTTTCCCAGCTGGAGTAATCCTGTCTTTCCATGCTGTAGGACCTTGACACAGGAGGATCCAGGAGACAACCAGATAACCCTGGAGGAGGTTGTGCAGATGGTAAACATCCCTTCCCTCCCTCCCTGTCACTGGTGGCTTGGGGTGGTGGAAGGGGAACAGCCAAAGATCCTGGTGCTCCGGCACACCCAGCTCAGAGAAGAGTGAGTCTCCAAGCCCAAAGTCAGGGAAGCAGCTGCAAAGCAGGGAAAGGTTTTCTGGAGAGGGGCCAGCTGTGAACACAGCTGGATGCAGGCAGAAGCAACAATAACCAGCCCACTGGCACATTTTTCCTCCTGCAGTCAGCACTGCTCCCAGTGCTTTCCCAAGGGACACAGGAAAGCTCCGGGTGTTCTCATTGTGTCCTCTGTGTCCCCAAACCTGCTCCAGTTCCAAGCGATGGGCTCTGGCTCAGCCAGCATCAGTGCTGCTCCCTGGGAACCAACCCCTGGGAACGTGCCATGGATTTAGAATGCTCAGGGTGGCTGCAGAGCACTTGCTGCCTTCCTGCATTGAAAAAAATAAACAAAATCTGTTCCCAGAAAAATGCAAGAGCCACTTGAAACTGGCCTGGTGCACCTGAAGCACCCAAGATTCTGTCCCCTGGCTCTGCCAGTGGCTTCTGAGGGGGCCAGTCCCTCCTGGGGTTTGTTTGGGCTGTTGCCCATAACTGCAGGTTCTGGAAACTTCCTCTGAAGAGGAGAGAACAAATGACCCCTGAGGGCTTCGCTCTGCTCCCCAGGCTGAGCAGCAGCGACCTGCAGTCAAAGGCATGGTGGGAGCATGAGGGTGCCCTGGGTTTTGGGGTGCAGGGGGGCTGTGGGTTCCCCAGCCCCTTCTTGTGAGCAGGGGGTGTGTGCTGTGCTGACCCTCGGCTGGTGCCCTCCAGGGTGCCCGCTGACCTCTGCCCTGCGCGGGTGCCACCGGTCCCTCCGCCCCGCCGGGCTCTGGCAGGGTCTGCCCCCCAGCCACATCCCCCAAGTGCCCCCACAGCCTCTCCAGGGGCCCTGGAGCTGTGGAGGAGCCCAGCTGGTGTTTGTTCCCTGGAGCTTTCGCAACCTCCGACCCAAGGGATTGTGCAACGGGCTATTGCCTTGTGCTGGGCTCGTGTGTGTGTGGGTGTTGATCTTGGGGGTTCTTCTGTGTCGTCAGGGCTCTTTGGGGTTTATTTGGGTGGGATGTTGGCGGGCTTTGTTTTTTTTAGCGGCTGATCTTTTCCCAGAAGGCGGCAGGGATGGGGGTGTTGCAGGGAGTGGTGCCAGCCTCGTCCTAGAGGTGGTTGTGGGGGTGTGTTGGTTGCTGGACTGAGCCGTGACAGAGGATCGGGTCTCAGTGATGATGTCTTTGTGACATTGTTGAGGACAGCCACTGGTCAGTGACTCCGTGCAGGTCTGGACCTCAGGGCCTTGCTGTCACCCTGGGTGGCTCCGTGTGGGGGGCACCCCAAGCCTCGCCGTGCCTGCAAGTGCTGCTTGGCCAGAGCCAGACAGTGAGGATGGGGGATATCCCTGTTCCCCTGCTTTTCTGAAAATCCCTTGGAAGGGCCATGTTGTCTCTCCTGGGCAGGGGCAGTGGTGCTCCAGCTGGGATCCCTGGGTGCTCTGTTAATTAAACAGCCAAAATATTGCATGATGAAATCTGTGGGGTTTGCAAGGCTGGGAGGAGCTGGCACTGCAYGGGCACGGAGTGGGATGTGGTGCCTCGGGGCCAGCATGGCACTGCATGCCCTGGCTCTGCTGGGGAAAAGCCTTTGGCGTGGGAGCCCGACCTCGGCTTTGGGTTTGTGTTCCTGACGTGTGGAAGTTCCCACCGTGCTCCTGCCCAGGGAGCTCCATCGTTCCTCTGTCCCGCAGGCCGAGGGGGTCAAAGCAGAACCATTTGAAAACCACTCGGCCCTGGAGATTGCGGAACAACTGACGCTGCTGGATCACCTGGTCTTCAAGAAGATCCCATATGAGTGAGTGATCCCCATGGGTCAGGAAAGGTGGCTCTGGTCACCCAGGGCCCCATGGGCAGCCTGGCTGGGCTGAYCCCAGAGAGTTCAAAGCTTTCCTGGCCTTTGCCAGTAGCCCAGACTTGGCTCAAGCACAGATTTGAGTCCTGATCCTGCAGCTTCCCTGCCGGCATCCCCAAGGTAATTGGCTCAGGGAARCCCTCCCACAACCACCACACTTTCAACCTGTGGTCCCTTTTCAGCAGTGGGAGGGGCAAAGACCTCGGGGTCTCCACTGTGCAGGTGCAGTGGAGCTTGCAGGGCTTGGGCATCCCATAAAATTGGGAAATAAAAGTTGACCCGACCACCGTGGTTTGCAGAGAGTTCTTCGGGCAAGGCTGGATGAAGCTGGAGAAGAACGAGAGGACTCCATACATCATGAAGAACACAAAGCACTTCAATGATGTAGGTGGAGCTGCAGGGCACGGGGAGATGGGCGTGGGGGAGGCAGCTCAGCCCTTCTGCCCCAGGGCCAGGGGTGTGCAAGGGTCACCTGTCCCACGGGCTTTACCTGCCTCAGGGACCCAGTGCAGGTGAAACATCGTCTGCTGCAGTTGTTCCTTCTGAGGCTGCTGCAGTGCAGGGGAGTCTTTTAAAAAGTGCTCTGAGGCTGGAGGACATGGAGCTGTGCCCAAAATCCTCCTAAAGCTCGGGCTGGGCCCCGTGTCTCCCCAAGGTCAGTAACCTGATTGCATCGGAGATCATCCGGAACGAGGAGATCAACGCGCGGGTCAGCGCCATCGAGAAGTGGGTGGCGGTGGCCGACATCTGCCGCTGCCTGCACAACTACAACGCCGTGCTGGAGATCACCTCCTCCCTCAACCGCAGTGCCATCTTCCGCCTCAAGAAAACCTGGCTCAAGGTCTCCAAGCAGGTAGGGGTGACCTCTCCTGGGGAGGTGGTGGGATGGTGTTGGGGCAGCATGAGACAGGCATCGAGAAAGAGTAAAGGAGTTTCAGGTGGCTCCCAGGAGGGAGGTYGTGTGTGGGCAGGCACACCCTGCCTTGCTGTTGGGTTTATTCACGGAATCACGGGATCATTGGGGTTGGAAAAGCTCTCTGAGACCATGGAGTCCAACTATTCCCCCAGCACTGTCAAGGCCACCACTAACCCRTGTCCCCAAGTGCCTCATCCACACATCTGTTAAATTCCTTCATTGACTCCACCACTGCCCTGGCTGGAGATCCCTTTCCATTAAGAAATTTTCCTATCTAAACCTCTTCTGGCACAACTCCTTTCGCCTTGTCCCATCACTTGTTACCTGTGAGAAGAGACCATCCTGCAGGTCAGATGTGCAGTTAAGCCCAGAGAGCTCCTGTACCTGCACACACACACAGACTCTAACTGGTTTTCTGGGCTCCTCGGACCGGTTATGGATAAGCAGGATGAATTCCTGTTTGAGGTACATGGTACAGGAGTAGCTGGAACCTACCTGATGYGGAGCCGGGCGGAGCCGGACGGAGCCGAGCCGGCACCACTGTGGGCTCCTCTCAGCCAGGAACAGCCATTTCTCCTACAAAATGATAAACCTGTGAATGAAAACAGCTGCTGGTGAGGGCAGAGGTGTGATGGCCAGGGCACAGTTGTACCTGTGGAGGTGTAGGAACGGCTGATGGGAGATGTGCCCTGGGCGGAGTGGGATGGAAGCGACCCTGTGGCTCCACAAGCTTCAGCCCCCAGCTGTAGGGAGCAGAGGTCCTTCCAAGGCCCGTCCGAGCATCACTTTGGTTTCTTGCAGACGAAGGCTCTGATTGATAAGCTCCAGAAGCTGGTGTCGTCGGAGGGCAGGTTCAAGAACCTGAGGGAGGCACTGAAAAAGTGAGTGGACAGTGCTTCTCCTCCTCTTCCGTGTCTGCTGCTGGCTGGTCTGGGGCCCACAGGGCAGTGGGACGTGGAACTCTCTTCACAGGATCATTCAGAGCCTGCACCAAAGTGTGTCCTGTGGAGCCAGCTCAGTGGCTAGCAAAGTGACCCTCAGGACTGAGCTGCTGCTTTGAGCAGTGGTGTGAAAAGATGGGAATAAAAGGAGCTGCAAAGGGAAAAATCACTCCCAGACACGAGGGAACACTTTTTCCCATCACTATCATAGAATCATCAAATCCCAGAATGGTCTGGGTTGGAAGGGACTTAAAGGTCATCTTGTTCTATCCCCCACTGTGGGCAACGACACCTCCCACTACACCAGGTTGCCATAGAAGCTTCCAAAGGTCTTCCTGACCCTCTGTCAAAGCTGCCCCCAGCTCACCTCCTGCGTCCCATGGCTTTGTGAGGAGCATGGCCACGGGTCCTGCTTGTCCTGCTGGGCTGGTGGGGATGAGGCCCAGGAGACCAGCAGCCTTCCTGGAGAGAGCCTTCCTATATTAGAGAGAATCCTTCCAATTCTGCTGACTGTGGAGTTCCTCCCTTTCTCCCCCTGGCCCAAGCTCCAAAATAAAGCAGTTTTCTTCCTCATTTCTTTCTGCTTTGCTCCTGAAGTTGTGACCCTCCATGTGTCCCCTACCTGGGCATGTACCTGACTGACCTGGCGTTCATCGAGGAGGGCACCCCGAACTACACTGAGGATGGCCTGGTGAACTTCTCCAAAATGAGAATGGTGAGTGCACCAGCCTGCTGGGTGGGYGTGCGGGGCTGGGCTGGGCTGATATGGCTGTGGCCAGGTCTGTGTCCCCTCAGTCATCACCTGCATGGCACCAGGTGGCCACGTGTGTCCTCTGCACACACCTGGGGTTGTTCCTAGTGTCTGAAAGAGACAAAAAGGCCCTTTACATTGTGCTTTGCTGGGTGCCCCTGCACTCCCGGGCACTGGGACGAGTTCCCCGAGTGATGGCTGAGCCGTGAACACCTTCTGTGTTTTATCCCTGAACAGATCTCACACATCATAAGGGAGATTCGCCAGTTCCAGCAAACCTCCTACAAGATCGAGCACCAGCCAAAGGTATGACCTTGTCCCCAGAGCCACGGGCACCCTCTGCTCCTCATCTGCCTCTTCCATCACAGCGTCTAAGCCTTCAATTCCTGGCAGCTCCATGCGGGAGTAGTGGCTGTGCCTGGCCGGAGGCTGTTGGCAGGGCAGCAGGGAGAGGGAGGAGGCTGTAGGGGCTCCAGCAGGCTCCCCCGGGACCCTCCGGGCGGCTGCAGCAGAGGACTTGCTGCAGACAGCAGCTCTGGCGGACGGGACAGTCGCTGGGCTGGGCTCAGAGTGCTGCAGGGGGCTGCACCCTGGACGTGCTGAGAAGCAGCTGGTTAGGGGCAGCACCCCCTCCCCAGGGGGCAGAGTGTCCTGCTGCCCCCACAACCAGGACCAGCTGGCCTCTGCCTCATGGTGGCCCCCAACATGTGATGAGCTGAAAGGTCTCAGCCGGCCTCACGCTTCCTCTGCCGCAGCCTCTACTGCGGAGCCGCCCAGGAAGTGGGCGCCTCATTCCCCAGGGTTTGGGTGCTTCCGTTCTCGGGTTTGGGTGCTTGTTGTTGGGGTTTGTGCTCTCCCAGCCCATCGAGGCTCCGCTCTGTTTCCCAGGTGACGCAGTACCTGCTGGACCAGTCGTTTGTGATGGACGAGGAAGCCCTTTACGAAGCGTCTCTGCGGATAGAGCCCAAACTGCCTTCCTGAGCGCGGCGGCGGCCGCCCGTGTACACTGCTATACCATACTGTACATACCCGTTCGTTCCGTTGGACGCCCTGGAGTGACTCCCACGTCTGTGCTTCTCCGAGCAATCCGCCCCCGCCCCAGGCCGCACTAGACCTCGCGTAGGATTTCCCACCCCGGTTAAGGTTTAACGCATCGACACTTCGCTGGAGTCCCGGGTTCTTTTCGATGATGTTACTTTTTGTCATTTGTTCCTTCTGGGGGGGCTGGTGGTCGGGCAGGTGAGCCCTGTGTCCCCGCAGGGCAGGTGAGTCCCCGTGTCCCCACGGGGCTCTGGGGCAGCACAGAGCAGCTCTCACTCGGACAGTGCTGGCAGTTATATCCCACGGCAAACTCTGTAAGGTGGGAGAAGGGAAGACATTAAAGGTTGTCCCTCGGTGTGAGCTGCCCTCTCTGTGTGTGCCACCCCTGTGCTGGCCGGGCACGGGGGGCCCTGGCCGCTGCCCCGGTCTCTCCGAAGTCGGGAAGATGGAAGCATCCCCTTGCCTCTCCTCGCTGCATCCAGCTCCTGTTGATATGCTGTAGATCCGTACCCTTGTGCCCACTCTGAGTACCATGACGTAGTTAGAGATGACGAGTGTTTTTATTACATCTACTGTAATCCTGGCTAACCACCCGCTAGCAGGATATAGTAATGTAGTGCTTATTCTGTGAATAGTACCTGGGTTTTTTACATTGTACAGTCCCTGACACGGTTCCCCGGCAGTGGCAGGCATGCTCCACTCACACAACACTTGCTGTAAGCAATACCTCGTGGTATGGGAATTCTCTTTCAAGCCCCAAAACTATTTCAACTTACAGCTTGTTTGGGAAAAATATTTCCATTTTTTTTGTAAAAATATATGTTTCCTGATTACCTCTTGCTAATAAATCTATTCTATCTCAGGGTGAACCGGGGTTTGTGATAGTTTTACGGGCGGGATAACGCCGGACCCGCCGGGCCCCGCCCACTGCCCCGCCCACTGCCCCGCCCGGTGCCCGCCCCGTGCCCCGCCCATTGCCCCGCCCCTCCGGTAGCGGTTCGGCTGCCTTCGGCTGGGCCCGGTTCGGCTCCTCTCGGTTGCGTCCGTCCCGGTGTGGCTCGGCTCGGCTCGGCCATGGGCTGGCCCGTGCTTCTGGCYGCGGCCGTGCTCCTGGCCCCCGCCGCCTCCTGGGCGCCCTCGGCCGAAGGTACGGGGGCACGGGGAGGGGAGGAGGCGACTTGGCACGGCCTGGCGCGGGCCGGCTCGGTCCGGCTCGGCTCGGCTCGGTTCCGTCCCGCTTGGCCYGGCCCGGCCCCCGGGCGCTCCCCGGTGCTGGGGGCAGGCGGCGGCAGAGCCGCGCCGGTGCCGCCGCTGACGCGCCCGTTCTCTCCCGCAGAGGAGCAGCTGTTCAAGGCCTGGATGCTGCAGGTGAGACCTCGGGCAGCAGCGCCGCGGCGGGGAGGGCCGGGCCGGGCCGGGCCGGGGTCGCCGGGCGCGGCGCGGTTTTGGGGTGCCCTGACGCGCGGTGCCCCCGCAGAACGACCGGCGGTACGGCCCCGACGAGTACCTGCGCAGGCTGCGCATCTTCCTGGGCAACAAACGGCACATCGAGGAGCACAACGCGGGCAACCACAGCTTCCAGAGTATGAGCCCCGGCCCCTGCCCGGCCACGGCCCGCGTCGGCCCGGAGCGCGGAGCCTCGCTGAGCAAAGTGTCCCCTTCTCCCCTCTCTCTCCGTTCTAGTGGGCCTGAACCAGTTCTCGGATCTGACCTTCGAAGAGTTTAAAAAGCTATACCTGTGGAGCGAGCCCCAGGTGAATGCTGGGAGTGCGGGTGGGCACGGATGGAGGGAGTCCAGCTGGACCCCATGAGTAGGACTTCTGCAGTGACCTGCACCCACTGTGGACCAGCACCCATCGCTGTGCTGCCTGCAGTCCACTTTGATAAGGTCACATCCTGTGCCACCAGCACCGGTGTAAGGGCGAGGTGAACCCCCTTCCCCACACTCATGGCTTTCAGTTGCCTGGACCCTGGCTGCAGCCGAGCTGTCAGTTCTGCTGTCAGCTCCCCGAGCAGCTGGGGCACCGCAGCCAGGGGTGCAGGTTGGCGGTGCCCTCCGGGGCTGGCTTGGGGCTCCCAGCTGCAGTGGCCAGTGTGTGTGGGCTGGTCACTGGTCCCTCCACGCCGGGGAGGGTGGCTGTCATGGGCCACTGTCCCCTGGCCTGGCAGTTCACCACAGCCCTCCTGCCTCACTTGCAGAACTGCTCAGCCACCAAGGGGAACTTCCTGCGCAGCTCTGGGCCATATCCTGACTCTATTGACTGGAGGAAGAAGGGAAATTTTGTGACACCGGTGAAAAACCAGGTGAGGAGTGTGTGATGTGCCCRAAGCGGGGCAGGAGAGGGGCTGATGCCCGCGGGCAGGGCGCTGTGCCCGAGGAGCAGAGGTGGGAGCRTGTGCCACAGGGCAATGTCCCCGGGGCCGCTCCGTGCCTGCTCTGCGTCCTCGGCAGGGGCTGAGCAGAAGGCCTTGCCCAGCTGCCAGGAGGGAGTGGAGGCTCTGCACTCCTGCCATGCTCTTGTGCCCCAGSATTTCGGGGAGGCTGGTGACCCTGCAGCACATTCTGGAGCAGTTCCTCTCCTGTTCCTAATGTAGGGTGCCTGCGGGAGCTGCTGGACCTTTTCCACCACAGGCTGTTTGGAGTCTGCTATTGCCATTGCCACGGGAAAGCTGCTCTCTCTGGTAAGAGATTTTCCTCGGCTTGGGCAGAGCCCTTTTTGGAGCAGGATGAAGCYAGAGGGACTAGGGGCTGCTGGGAGCAGGGATGGGGAGAGAAGCCATGCTTGGCCCTGCCAGCCTGCTGGGGCCCCTCATGCAGGCAGCACATTGTTGATTTTTCAACTCCTAGAGGATTTATATTCCTGAAGAACTAGAAAGACAGTAGCCGCTTACACAACTTATCAGAACAGCTGAGGGCTGGGTTAAAAACAAACCTGACCTTTGAAAGACATCTCAGCTAGTGCTTCTGTAGAGGAGATGAATTCCTGGCAGGCGTGAGGAGGAATGCCTCTGGCAGCCGGAGCAGCCCAGGCTGCTGGCTCCAGGTCTTCCTTGTCCGCCTCTGTGGGACACAGAGGCATTTCCAGATGACTCCCAGTGGGTGAACAGGCAGCTGCATGGGTACACCAGTGCTGTGGTTGTTGTCACAGCTGGGTGCACAGATAAACCAGCTCTCGGTTCCTGCTGTGCTGTTGCRTTTTATGTCACTTACTCCGGACACAGGTGTGGGATCATCACTGACTCAAACCCTTCTCTGCAGGCGGAGCAGCAGTTGGTTGATTGCGCCCAGGCCTTCAACAACCACGGCTGCAGTGGGTAAGTCAGAGAGGGTCAGAGAGAACAGAAATGAGAGCATCTTATGTTCTGTGATTGACAGCCTTCCYCAAGATCTGGTATCAGGATCCTTCCACATCATAGAATGGCTTTTGTCTTCCCTTGGCTGCAACATGTTAGGGGAAACAGTTTTGGGTTTGGTTGCTTATTTTAATTTCACCCTCCCTAGAGGTTAGGATGTTTCACTAAATCTCCGGCATTTCCCAGCCTCTGTTGTTCCTTGTTTGTTAGTTTTTATCTGAGGTGGTTTTCACATGTCTGCTGACATGGCACTCATGGGCTGGACTCTGATGGGTTCTGGGAGAGCAAGAGGAGTTTTGGCTGTTGTTCTGCCCSTAAGTCACATGTGTCTCATGGTGCTGTGAAGAACCCACAGAAACCTTAGCTTCCCCTTTGGGAAGTTCCTCCTGGCTTTGCTAGAGAAGGCAGACAATAGAGCTTTCTGACAACTTCTGTTTTCTGTGAGATAAGTGGTCCCAGAGGGACGCTCGGAGCTGAGCAAAGCCACTCTTGGTGCTTTTTATTTTTCTTGTGACTCCTATTTAGGCATTTCCACATTAGCACTCCCTGATCATGCTCTCTTTTCTTCCCTCCTGGGAKGTGCTTCTGGAAGGTGGCCAGGGAAGGGAGCAGCTGCTTGCTGGAGATGTGGGTTCCTCATCCTCCTCCAGCCAGGCTGGGCAGAGGGCACCAAAAAACACCTTTCAGCMTGTGAGGCTGGTGCTGCATGGGCCAGGTGACCTCACACCTTGAGGGCTCCTGGTGTTCTGCCCCAGGGACTTAGCACCTGGAGAATGAGGTCTGACCGTGCCAGACAGGATGGTGGGCCAGGCCTGGAATCCCAGGCAGGGAGATGCTGCAGGAACRGATGGGAGTTTGTGCCTTTGGAGGCTCTGGCATAGACACTGCCCTTCCCTGTCTCCCTGGCTGGTGGGAATGGTCTGCAGGACTGCAGGGGAATGTTGATGGCTTTGCTCTGCAGAAGCTGCAGTGTTACCATCCAAATTCATTGTTACCATCCTAATTAATTGTTACCGTCCTAATTGACTGTTACCATCCTAAGTGAGCTCTGTTCTGGCTGTGTTGTCTTGCAGGGGCCTGCCAAGCCAAGCCTTCGAGTACATCCTGTACAACAAAGGGCTCATGGGGGAGGACAGTTACCCGTACCGGGCCAARGTATTTGCGGCGCAGCCCCGGCCCTTGTGGCGGAGCAGGGCCCAGCGCAGGCTCTGACAGCTCCTCTCTGTCCCCACAGAACGGCACCTGCAAGTTCCAGCCGGAGAAGGCCATTGCCTTTGTCAAGGACGTTATCAATATCACGCAGGTGAGGCCCCCAGGGCTGCGTTTCCAAACTTCCAGGGCTGTGCCAGGAAGGTGCTGGGATGCTCTGAGGCGTGCCGGGCTCTGCGGCTGGAGCTGCAGCCTCTGTGCTCCTGGGAGAGGGCGAGCTGCTGGTCACACACTGCTCTCCTGCGCACCTTTTGGAAGGTGGCACCAAGGAAGTGCTGGATCCGAAATACAGGCACAGGTTCCTGCCTACTTCCCACAGTGGGTGCACAACCAAGTTGGGAGAAAGTCCTGGTTCTCCCCTTGCACCGCAGCACTTGATTCCTTGTCGGCATGCAGGAAGCCAGGCTTATCCATCCCCCGCATGCACTGGCTGCTGGACCTGGACTGGGCCCAGCACAGCCAGGAGTGATGGATGGTCCTGGATCCTCTCTTGCAGTATGATGAGGACGGCATGGTGGAAGCTGTGGGGAAGCACAACCCAGTGAGCTTTGCCTTTGAGGTGACGAGTAACTTCATGCACTACAGGAAAGGAGTGTATTCCAAGTGAGTGTGTGAACCTGGCAGGTGAGGGCAAGGGGAAGGCATAGGGCTGGAGTCACGTACATCCCCGCTTCTGCTGGATGCAGGAACACTGCACTGCATTCTCACACTTCCTTTTAAATAGAAAATAGAAAAAAATGAGTAAATGGAGCCTTAATTTACTGATTCCTGGGGGAATGAGAGTGCAGCACAGGGAGGAGGGAACAGGCTGCTTGCTAGGAACCTGTCTAGCCTGTAGACCAAACTGTGGTGGGATGAAGGTCAGTGAGTCAGGGAGCCTGAGAGACTGCAGCTCACCACAGGGCTGGGGGGGCCTGTCCCAGGGCTGGTCTGTGTGTCTGAGCTGGGATGGTGGCAGGCTCAGCCCAGCTGTGGGATATCTGGTTGCTTAAGGTAAACTCCAACCAAAGTGGATTTTTCCATGGTATTAGGGGAGCTCCTGTGGTGTCAGAGCTCAGAGGGGCAGTGGTGAGCAGCATGGCTGCCCTCACACCGCCCTACACCTGAGCTGACACCTCTACAGGTTGTGCTTTTAGGCAGGGTCCTGCATCGCTGCTCTCCGCAGGGCAGGTCCCGCAGCACCTCACCTCAACCCTGTCAGGTGCTCTCCTGGACAGGTAGGAGGAACAGCAGAGAGAAAAAACAATTTGAGACATGAAGTGACCCAACAAGTCTCGAGTGTGGTGTCAGCTCCATGGCCAGGGCAAAAAGCCCTGAAAGGCTGATCATTGTACATTGGAAAGATGAGAACTGACTGTGGCGGGACAGATGCTGTTAGCCCAGGAATGGGGAAAGTGCATGTTTGGAGAAATAGAAAAATACTTTGGAGTAGTGAACCCTCAGTCACGTAGAACTGCAGGGAAAATGAAAGGGACAGTCTGACCCTGAGGGATCTGCCCCAGGGAGCTCCYGGGAAGGAGCAGGCAGTAGTTCAGTGGCTTTGCTGGTGCAATAGCCAGTGATGCCAGAGGTAAGTGCCAGCCCCAGGCAGGTGTGAGGTGTGAGGGCAGGGACATGGTCTAAGGAACACACCAGGAGCAGTTATCCTGTGGATTTACAGTCTGAGGTGGATTTAGAATCAGAGTGCATGGAATGATTGAAGCTCCAGCACTTTCAGCCCAGAGCAGCTGTTAACAGATTGAAGAAAAGAAAATCTGAGGTGGAGATCCTTGATCTTCTCCTGTGCTGCAGTTTGAAAATGTTTAAAAATAGATGTTCTCGAGGTGGGAGCATGTACCCTGAGCTGTCTTGTTTCATACCATGGGCAACAGCTTTCAGCAAGTGCAGTTTAAAAGCCGGAAATTTAGAGGAAACACATATTTAGACCCAAGATCTCACTGTTCCTATGCAAAACATGGAGCAGTATCCTTGAACTTCAGGGCAGTACAAACCATCACTGGGAGGCACTAAGAGCTGCTGGTTTCTGTTGGAAAAGTTCCTTTGCTCAGTCTTTTCACTCATCTTGATGGGCCAGGAGCTCAAAGGTCCATGGATTCCCTGACTCCAGATATGGCTGGTAATTTCAAAGTGGGAAAACAGAGCAGTGTCTCCTTTCCTTGGCTTCCCTCTCTACTCTGCACAGCTGRGAGTTCAGAGCATCCCACAGTTCTGTTTGCAGAGCGCAGTCAAGACTGCTGGCCTGACTAATTACAGGCTGCTGTTCACACAACACATCTGTGTTATTTTCCCTGCAGCCCACGCTGTGAGCACACCCCTGACAAGGTGAACCATGCTGTCCTGGCCGTGGGCTATGGAGAGGAGAACGGGACTCCTTACTGGATTGTCAAGAACTCCTGGGGCCGGCTGTGGGGCATGGAGGGGTAAGGGGGTCCCAGTGCCACCGGGCCCACCACGCTCTGCCTGTACCTGGTGAAAGACACCACGTGCTGCGATTCCACCCGCCCCCAGCCCCAGGACACCCTTGTGCTCTCCAGCTGAAATTTGGCAGTTGGGAGGACACAGGGAGAATCATCCCAGTCTGGGTGGTAACACAGCTCACAAAGCCAGTCGTGGGGTGACTGGTCAGAGCAGAGCCTTGGATCAGTGGAGCTGCCATGTCTCCCAGGGGCTCAGCCAGCACCTGCAGAGCCACTGGTTCACCTGATTCTTCTCCCCTGGTCACACGGCCAGGGGAGAACAGGTTGTGCCAGGAGTGAGTTTCCAGTTCCACAAGTGTTTCCAGCTGCAGGCGAAATTCTTGAGAGTCAGGTGCTAATTCTGCTAGTTCAGGGTGTAAGGGGCAGGGAATGGCATCGCCTGGGGATYGGTGGGCTGCTCCTTGGGCTGGCATGAGGAAGGGGCTGGCACATAGAGAGCAGTTGCCTTTACAGGATCCCAGAATCCCAGACTTGTCTGGGTTGGAAGGGACCTTAAAGCCCAACCCGTTCCACCCCTTGCCATGGCAGGGACACCTTCCCCTATCGCAGGGTGCTCCAAGCCCCATCCAACCTGGCCTTGGACACTTCCAGGGATGGGGCAGCCACAGCTTCTCTGGGCAGCCTTTGCCAGGGTCTCAGCTCCCTCACCTGCTGTGCTGGCTATGCTAGAGGAGGGAGCACTCACTCACACCCATTTCTTTTTCTTTTTAGGTATTTCCTTATTGAACGAGGCAAGAACATGTGTGGTCTCGCTGCTTGTGCCTCTTACCCTGTTCCTCAGGTGTAGGAGGGCAGCGCAGGCTGGGGCCGGGGGGAACAGGCTGGAGTGACTGATCATGTTCCAATTTCCGAATGCTGAAATGACGAAAGGGAGGACAGGGTGCAACACCCGCCGGCCAAAAGGCGTTACCTGCGGGCAGGTTCCTYGGCCTGCACACACCTTCTGCGGCAGGCAGACCTGTGCCTCCTCTCCAGCCAAACCTGCGTGTGCTCCTGTGCCGGTGCCACTGTCCCTCCTCCTGCTCAGGTGTGCCTCCATCCACCTGTCCCAGCCCGGGACACCTGGGGGAGCAGCAGGGGCTGCCTGGGTGCTGGGAAGCCATCCAGGTACCGATGTAGGGCACAGAGAGCTACCTGCATCCTTCAGGTGGCTTTTTTAAAATCACCAGGTGTAAATTCTAGGGATTTAAAAATTTTCTTTGAAGGCGATTTCTCTGTTCGCTAGAGGAAGGATGAGTGCTGTGATTTGTACACTTTATTTTCATGAAATGTCTTTACTATTTTTTGTATTAAAAAATAGGGTATTTTAATGCACCTAGAGAAGAAAGGGATGATTTTCTTTAATGCATCGATGAAGCAGTGAGAGCCTCGGTGCTGATTCTGAGGAGGCGCTGGKGAAATGAAGCCACGTGTGAGGGGCACGTCTGTGTTATTTCACGCTGAAATCTGCCGCTGACAATAAAACTGCCTCGTCACCGGAGCGCTGTGCTGTGAGCTCTGGCGGGGGTGGGGCTGAGGCGTCCTGCGCGGTCCTGCGCGCCCCAGGGACGGGCGAAGCGCCAGATCCTTCTCGGGACTACGGAGCGGGGTTTGGCAGCGGGGTTTTGGGGCGGGGTTAAGGCGGTGCCGGAGCCGCCTCGCCSCGGCCTGGGGGCGGTGCCGCCATCTTGCGTGGGGCGGGGCGCGCGCCCGCTTCCGCCGTTGTTACGGACGCTTTACGTCACTTCCGCTCTACTGCCTCCATCCAATAGGAGCCCGGGCAGCGTTTTGGCGCCGAATGTAAAAGGCGCGCGGCGCAGGCGGGCCGCGGCCCGCCCGCAGAGCGCCCCCTGGCGGCGGGGCGGCCCCGCGATGGCGGCGGTGCCGCAGAACAACCTGCGGGAGCAGCTGCGGCGCCACTCGGCCCGCGGGGCCCTCACGGCCCTCGGCGGCCCCCGCGCCCCGGGCCCGCCGCGGGACCGTCCGCCGTGAGTACCGGGCGTGGGGAGCGGGGCAGGGCGCCGGCAGCGGCCGGGAAGTGACGGGGGCTCGTCTCGTTGCAGGGGCTTCACCTTCAAGAAGGCGCCGCGGGGCCTCGCCGCCACCTCGGTGCTGAGGGACAAGGACGTGAACACCTCCCTGGCGGCGCCCACCTCGGCCCTGCCGGCCAGGAAAGCGCCGGCATGGGGCCGTGTTCCGCCCCGCAGCCCGGGCCCCCTGCCGGCCTGCCCCTCCCCCGGCCCCGCCGCGGCTCCCCAGGCGTCCCAGGGCCCCGCTGTTCCCGCCGGGAAGGCCGGTCCCGGTCCTGCCGCTGGCCCCGCCATCACCATCGACGATGAGTGGGATGACATCGACGACTTTGACCTGTCTGGAATTGAGAAGAAGTTCTCTCGGCCGCCCGTCCTGTCCCCCAAGGGGCAGCGGGCCCCCCGCAAGGAGCCCCCGCGGCCGAGCCCGCGGCCGAGCCCCCGCCCGGCCCCGCCCGGCTCTCCCGGGAGCGCGGGGGAGGACGCGGGGCGCGGGGAGGCCGCGCCGGAGGCCGAGCAGCGCCCCTGGTCACAGCAGTCCGTGATCTGCCTGGAGGACTCGCCTCCCTGCGGCGGGAGCCCGGCTGCGGGGCACGGCCTTGGGGAGGAGTCACCGGCTGACCCCCTGCTGGGTAAGGACACGGCAGAGGCTCGCCCGGGTAGCGGGTTATTTGAAGGTACGCTGAGCTGGAAGAAAATCTGTTTGTCTTTACACACAGAGGGGTTGGCTGGTCAGGAATCAGAGGGAGCTGCGTGCTCGTGACTCACAAGCAGCCCTGGATTTCGTTTAGGCTCCTGGATTTCCTTTTGGGTACCCCCAGGCTGGAGGTAGTGCAGCTGCTTGTGTGCAAAACTTCCCACATGGCATTCCTGAAATGAGCAATAATCTATAGGGATGCTATGGGGAGAAAATAACTTTAAAAATTCATACAAAAGAGACATGAAGTCATGCTTAAATKAAATATTAAATCAGAAAAAGATCTCTCTCAGTTTTTAACACAAAATAAGCACCACAAAAGAACTCCAACCCTCAATTATGACCACAAAATTCCTGCTCACCAGTACTTCTTTGGGAGCGCTGTCCCACAGAACTACTCTATTTTAGATTCCTTACCTACTGTGTTTTGAAACTTTTTACTTTYATCTGGGAAATTAACGTGTTTATGCAACTGAATAAGGTCAGTGTTCTGGCGATGCTGCCCTTACACTGAATGGTGGAAGGATTTGTGAACTGTTTCTCTTCTTAATATTTTGTTCTCTCTTCCTCTCTCTATGAAATTAATTTTAATATGTTAATGATATTGACCTTTCTTGGTAGCATTTGTCTTTTAAGACACAACACATGCACATTTATCTTCCAATTCCAGTGCAGAGACTTTGCCAGCTGATGAGTCTGTGCTCTTAAAGCTAGGATTTAATAGAATAGGAGCTTTTTATAGAAATAGGGTTTTATATAAATACTTTGTATAGAAAACCGTTGTAGGGACATATACCTCTTCAGTGTTTCCCTTCTGCCAGGGACAGGTGACTGTAAGTTTAGATGTATCACTTTTCCACTTAAATGAGGGTTTGTGGGGTTTTGTCTGTTTTTAATGGGGGAGAAAAGCGAGCAGTACATTCTGTCCTTTAAAAGTCAGAAACTGTATCAAACCAGTGTCTTGAAATCTGGCTGCTAGTTTTTCCCCTCCGCCGTTTGTAGCAGGCTGAGTGTAGTGTGTTACCCAGCAATATTAATCCACTTCTCTTGCAGCTGCTGGTGCTGAAGGTGGTCAGAGCCAGGAGCCACGGGGGGCTGGGAACAGCCCCTCAAAATTGGATGAGGTCACCGGGCCATTGGCAGGTGCTGAGCTCGAGGAGGATGACCCAGACATCATCCCTCCCTCCCCTGAGGAGGAGCTGCCTCCCTTCTCCCCTTCTGTACAAAGTGTCAGGTAATCCAGAGTTCGCTGCTAAAACAGTCTGTTGGATGATTTGGAAGTACCAAAAAAGACCCAAAACTCCTGCTTGTTAAAAAGGTACAGACTGAGTTTGTCTCTTTGCTGCTTGGCAGGTTAATGGTTGGCAGCTGCAATTAGTGTTTTATCAAACACTAATTTTATGGCTGATGTTTTAGGTGGCTTTTCCTTCAGAAAAAGCAGAGTTACTTTTCCTTTTTTAGTGGGATGGGAGAAAATTACTGGGGCAGTGTTCTACATGTTGGCACACAGGATGAGTGAGAGACTGCTCAGCTCTTGGGTTCTACCTGGGGCTTCAGGCATTTATYTTCTGTGCACATCTTAAATCCTACTGTTCTATCAAAATGCCTCCATTTACGGATAGTTGTATTTTAATGGCTTTTGCTTTTGGTGTTAGCAGTGTTTTCAGAGACTCTCCCACTGGTGGAAGGTGCACAGCTGGCAGCTCCGAGGCTGGGCAAGGCAAGGTTCCCACAGCGCATCCTGGTGCTGGAGGTGATCCCAGTGCGGGGGATGCAGGTACACACCATGTTTTGGAATTTTATATATCTGATTTGGGGGATAGTTTGCAACTAATTCTTCTTCTGTGTATCCTATGTAATCCAAGAGCATTAACTAACAGATGGAGAATTAACATCTATAGACGGAGAATTGACATTTATAGATGGATAATAAAAGACAAGGGCAAAAATATGTAGATTTGGTGAGTTCCTGCACACAGAAAAAGTTTCTTCATGCAAATCGACTAAAAATTTATTGGAAGTAAATTATTTAGACTGACTTACTGCAATGTACTGTCCTCTGGGAAAGTGGTATCCTCTTGACACCTCTTCTAATGAAAATGACTGTGCTGAGCTCACTCCCTGTGCCAGGTGGGGACGTGCCCGTGGCCCGGCAGCTGTACAGTGTCATGGAGGCCATCTGTGAGCTGGTGGATGCCATCCCCCTGCAGGAGCTGCAGGCCCTGGGCTGTGCCAGAGCCCTGCTCCAGCACAGGGACCTCAGGTAGGCTGGAACAGCTCTGTGTGGAGCAGGGAACTGCCTGCAGGTGTCCCCAGCACACTGGAGATCGAGGCAGGAGGGGCTTTAAACAGCTTGGGATTACTGACTGAGGGAAGGAACAAAATATCCCAAACTGCTGCAAGTGTTCCTGGTCCCCATGTTCTGCCAGATGGAAGGAGCCAATTCCACAGTCAGTCTGAGGAGGGTGCCTGGCTCCAGGTGCTTCTGGAGAAGCAGGAGATGTGATGTGACCTGCCAGGTGTCATTCCCAGCTCTTGAGGCTGTGGACATTCAGTTGATACTGTCTCCTGAGACTCCCTATCTCTGACTGCAGGAATGGTGATTTCTCCTAATATCCCTGAACTTGTCAACTTTCAATGTAATTATTGCTGCCACATCCTGCTGCTTTGCCTCCTGCATCACCTGATGGCACAACTTTGAACAAAGTATTGGGATTTGGGATTTTGGTTAGTTTTTTTCCTGGACTGGGACTATGAGCTTTTATAAACATTCTCAGTATAACAATTTATTTCATTTCTCATTGCTGTAGTCAGACGTAGTCTTTAAAAAGTACCTAAAAACATGATTTGGTTCAGGCATAAGTAACTTCAGGTTTTGCCTCTATGGATTTATTTTTTTATGTTACCTTGCCTGGATCTGTTCCTTGCTTTTAGGAATTCTTTTATGTCTGTGATGTCATAATTTTGTCATTAGTTTCTTCTGATGGTATTCTCTCTTCTCTAGATTTGTTTGAAATCATTTTCAAACATGGTGACTCAGAACGTGATGGAACCACCATATGTTAATATGTTTAATAGCAGTGAGAGAAAACTGTTTGATGAATGTTGTAGAACTTGGTAAATCATTGCTTGGGATTAAATATAGTTTTTTTCCTTCTTCCTTCTCTTGTCATCTCTCCCAGGAGAAAATTGCTGGCTAATTCTGTGAGTTTGAACAAAAACGGCATAAACACCACTTTTCCTAGAAGCTGGAAGGCTCCCATGGAGCAGGGCTCTCGTGCCTGTCCCGGTGCTTCTCCAGGTTCTGGCCCAAGCTGGAGCTTCAGTTCTGACAGAAACTCCCCAAAATCCACAAACCTCCCATCGGTGCTTTCCAGCAACTTTTGTGCCAAAACAAATCAAACCTTGGATACCTCTTGTGCTTCAAAGCAAAGTGTTGAGGAGATCCCGTGCCCAGGAACTGCAGTACTGCCTTTTCCCAAGAGAGGTGGCAGGGAGGGAGGTTCCCTCAGGCTCAGCCTCCAGCCCGAACTGTCCTGGGACAGCAGCTGGGACAAAAGTCCAGGAACGAGGAATGGGACCCAGCCCCTGACCAGCACAGCCCTGAAAGCTCGGAGCACAGGTCCCACTGCCAGTCCTGCAGGGAACAGTTTGGGTACAAACGATCCCGACTTCGACCTGGATGCCTTTGACATTGATGACTTTGATGAGGACTGGGAGAGCTCGGCGGGAGTTTCGGCACCCGAGGCACCTCCAACGCCGTTGTGTCAGCCCATCAGGGAAGGGCCACCTGCCAAATCCCTCCTGTCCAAGATTATGTCCAGAGCCAAAGGGTCGGCTGTGGGATCCAGTCCTGCTGCTCTGAAGCCAGGCTTCGTGATGGCACCAAAGAACCATCCAGGTAAATTACACCTGTGAGGATTATTGGGTTTTTCCCTTTTAAAATTCTTACTTGCTTCTTTTTAAACCTAAGGCCAAGTAACTGCTACCGATGACATCAATGCCTTTTGCTTCTGTGGAAGTTTCTTTTGGTTCCTTTTTGCAAAGTCATCTTGTTTGGTGTTTTCCTCCAAGTGGTGCCAAACCTGAAATTCCCTTCCTGTGCAGGTTTCAGGCTGCTGGAAGACGAAGCTGCTAAAATTGGAAATGAAAATGTTTCTGTGTTTTAGCTAAAGAATGATTCTGCAGCTGTTAATTCAAAGCTGTACAATGGTTTTTACTGCAAAATGTTCCAAAATGGAACTGAGTCCCCCTGGGGCACAGAGTTGGTCAGTGTCATTTTGGGTTATTGTAAGAACAGGTCGGTGAAAGGAGAGGTGAAAATCAGAGTCACGGAAAGGTTTGGGTGGAAGAGACCTGAAAAACCGTCCTGTTCCACCCCTGCTATGGGCAGGGACACCTTCCACTATCCTGGGTTGCTCCAAGCCCCGTCCAACCTGGCCTTGGGCACTTTCAGGGATGGGGCAGCCACAGCTTCTCTGGGCAGCCTGTGCCAGGGCCTCACCACCCTCACAGGGAAGAATTCCTTCTATAACTTCATGTCATAATTTACTCTAAGTACACTTTTTTCTGTCCCAGATCCACTGGTTCGTAACCCTGCACTGGAGCGTTTCAGGGGTATGAAATTTCCCCATTCCGAAGAAATGATGAATATATTTCACAAGAAGTTTGGTTTGCACTGTTTCCGGACAAACCAGCTGGAGGCCATCAATGCTGCTCTGCTGGGGGAGGATTGTTTCATCCTCATGCCCACAGGTACATGCCCCCACAGCACAGGGTACAGACCTGCAGCTCCTTTTGCAACCTTTGGGACAAGCTTTGCTCTTTCCCTGTGCCTTTATGCTTCTGGAATTCTGTGACTGCAGGATTTCAGGAATATTGTTACACTGGRGTATTTTGAGCGAGGGGATTGAATTTCTGCTTTCCCTAATAATTCACACGGTAACTCTTTTTTATCCTACAGGTGCCACTTTGTGGCAGCCATTAGTTGAAATTTATTGTTTCCGAAACTGCTGTGAAATGGGAAGTAAGAAATAGGTCTCCCTCCCTTTCCTCTTGATATCCAATGCTTACAGTGTTCTGTCTCATCCTTACAGGGGGTGGGAAAAGCTTGTGCTACCAGTTACCAGCTTGTGTCTCTGCTGGGGTCACTATCGTTATCTCTCCGCTGAGGTCGCTGATCATCGATCAAGTTCAGAAGCTGAAGACTTTAGATGTAAGTTCCAGCAGCTTTATTGAGTGAAACTGCAGGCAACTGGATTAGAAATCTGAAATTTTACAGCAAATCTTGTGTCTCTTGAATATAAACTGCATGAATTGATTAGATGGACACTGTGAAAGGCACAGAAAGTGGTCTGGGAGGAACTAAATTGGATGAACTCGAATCTCTTGGCAGCGTGACCGCTGAATTTATTGCTGGTCCTGTCTGTTGGGTGTTAGAGCTGTGTTTTCCAGAGCAGGTGCTGATTCTGAGATCCTGAGAGTTGTAATTAGTCACCTAAACAGGAGCAGCCCGAGTCTGCAGTGGGAATGAGCACCAAAAGTTCCTGAATTAGAGTTTTCTGGAGGTGCTAAGCATCTTTGGAAACGCGATACACAGTGGAGAAATGCAGGTCCAGGAGATCACGGAATGGTTTGGGTTGGAAGGGATCTTAAAGTTCATCTTGTTCCACCCCTTGCCACAGGCAGGGACACCTTCGACTAGCCCAGGGTGCTCAGATGTGTGTTCCAAGATGTGTGTTCCCAAGGCTGACTGCTTAGGAACTGGTTTGTAATGAGATGTAGGGCTGCATTTGGAGGTTCTGTTTTGCACATATTAAAACTGAATATATATATTTATATATTTTTAATACAGATTGCTGCAACGTACCTGACTGGTGACAGAACAGATGCTGATGCCTCGAAAATATACATGCAGTTGTCAAAGAAAGACCCTGTCATAAAGCTGCTGTATGTCACCCCTGAGAAGGTTCGTACTTCATCTTCAGTTGTAAAACCACAGGGACAACGAGAGGGGGATTGCTGTCAGGTGTTAAAACATTGGACTCAGAGTAGGCTTCTGGAGAAAAAAATGTTAGACAGTTTTTGGATAATTCAGTAAGAATTATACAGATGCAGCTAATTTCAATCACTAATTAGCCAGGAATGAGAACCGAGTATGTCTGTACAATTTAAATTCTTAAAACAAATGCCCATGCCCACCTATTTCAATCTGTCTTGCTACATACTAGTGTTAGTCACTGTCCAGCAGCTACTAAATCCAGACTGCTCTGAATAGGGTAATACAGGAAAAATACAGCGCCATCAGGGTGATAGGAGGTTGTAAGAGCTGGCCTTGGGCTTAATTATATGCTGCCTTGAAAATATGTTATTGCACAAGGGCTTTGTCAGAGCAGGCTGGTTAGTGTGCTGCTTGTGTTTCTTCTTTTTCCATTATCTTTCCCTGTGTTTCCTGACGTAAGTCATTTAAATCTACTGAAATTTCCTCAGAATGAGGGGCCTCGGGATAGGTGATGCCAGAACCTCGTGGAATTCCACACCAGCTGCTTTGTTGAAGTGCAGCTGACTGGCATCATCTCTGTACCGTGAAGATTCACCTGTGGCAGTGCAGATTAATTTTGCAGCACAGAAAGGTTGTTTCTGTATTCTCAGTCAGGCCAGGTGACACTTTTAGCTCAGGTATTTTGCTTGCCAATGCCACTGGTGGTGTGTCCCAGGTGTGTGCCAGCAGCCGCCTGATGTCAGCCCTGGAGAATCTCTACGACAGAAAACTCCTGGCACGTTTTGTCATTGACGAGGCCCACTGTGTCAGCCAGGTAAAACCTTGACCTGTTCTTAGGAATGCCAAAAGACTCACTTGGAGCGTTTTACTTTGTTATGCTTAAATTTTGTTTTTCAACCAGTGGGGCCACGACTTCCGACAAGACTACAAACGCCTGAACATGCTCCGCAGGAAGTTCCACTCCGTGCCCATGATGGCCCTCACTGCCACCGCCAACCCCCGCGTGCAGAAGGACATCCAGAACCAGCTCGAGATGCTGAAGCCACAAGTGTGAGTTCATCAGCAGTTCTCTGAAACTGTTTGTTGGTGCCACAGAAATTTTGAGTGGAAAATTTAGTAAAGTAAAAAAAAAAWGACAGGCCCCTCTGGAATCCTTGTGTAGCTGTATCTGATGAAATGAAATGTGTGCATGGAATTTAGTAGGAGATATATGCAAAATATTAAAGTAAGAAATAAAAAACTTGCCAAACCCTTCTCTGCATGATGAGGGAAGCTGTTTAACACAACGTAACTACACCCATTAGGCTGACAACCATCATGAACTGTCACATTTCAGGTTTACAATGAGCTTCAACAGGCATAACTTGAAATATGATGTGTTGCCCAAGAAGCCAAAGAAGGTGGCGATGGATTGCTTGGAATGGATTAAAAAATATCACCCCCGTGAGTACTGAGCAGCACGGTGCCCACAGGCCTTTTCATGAACCACTTCTTAAGGCAGCAAAAGCTTTTATAATGCTGTAATAATGATATATTTACAAGAAAAGCAAGTGGGAGGCAAAGTGATGTTATTGAAAATGGGAATCAGATTTATGTGCATTCTAAAGTTAAGAATTCAAGTTAAGGTGGAAAAGTAAACTATGGTGATGCTCTTGAGCAACCTTTTTGGAGCTTGCCAGAGCTTTTAGCACCATGTCTTTAGAGTATAAAGGTCATCCAATATCTATACTGGTTTAATTGTATTGGTGTGCTTATCTGTAGTTCCCCTTGAAGCTATCTTCAGAGATTCCCATCTTTCTAGGCTCACTTTGGAGTCCTGCAGCTCCTRCTGCTGGAATTGGACTACACCAAGCTCCCCTCTGAGCTTCTCTGGTGCTGTACCCTTGGAGATCGTCGACTGAAGTGCTCTAACTCTTGAATTATATTGTTTTTATTCATGTGTTCTAAGTCCTGAGATTGCACAGTACTGAGGGGGAAAACATTTCTTTATTCCACCTCACCAAAAGCTCCGAAAGATTGGGTAGGAAAAACTATCAAGACTATCTGATATCAATACAAGTTCGATAGTTTAGCAGTTACATCATTACAATTATCTTTATTCCAATAGGGAGAGGTCTGTATCTGCTTGGCAGGTTTGACTGTTGAGCAAATGAAAGGGAATAAAGCTGCMTTGTAGCTCAAATTTCTTTTTCCATCTATTTGCAGATGACTCTGGAATAATCTATTGCCTCTCCCGGCACGAATGTGACACCACAGCAGCCATCCTGCAGAAGGAGGGGCTGGCTGCCCTGGCCTACCATGCTGGCCTCACCGATTCCAACAGGGACCTCGTGCAGCAGAAGTGGGTGAATCAGGAAGGATGCCAGGTGAAGGAAAACTGGGAGGAAAAGGGAAGGGAATTAGGGCACTTTTATCCCTCTTGGCCTGGGAAATGAAAAGGAAGCTGTGCAGTGTTATCACCCAATGTCTGCAGTATTGAATAATTGATCTCAACAGACCCGCTGGGCACAGCAGCCACCTTTTATTGGGAATTTTATGAACAAAAGGTTGCAGCACTTCACCAAGGTATGCTGCTCCGGGAGGGAGGACCTGAGCAGTGCAGGGCTTCAGAAACAGCTCCTGGCATGCTGCTGGGCAGAGACGGGAATTTGGGGGTTTCCCTATATCTGGAGTAGCTCCTCTGGCAGGAGGGGAGGTGTTGCTGTTTTGTACTTTTCCTGCACTGTTGCAGTTGACATTCTGGGTTCTCCAGGTTTCCTAATCCTGGTCACTTGTCTGCTTTCCATGCAGTACTGCAGGAGTGACTTCCATGATGTATGTCTAGAACATTATAATCTCCTTCCCAGGTGATATGTGCAACAATTGCCTTCGGAATGGGCATTGACAAACCCGACGTGCGCTACGTTATCCATGCGTCCCTTCCCAAATCCATCGAGGGTTACTACCAGGAGTCTGGCAGAGCTGGGCGGGATGGAGAGATGTCTCACTGCCTGCTCTTCTACAGCTACAGCGATGTGACCAGGCTGAGAAGGCTCATCCTGAGTGAGTTCTCCTCTGGGAACTTGGAGATGATATTACAGCACTCATATTGTCACTGGTCTCTGTTTCATTTAGCCTGTGTTATTTCTCTTTTACAAGTGCCATGGATAGTTCAGTATTGCAAAGAGGGGAGAACTGGGAATCCTTACCTGGATGGTTTTCATTCAGGTGGCAGGAGCAGGATTTTTGTCACTTGTACTTAATTTTAGTCAAAACCACTTTGCTTCACAGAATCATGGAATTGTTAAGGTAGGAAAAACAATTTTAAGATCATCAAGTCCAGCTGTCATCCCAACTCCACCACCAAAACATGTCCTGAAGTGCCACATCCGCATGTTTTTTGAATACCTCAAAGGATGGTAACTCCATCCAGGGCATCCTGTGCCAGGGCTTTACTACCCTTTCCATGAAGAAATTGTTCTTGTTWTCTAATCTAACCCTCCCCTGATACAACTTGAGAGTCATACATATCCTTTTCTTGGCTCTTGTCATTCTAGGCTTATTTCCCTTCTCGATTCTCTAAAACTTTTGAGATAAAATCTGTCCTTCCTCAGTTCTGTACTAACCCACTCATCTTTTTTTAAGCAAAGCCGATATTGTGTTTTGGCTGACAGTCTGTAAAAACACAGAGGTGCAGCTCTGACAAACACAATTGGATTTGTTGTGTTTCAGTGGAGAAGGATGGGAACAGCCACACGAGGCAGACCCACTTCAACAACCTGTACAGCATGGTGCACTACTGCGAGAACRTGGTCGAGTGCCGCCGCGTGCAGCTGCTTGCCTACTTCGGKGAAACCAACTTCAACCCCACCTTCTGCAAAGATCACCCAGAAGTGATTTGTGATAACTGCAGCAGAAAGAAGGTAAGCACAACGGGATTTAGTTATGGTGGTGTTAAACTGATTTTGTATTTAACTGCATCAAAAAATGGTTACAGAACCTTTGGGAAGGCAAGTGGAGAAAAGAAATAAATGTCCCGTATTTTGTGTGATGCTTGTAGTTATTTCCGGAGTTTAACCATGGGCTTGTGATGCTCCTGTTCCTGTCAGAGGCATAAGGATTTTCGTTTTGGGAGGCAGGGGTTAATATCAGACCCACTGCAGTGGCTATGGAGAAATCCCTTCAGTCCCTGTTCTGATGTTTTCAAGGCAGCTTTGTGCTGCCAGAGCAGAACAAGGGCCACATCAGGTGTGCGCTGCTGGAGGTGGTCCAAACGTTTGGGGTTATGCATCAAGGATTGAAGCAAACTGAGTAGCAGGAGCAGAAGGGAAGGCAGCTGTGGAGGCTGGCAGGGAAGGGATCCTGATCAGTTTTGTACCTATGGGTATTGCTTTTCAGCCCTGTGTTTGAAGCATTCCCTTATGTAGCTGTGATTGGAACCGGATTTGACCAGGATAATGCATATTCAGTCTCATTTTAATGCATTTGGGAAGTGTAAGTTCTAGGGCATGGCAGGATAATTACTGGAATGCTTTCCAAATGATTTACCTTGATTTCCCAGTATTTACCCAGCAATCTTGCACCTCACTCTACACAAATAACACCGTGGAGATTATATACAATCAGTTCTACTGGTTTTGCATTTTCCAGGGTATTATCACATCCAGAATCCCTGTGACTGTACCACTGTAGGTTACTAACTAGGAAATCACTGTTTCTCTATTTGGAAGAAACTCAATTCACAGCTCAATAAAAGCTCAATAATGAAAACTGAGGTTGTCAGTAACAACTTGGATTAGGGCAGAAACACATAATGGCGTGTCCTAATCAAGTCTGGTTTAACAGGATTATAAATCCAGGAATGTGACAGAGGATGTGAAGAACATTGTGCGGTTTGTACGAGAGCACTGCGGGCAAGCGGGGCGGACAAATGGGAAGAGGAATCCAGGCTCTGGCAGGTACACCCTGAACATGATGGTGGACATTTTCTTAGGTGAGTCTGTTCCCAGAAACTCCTGAATAGCCTGGTGCACAAATCCCTGACCAGGAATCAGGAGAGTTGTGCAATGCCAGCAGGCATTTAAAAGAACATGTATTTTGCAAAATTAATCTTCTCAAGAATTTATTGGTGGTAAGTGATCCAAAATAAATGAAAATGAAGCATCCATTTTAATCCATTTCAGGTTGCTATAGTGATAATATTAGTTTTCTGGTGCTCAAAGACTTTTTAAAATATTAATAGACTGCCTTGGGAATCTCCCACAGGCAATGCACACGTACATGGGCTTTGTGATCACAAGCTCAACCTGTGCTTTCTGTTGCACAGGTTCAACAAGTGCCAAGATTCAGTCTGGAATATTTGGGAAGGGAGCTGCCTATTCCAGGCACAATGCTGAAAGGCTGTTTAGAAAACTGGTCCTGGACAAGATCTTGGATGAGGATTTGTACATCACAGCTAATGACCAGGCAGTGGCATATGTCATTCTGGGAGAGAGAGCTCAGGCTGTGCTGGATGGGTCACTACAGGTGTGTAACTATTTCGTTTCTTGAAGGCATTGGTGTAAGGAAGGTGCTGCAATTTTCCTGTAGCATATCCCCTTGGGTAGCTTAAGCACAGTTTGCCTCCAGCTGAAGGGCAGGAACTAAACTCTAGCAGATGCAGAGAACAAAATTCAACACGTGTGATTCCTAATCCAGTATTCCAGTCATAAGGTTGTGGGGCCAAAGGTGAGTTTGAGAGGCTTGGAGAGGTTTAAATCTTTATCTTCTCCCCCATCCATCTGATTCCAGATAGACAGTGAAGGAAAGTTCTGACACCCACAGAAAGCTGGCTAAGAAGGAAAGAAGGATCAGCACTCCCTTCTCCTGCATTTTCTACTCTGTTTTTTTCCTAGTCATTGGTGAGATCTGATGGTAGATGCACTTCAGGAAGGTCATGGAACAGTCCCAGGTTGCTTGAGGCAATGCCTCCGCTGCATTAGTGCTGTGTTTAGAGCAGGGTAGAGCCCTCAGCATTACCCCAGTGACCTCTGAAGCCAGCTGGGAACTGGGGTCTCAGGAGGTTTTCCCTCTCTCTAAACTCTGCCAACTCTTTGTAGAAGAAACCTGGGTGTGGTTGAGTAGCCTGTAAAAAATTATTTTAAAAATGTGTACTGGGTAAACAGCTTTTTTTGGTCCATCAAAGGATACTTTGTTTCCTGTGCTGTGTTCGTGTGTTATCAGTCAAGGTGTGCAGGAACTCCCTGGCAGGAGTTATGGATGGCTCGTTTTGACAGGTGGAGTTCCACGAGACAGAGAGTGCCACTGCCATCAGAAGGCAAAGGGCTTCCATGGCAAAGATGTCCCAGCGGGAAGAGGTGGTTAAACAGTGCCTCAGTGAACTTACAGACACGTGCAAAACGCTGGGCAAAGTCTTTGATGTGCATTACTTCAATATTTTCAGTACTTCTACCCTAAAGAAAATAGCAGGTAAGGTCAAATTACTCAGAAGTCTTTTGGGGCTTCTGCATAGAGGGGCACAGAAAGGAATTAACTTCCTCCAGGGTATCTTTATAAAAAGTTATTTGTTGAACATGTCTGAGGGGTATTTTGTTATGTTACAGAAACCTTGTCCTCAGACGTGGAGGTTTTGCTGCAGATTGATGGTGTCACAGAAGACAAACTGGAGAAATACGGTGCAGAAATAATTAAAGTGATGGATAAGTACTCGGAACGCTCCATCCCAGGTATGCTTTGTACCTCAGTGTGTGCTCTGCTGTAAATGCCCTTCTCTCCTCTAGCAGATGTTTGATTCAAAAGTTACCTTGTTTTAATCACAAATAACTAATTCTTACAGTTTAATAATTCCAAAAGGGAGCCATCACTTTCAGAACATACCAAGGTCTTTGCTACCTTCCCACTAGCAAAATTCAGGATATCTCTGAAAGACTGGGGATGGGGCAGTGCAGAGGAGGTGTGGAACAGCCATTGATACCCATCAGTGTGTTCTGGTGACAGTCTGACTGGCCCAGGTGATACCTTGGTTGAAGTAGCTTTACCTCTCTGTYTGTCTATAGATGCTGCCTGCCCAGGTGCGGCCACGGGGAGCACCGATTCCCTGGGGAGCGATGGAGAAGCAGAGGATGCAGGTACAACCTCCAGCTATTTTGGCAATAACACAAACCAAAGGAGGAAAAGGAAACGGCCACCAAACTCCAGGGACTCCAAGAGGAAAAAGACRAGTGCTGGTGGCAGCCAGCAGTTCCACCCCAGAGGGTAGGTGCCTGTACAGGTCACTTGTCACTTCTCTTTGCCCACATCAGCATGGTGATGATCCCAGAACTGCAGTTATCCCACTGCAGTTTCTTGAGTGTGGGCTTAAATAATGGTGTTAAAATTATCCAGATGCCTGGTAACAACTGCTCTGCTTTGCTTTTCTGCATTTTTGGTTTAAAAAGCTGGTGGGGAAGGATGTTTGACAGGTTTCCTTGCATTTGACTGCCACAAGCTAAGCAGGGACACTAAATTTCAGTGTTCTGCCATAAGCCAGAATTAGCAGGCTGACTGGATTCCTTGCTTGAAATCATAAAGAGGTCTTAAAACTGAAGATTTGATGGAATATTTGAACGTCAGCCACTTGTTAATTCAAATTCTCCCTCTGATTGTACCATGCAAGGAAACACCTGCATCTGCTGTTGATTGGTCTTGAGTTTCTAGGGCAGATCTGCCACTTCCCAAGGATTTCCCCTTCCCTGCCCCATTTTTCAGCATTCTGCTCCTTGTTTTTTGTAGCAAACGGCTTCTCCCAGCTCAGCAGGTTTTGCCCCACCCTTTGTACTTTCCCACCTACTGGAATATTTGTCATTGACTGCTGGTGGATCTGAAGTGTCCCTTGCTGTTGATTGGGTGAATTGGAGCTGGGTTGGTTGAGCATTCCCTGTCCAGGGCTGCTGCTCACCCTTGGGCACATCCCAGAACAACAGCTGCACTGTTTGCATTTCAGAGGTATTTTTGCAGCCACGTATGTTTAAAAAATATAAATTTTACAAAATGAGTGTGTAGTCTTCTAGAAAATGCAATGATGGTCCACATGTGAGTGCAGGCTGGTGCAGGGGACAGGATGGGTGASTCAGGTGTGTCACACACACCTTCTCTCTGACTTTTGCAGTGGCTACAGCAGGTACAGAAGGACCAAGAAGCTGCCGAGCTCGAAGTCTCCAGCTTCCTCCGGCACCAGCTCTGTGTCCCGCAGCATTGGTGCCACACAGGGAGCTGCTGGGAAGCTGGGCATGATGGCACTGCCCAAACCCAAATCCAGGGGCTTCCTTCAGCCTTCGTATTCCATATTGTAACTGGGAAGCACAATTACTGAATGAAAGCAAGGCCCCAAGATGGAATCATTGTTTATTAAATTTTTGTTTCATTTGCTGCTGCTGAACCTTCTGGGACTTGTGTATTTGTCGAGCACAAAAGCTCACATTAAATAAATATTTTTTAACTTGTCAGTTTATTTGGGCCTTTTTTTTTACTGTAACAGATTTCTGAGTGGTTCTAAAAAGCTTCCCSTGCTTTACAGCCCCTCAAGGACATGCTTGGTACCACAAGGGAGCTGCACCTCCCTGAGCTGTGGCTGCCTCTGTCCTCCCTTGCTCCTGCCTCAGTGCTCCAGAGCTGGAGAGCCGGGCTGCTTCTCGGGCAAGGGCAAGTTGGGAAACTAAAGGTACTGAATGTTTTTACGTTTCCCATTAGATTCCCCAGAGCCTTGAGCTGGGCCTGCCCGGTCCTGCCCTGGGTGTGCGTTTTTTCAGTCATTAAAAAAACCCCTCCGAACTGTGATRTTTGTCAGTGCCCTGGCGCAGGGTCCCAGAGCTGCCCCTGGCCCGCACAGGCCGTTGTGTGTCAGGGGAGGGCTGTGAGGGGCGGCTGCTCCTGCAGGGGTGGGCACGCAGCGCCGGGCCGGGCAGGGACGGGCCCTTCCCTTGCGTGACTGGAGCCGAGGATTTCATCCGCTATTTCTGGGCAACGAGTCCGGACAGTTTGGGTTGGGAGGGACATGAAAGCTCATCTAGTCCCACCCGCTGCCATGGGCAGGGACATCTTCCACCATCCCAGGGTGCTCCAAGCCCTGTTCCACCTGGCCTTGGACACTTCCAGGGACGGGGCAGCCACAGCTTCTCTGGGTAACCTGTGTCAGGGCCTCGGCACCCTCCCAGGGAGCAATTCCTTCCCAATATCCCATCCAACCCTGCCCTCCGGCAGCGTGCCCCGGTGCCGCTCTGCGGGCGGTGCCGCGGGCGGGACGGCGCTGAGGGCGCTGAGGGCGGGAGCCCGCCCGGGCCGCCCCTCTGCAGGCGGGAAGCGGCCGCTCCGCCCCGCGCGCGCCATGGCGCTGTCCCAGCCCGGGCCGCGGGAGCCCGAGGAGCCGTCACCGCACACCCGGCAGCAGCTGCAGGTCCGGGGCGGCGGGGACGGCCGGGGCTGGGAGGAGAGGGGCCGGGGGAGACGAGGACTGAGATGGGAGGGGAGCCGGGGGACCGCGGCCGGGAGGAGAGGGGACCGGGGGGGCGCCGGGGGTGTGAGGGGAGGGGCCGGGGCCACYGGGGTCTGGCAGGAGAAGGGACGCGGGAGGAGCTGGGCTGTGAGGAGGGAGACCGGAATCGGGGCCCGGGGCGGGCGAGGTCCCGCCACGAGTCCCCATCGAGCCCTGTTTTTCTCCACAGGAGTCTCCCCCGGCGGGCCCCGCCGAGCCCCGTTCACCCCCGCAGGATTCCCCCCTGGCAGATCCCCCCGAGCCCCGTTCACCCCCGCAGGATTCCCCCCCGGCAGACCCCGCCGACCCCCGTTCACCCCCGCAGGATTCCCCCCCGGCGGGCCCCGCCGAGCCCCGTTCCCCCCCGCAGGATTCCCACCCCGCGGGCCCGGCCGAGCCCCGTTCCCAGCCGCACGAGTCCCCCCCGGCGGGCCCCGCCGAGCGCCGGCCGAGCGCGGCCCAGGGCCCGAGCCGGCAGCTGCGGGTGCTGCTGACGCCGCTGCCCGCGGCGGCCTGGTCGCGGCCCCAGAAGCGGCTGCTCGGCCCCGCGGGGACCCGCGCCCCGGCCGGCAAGAGGCTGTGCCCTGAGCCCGGCCCTGGCCCCAGAGCCCCCCCTGGGTCCCCGCCCGGCCCCAGCCCGGCTGCTCGCGGCCAGGACGGGCTGTGGGATGCGGACAGCGACGGCAGCGAGGGGGGGGACGCGGCTCTGGTGAGTACTCCGCCCCCAGTTATTATCTTTATAACGGTGAAGTTTGTAAGTGTTTTTCCTCTGTAAGTAATTTTTTTCCTGGTTTTAGCTTTTAGCTGTCAGTGTACAACTTCATTTTGCCCTTTCACTTATTGAGTTCTTTTCATTATTTTCATTCTAACAAAATTCTGATAAACTGTTCTCTTCATAGAATTAATGCCAGGGTAAGTTTTGTAAAGCAAGCTGTACCTGTATGGACAAGTTTTGGTGTTGATATATGACTGCCCCAATTTGTATGAGTTTACATTTTTTACAAATATATCAAACCACTTTAAAATAATTTAATTAATCAGTTTAGAGACTKACTTCCCTGGGCCTGGGACCTCTCGTGCAGTCACGTAACTGCATGAGGGAGAGTGACTGGCTTCTCTTTCTGTAGGATGGACACTCCCACCTATCAGCTTACGAAAGGAAAAGACTAAAGAACATTACAGAAAATGCAAAATTCTTCGCTTCTCTAAAGCTGCATGAGGTTTGTATAGAATCTAAATAGCATAAAAATGCTCTTTCCAAGTGTCATAATTGCACTGTCATCCCTCTTGGTGTGAAACCCTTCCCTCACTGGGGCAGGTGTGTTAGGAAAGCCATGAAAAGCACGGAATCCTGGAATGTTTGGAAAGGACTTTAAAGCCCCTCTCATTTCAGCCTCTGCCCTGGGCAGGGACAACTTCCATTAGAACAGATTGCTCCAAGCCCCATCCAACCTGGCCTTGAACAATTCGAGGGATGGGGCAACCACAGCTTCTCTCTTTCTTCTTCTTCTAAGTAATTGCAATAGGTTCATTGCAGCCTTGAGATAATTGTATTTTATACAGGTTACTCCTTTATGCTCATTATATATATAATTAATCTCTTTTTTCTCTTTAAGTCAGCTGCAAGACTTAACCAAATTGCAACTAAAAGGCAATCTCATGTCACCAAAAGGTAAAGTAACAGTAGATGAGGTGTATATCTTTGATTGTTCATTGTGGGATGAAAACAAATGTTGGGAAAACGTGTGGGAAAAAAAAGAGAGGGGGTGAACAAGGTGCAAGGGAGAGGGTAACCAGTAAATGTAGAGGAAAAGACATTTGGCAGTGCCAAAGCAGTGCCGGATCGAGCAGAAAATGAGCTGAAGCCCAAATAAAGAATGAGCTGTGTGATGGAGGAGGTGGGAAAGGACGGCTTGACGAGTCAGTGGCAGGATAATGAATGAGGAGGGCTGGGAAGGGAAGTGACAGTGGTGGGATGTATTACAAGGCAAATAGAGGTGCAAAGTGCTCGTGGTGGTGTTCCTCACTGTCACTGCAGTGGGCCAGGAGGGGCTGCTGTCAGTCTGTCCCAGCTGTGCCCTTGAGTCTGTCCCTAAATGCAGGGACTCGTGTTCTGTAACTGAAATGTTCCCATTGTTCCAGGCCCAAACCTAAAAAGGTGGAGGATGAAACAGCCCGGCGCCGATCCATGCGCCTGCTCAGAGTGGAGCCAGTGGACGTTCCATTGTTGGAGACGCCTGCCCGGCCAGCAGCAGAGGAATATGTGAGATGGGAAGGGCTGGAGGATGTGTGTGTGTGCACAGCAGCTCTCTAAAACCAGTGCTGGTGATGCTGGTTGGTGGCACTGGACATGGCTGACCTTGCAAACTCTGAGGCGTTTGGGAGGTGGTGACAGAGGGACAGTGAGGAAGGGTCAGTTCTGTCACCCCGAGCAGGTGCCATGGCCTTGCCACAAGCCAGGCAGTGCTCTGTGGCCCAGGCTGTTGGCACAGGGCAGTTGGGGATGCACAGAAGGGTCCTGAGGTAAAACATTCCACATCAACAGCGCGAGGAGTTGAGCAGCCCTAAATTTGAAGGTTTATTACTCTGTTTTTTATTTCACTGTAACTTGTGATCTGGTTTATTTTCCTTGGAAATGTTTACCATCTCTTTGAAGCAGTGATAGAGCAACAGGTAAAAGTTATGTTATTCTGAGAGATGGGAATCTAAATCTTCCGTAGAGCTGTAGAATAGAGTTGAATCTGTAATCCAGGTCTTGCTGAAGTATCAGGAGAGGAGGAAACCCAGGGAGGCAGTTTGTCTRTGCTGCCAGTGAAATTCTCTTTTAATAAGGCTATGATATCACCTTGTGTTTTTACTGTTTATGTCCTGTCCTATTGTAGGTATGTTCTCTGAATGTCTGGTGTGGGGAAAGTACCAATTCACTCTGTTTGTGGTTTTAGTTGATTTGAGTTACAAAAATTGCCAATGTTATCCCAGCCTCAGGTTCCAGCTGGACCTTTGCCCATGGTTCCAGAGGATCAGGTAGAGAACAGTAAATGGACAGAGGCCTTGCTGAGCACATGGATGAGGATAAGTGAGGTATTATTAGTTATAATTACTTATTTTTGGGTAATGGGATTTCACTTGGATTCTGATTCTGATAAGTATCTCTTTCCTGTCTGTAGCTGAAAGCGGATGATGCTGACAGGGGCACACCTGACATGAAGAGGTAACATGAAAACAGCAGCCAAAACTGGGTGTTGTGTGGCCCCCCTTCCTTCTCTAATGAACATTTTGGTGATGGTTGGTGACTTTGGTTTTCCAGGTACCAGGAGAGCCTGAGCAGCATGGTGCTGAGCGAGGAGAACATCAGGAAGGTGGTGAAAGGCCGGGTGTGCTCCATGGCCATCCACCCTTCCGAAAGCACCATCCTCGTGGCAGCTGGAGACAAGTGGGGGCACATTGGCCTCTGGAATGTGGTGAGTGGTTGATGTGCTCCCCAGCTGAACAGGTGTGTGGTGCAGGACAGGTGCAGGTGGGGCACAGTCTGGGGTGGCATTTTGTCAGGCTCACGAGGGTATTTTAGGCTTTCCCCATTCTTAGGGATAACACCAAGGTGGCTGTTAAATTTAGGGTTGCCAGAATGGCTTTCCCTTTTGCCCTTCCTTCTTTTATTTCCGAAGTTTGGGAGCAGAATCATCTTTGTGGAATAAACCAGGACTTGGTCCAAAACAGCCAGTTTCTTTTAAAATAACAGAGCTTATAATAATTATAATAATTATAATAATTATAATAATGCAAAATTTAGAAGAGAAAATGCAGGAGATTCTGCTTTCATGCAGTTAGGGTCACTAATTCAGCTTGAGCTCTCAGTAACGCAGTGTGTCCATACTTTGATGTAAAAGGCACATGTGGTGACAGAAATCAGCTCTGTGGGTGAAAACGAGCCAGGTGCTGCTGTCCAGAATCCAGGGCTGGCGGCTGCAGTGGCACTAATTGCAGCAGGAGGTTGCAACTTTCCCTAATTAGGGACCAGAAGCAGCTTCACTGTCCATGTTACCTATGCTGGTGTCTTCTCTCACCCAGCACCCTCTGCCTCCTCCAAAAAACATTCAAAAACAAGAGACTTGACTTTAAGAGTTGTAATTAAAAGAAATAACTACAGTRATCAGCACTTGTCTCTGTGGGATCTCTGTTGTTTTGCAGAGCTGCAGGTCTGAGGAAGGAGCCCACATCTTCATCCCCCACAATTTCCAGGTCAACTGCATGCACTTCTCTCCCTGCAACCCTGCTCACCTGCTGTCCCTCAGCGGTGACACTCTGCGCTGTGGCGATGTCACCAGGGCTGTCTTTGATGAGGTGAGGAAATCTCCCCACGGCACTGCTGGGAAGGTTTAGTCTGCCTGTACCAAGTCACTGTTTGGTTGTTTTATTAACAACAAAGTTCAGGTTCTGTTTCCACAGACATGTGCATTAACCTTTAATTAACATCACAAAAATAGGGAGATGTTTCCTGTTCACCAAAACCCAGTGACAGCCTGGGTTTTCCCAGTTTCCAAGTTTACATTTCTGTACGTGATTAAAAGTTTCTGCAACACTGGAGAAGGGAGGGATATCCTTAATCCTTGGTCATTGTGTGCTCAAGGCCAGCAGCCCTTTGATTGCTGGAACACAGAGCTGACAGTGCCTTGTAGGAGCTCTGACAGGGAATTTGGAGTGTGCTGTTGCTGGTCTGGTTTGGATGGTCGATTATCTCCCCTGTGAAAAGCACAGCTGTTTCACAGAAGGGTTACCTACATGGCTGGGTAAGGCTGGAGCTGTCACATAGACAGGCTGCACTGCTATCTTTAGTGAATTAAAAAGGGAAAGATGAAATCCACAGCCCAGGGAGCGTTTGGGTGTTAGAAAAAACTGGATGTTTCCTTTAGTTCTGGTGACATTTGACCTTCCCTGGGTTCAGATCTGCAGGACTGAGGAAAACTTCTCCTCCTTCGACTTCCTGGAAGAGAATGCCTTCACTGCCATAGTGGGACACTGGGATGGGAACGTGGCTGTTGTGGACAGACGGACCCCGGGGACGTCCTGGGAGCTCTCTGCAGACATTGGCTTCAGGAGGACACGGACAGTCCACGTGCACCCCGTGAACAAACAGTATTTCCTGGCTGCTGGCTCCATGTACGTAGCCCAGATTGAACTGGTTATTTTTTCAGTGGTCTCTGTGCTGAGAAGAGCTGGGGCTGAGCAATTTGTCAGCCTCAATGTACAGTCAAAGCTGTCTTGGTCCTTTCAGAAAACAAGTTTTCAGTCCTTAGCAGGATTTAAAGTGGGATTTGCTTTGACTTCACTTTGGCTTTTGGAAATGGGGACAGATGGGCCCTAGTGGGCTTTGGCAGGCAAGAGGGACTTTATGAAGGGCTGGTTGGGGTGGTTTTGGTGCTCCCGAAATCCCGTGGAGCCACCGTTTGAGTGGATAYTGAAGCTCTGAACCAGCTCCCACACAGCCTGCCGTGGCTCTGGAGCTGTTCTGGTAAATGAAGGATAACTATTTCAGTGTGTGTGTGTGTGGTGCCTGTTGCAGGGACGTTTGTGTTTTTGACGTTCGGTACCTGAAGGCTAAGGGGAACAAGCCCGTGAGCTCTCTCACAGGACACACCAAAAGTGTGGCCTCGGCCTATTTCTCCCCTGTCACTGGGAGCAGAGTGGTTACAGTGTGTGCTGATGACAAGCTGAGGTAAGGCTGTGGAAGGAAGAATCTTCACAGAAAATACCAGCTGTTTCGGGGGGGGTATCATCATCATTGTTACTACCGCTCCACATTACCCATCACTGAGAACCTTCTGTCTTTATCACTTAAAAAAAAAGGTAAAGATTTACTTGCACTAACATCTTTAAGGTAGTTTTTAATGATTTTTTTGTTTGGTTGGTTTTTTTCTAATTCTCATTTTCCCGCAGGATATTTAGCAGTGAAAATATACAGATACTGTTAATCTTTAAAAAACAACCAAACAAAACCCACAAAACCAGCCAGCCAAAACATGGCTGGTAAACACAACACAAAATGCTCAGAAACTAAATTTGTTTGTAGCTGGTACTTGAAATGATGATGATGTCAGTTCTTCTGTAAGTAGCCTACCATTTCATAATTTAAGCTGCTGTGAGTTGCTGGTGTTAGAGGTTCTTTTTCTCCTGGTTACTCTGTGACCATAATTTAGGTAATTACCTGATTTTGTTTGGCCTGGGCAGTTTCTGCCCAGGGGTGTGGGATCCCCAAATTCCATTGGGGTGAAGGAGAGGGTGGGATGCTGGGCTGGCCTTTGGCCTCTCCAGCCGCTCCTCCTGCAGCTGCCAGAAGGGGTGAGCTGCAGTTCCAGCTGAAAGCAAATCCACTTCACCAAGCACATCCAGGAATTCTGGGTGAGATGCCGCGGCCTGTGGCCGAGCTGGATGTCTGTGCTGCTCCTTGTATCCTGCACTCCTGGTGTGGGAGCTGGTCCTGCTGTGAGGGAAGGGCTGTCTTTTTAGCACATGTGCATTGTGTTAATGTGCTGGTTTGTGTTCAGGGTCTACGACACCACGTCACTGTCATCGACTGTCACAGTGCTCAGCTCCATCAGGTGAGGAGAGCACAGCTGCAGCCACTCCCGATGGGCCTGGAGGGACAGGACAAGGGGAATGGCTTCCCACTGCCAGAGGGCAGGGTTAGACGGGATATTGGGAAGAAATCGTTCCCTGTGAGGGTGGGGAGGCCCTGGCATGGGCTGCCCAGAGAAGCTGTGGCTGCCCCATCCCTGGAAGTGTCCAAGGCCAGGTGGGACAGGGCTTGGAGCACCCTGGGATAGTGAAAGTCTCCCCAGCCCAAACCATTCTGAGATTCTTGTTCCATCCTGCCCATTCTAGGACAGGGATCCACTGCAGGGATCTGAGCACTCCAGTGTGGGTGCTGGGGGTTTGGAAGGTGAGGGAGCAAATAGGACATAAATGACAATTTAAAATCCTGGAATCACTAGGAAGAATGTTCCTCTTTTCGTTCCCCTGCAGTCACAACAACAACACGGGGCGCTGGCTGAGCCGCTTCAGGGCCATCTGGGACCCCAGGCAGGAGCACTGCTTTGTGGTGGGCAGCATGGCACAGCCCAGGCAGATCCAGGTCTTCCAGGACACCGGGAAGTTGCTGCACACCTTCTACAACGTGGAGTGCCTCGGCTCCGTGTGCTCCATCAACGTCGTCCACCCCAGCCAGAACATCCTGGTGGGGGGCAACTCCAGTGGCCGCCTTCACGTGTTCAAAGAGTAGCAGAAGCGCCTCACATCTCTATTTTGTAACTTTCTGCTTTGACTTTGTTTATTCCATCTTAAGCAGTTCCGAAGCTGACTGTTGTTTCTCAGGACAGAAATGTACTTTTAAAAGCCTTTAAATAAATCGTTTAGACTACCTTTGGCACTCGTGTCTTCCATGGAATTCAAATTAATCCTGCTGGGCACYGCCAGCTCCCTCAGCCACTCCTGGTGCTCCAGACCCTTCCGCAGCTCCGTTCCCTTCCCTGGACAAGCTCCAGCCCCTCAATGTCTTTCTTATTGTGAGGGGCCCAAAACTCTGGGTGCATTTGTAAAATTGTGGTCCCACAGTGCAGGGACAGGCGAGGGACTCACCTGCAGCTCTGGAACTCTTGTGGCCTGAAGCTGCTCCTCGCTCCAGTGAGAAGCTGCTAAAAGACCAAATTCCTCACAGTGTGAGCCGAGTTTTCACTTAAGTAAAGAAAAATCAGAATCGCTGAAAAAAGTTCATCCCAACTCTGCTTTTCATGATATTTAAATATTTATTTAAATTTAAAAATACTTTTCATGGCACCAATGATTTTATGCTAACTAAGGTATTGGATATGTAGAAAAAGGTACATTTTGAAGGAAAAAAAGATGTAACTTACAGTATTTGGCACATGAAAGGTTAATCTCTAGGTTTTCTTTATGAAAACTAAGAAATTCACATTTTCAGGTATTTTACTGTCTACTGCTGAAAGATGCAGTATGCTAGGATGAGATTGATGGGTTTCTGATCTCAGAACCTATGGAAACAACATTTTGATAGAAAGACGGGAAAAACTAACAGGGCCTGAAACACGCAACAGGATCTGGGACGGACGGGAGAAACGTACAACAGAAAATCACCAGTTCTCGTGGTTTTGCAGTAAAACGCTGGGTGACAACGGCAGAGGTGACCTGGGGCTGGCACAGAGCGCTACCCGAGGAAAGCCAAGGTGGAAGGTCCCAGGTGGGGTTCGAGGATGTGTTCAAAGAGGATGGAGCACGGGATGGAGCTGTGCTGTCACACATCACACAGAACATCGCAGGGAGGAGGAGGAAGAGGAGGAGGAGGAGGAGGAAGAAGGACAACACTGCAGCGTTAACCCGGGGTGAAAAATGTCAGCATCGGGACGAGCACAACTGCATAGAAACATCAGCGCTACGGGCTGAGGTAGGAACACTACACTAAGAGTTAATTTTGCTATGTTGCATAAAACAGGATAATCATGTCAAAAAAATCGCTCCTCCGCCTCCTGGAGCCTTCCTGGAGGGCTCCTGGAGCCTTCCCGGAGGGTTCCTGCCTTGCTCCGAGCTGGGGCTGGACCCCAGCCCCTCCTCAGGCCTCGTGCTGTGAGCGGGCGGCCGTGACCTGGGCCGGGGGGCTGCACCCCCCAACGGGACCTCTCCCCTTATTGCAGTGACGAGGAGCCCGGCCGGCCCAGCGTCACCGTCCCGCCCGGCGGTGGGTGGTGGATGCTCGGAGACAACACGGACATCAGGCTTTGTAAAACTGCAGTTATGGCCCCAGCTTACAGCAAAATCTCTCCCTGAGATGAAATTAAACAATTAAACTTGCTCAACGATTTTTACCTTTTTTTTTTTTTTTTTTTTTTTTTTGCTGATATGTCCAACTTCTCACCCAAACCTAACCGGAACTGGCTGTTATTGCTCCCTGTGGATGGGCTGCTGCTCCTGGTGACCAGCGGTCCCGGGGGTTGTCACCAGCACGATCAGTCGGGTTTATTGACTTTCACGTCACAACAGTCGGGGCTAAAGGTGTCCGTTGGCTTCTTCGCCTGCACTCCTGAACTTGTGGCCTCTTGGGAAAAGTCCCAAACCCAGAGCTCCTTCTCTGTCCCAAACCCAGCAGGGCTCAGCTGGCGTTGGGCTCCCGGCGTTTGCTCTTAAACCATTTGCTCGCTGGGAACCGCTCGGTACTGGCACCCACGGTCACCCCATCCATAAAGTAAAAAAAGACTGGATTAGATTTGATAACAAAATAGCATTTCCTTGTTAAAATAGACCTTGAAATGTCTCTTTTTTTTTTTTTTTGTTCTTTTTGCTTGGTTTTTTTTTTACAAAACAGGTACAACTGGCGGAGGGTAAAGGTCTTCCCAACAAGTCTGACACAGTCACTACAGCTCCCCGCCAGGCGTCCTCTGGCTTCCATGCTCCCCTGCCCTCGGGAGCACCGATGCTTCAAGGCTTAAAAAAGTGGCGAAGGGCCGAGTCCGCAGCAGGGCGAGGGCTCCGGATCGCTGCGCTGTGGGGAGGGRGGGGCACCGGGGCGTCCCCGAGAGCGTCGCGGCTGTGTCACCTCGCAGGAGGCTCCGGTGAGCAGGGAGGGCTCTGCCAAGCGGTTCGTGGAGGGCGGCGGTGGTGGGCACAGTGCGGATTTAATACCGTAACAGTACACGAGTGTTAAATTAAACCTCGGTAGCACCATTGCTAAAGCTCCTGCGGAACGGCCCCGCCGGCCCCGGCTGCTGGGGGCGGCAGAGCAATGAATTCCCCTCTGCTCGGTGCTTCCCAAGTCGTGCGCGTGAGATCGGGACGGGAGGTGTTGTGCGGGCTCCGGGGGCGGGAGCGGCGCGGCTGGGCACGGGGAGGAGGAGGCTCCGGGGGCTGCGCCCACCCTCCTCGTCCTCCCGGAAAGCCGCCGCCTCCTCGGCCGGCCGGGCTTGGGTCGGGAGGGGAGGGGAGGTGAGGTGGGTGCCCCGGCGGGTCCCGCGCGGGGACGGCGGCAGGTCCAGGCCCCCGTGGTGGCTCCTGCCTTCAGGTGTCAATGAGCAGGTTTACCACGGCGCGGAGCTTGCAGGCAAACCATCGCCTGAGGGGACAAAAGTATTGGTAATGGAACTGCTCGAACTCGGGGGTCTGGCGGATATCACGGAAAAAGGCAGTGTCAAGGTCGGACTCGGTAAGGACGATCAGGAGGAGGAGCAAAACAAAGAGGAGTCCAACTGTCACAAGGAGCAAACGGAGGACACTTAAAACAAACTTATTCACCTGTTGGGCCTGTGCCGGCCCCAGGCCGCCGGCGCCCGGGCACAGCGCCCGCAGCTCGCCCTCCGCCTCCGCCGCCGGCGTGCCCGCCTCCGACTCCTTCTCCTCCTCGATGCTGCACGGGGCCCCGTTGGCCTGGCGGGACAGCAGCATCAGCTCCAGGCTGTGCTCGGCCACGGGCGTGGGCAGCACGCTGTCCGCGGGGCTGTAGCTCTCGTCGGCGATCACGGCCACCCGCTCGCTGCTCTCGGCGCGGCCGCTCCGGCCGGGGCCCGCGAAGGCGTCGCCGTGGGAGGCCGAGCGCACSGGGGTCGAGTGGGCGCTGTCACGGAGGGACTCCAGCCCTGGGGGGACAGGGGAGGGGGAAGGGGACACTCAGCGGGGTGCAGGGAGGGTCCGCCCCACAGCCGGGAGCCTCCCCCACTGCCCCACCCCGGTGTCCCCCGCGGGGACAGGGCACGCGTTGCTGCTGCTTGTTGTTGTTGTTGTTGTTGTTGTTGGTCCTTCGGGACCTGCAGCCCCTTCAACCCGACTCGTGACTGCGGCGGTGGCACTCGGAGACCCGCCAGGCTTGTCACCGTCACCGACAGCCGCTGGCTGCCAGCCGGGCTGTGGCTGCCCTGAGGGGACGGTGACAGTGCCCCTGGCAGCTGCCCACAGCCGGTCCCCCTGGCAGTGCTCGGGGCCCCTCTGCCGCTGGCAACGTCAGCCCTGGCACTGCGGCACCTCGGGCAGCTGCCCGGGACACCGGCAGGAATGGGCTGAGGAGAGCAGCCGCTGCAGCAGAAGGTGCAGGAATGGGTGGGAATTACGAGACCCCAGGGTGGGAGGTGTGTGAAGAGAGGGTTGTGCTGGGCTGGCGGGGGGTGGGTGTCCCCCATCACACAGGGGGAGATGTCCCCCATCAGGTGCAGGAGACTCCCACAGCACAGGCTGTTCTGAGTTCTAATGATTCACCACAAACCAAGTGTTTTACATCACTCACACGTGAGCAGGAACCGTGGGAAGAGCTGTGTGCCAGCCCCCTGTGCCAGCCCCTGGCCCCATACCAGATCTTTTGTGCTGAGGAACTCTTGCCCTCACCACAGTCTCCTCTAAATCCCCAGATTCCAAGAAACCACACACAGGTGGGACTTGTTTCTGGTAGTTCTGGCAGGTGGGGTGGCAGGGGCTCTGCCACACTCTGCAGTGTCCCCAGCTCCAGGGAGGGTGTCTGAAGGTCATGGTGGGGACCAGCTGGTCCCCAGGGCCACCCCGCAGGTGGCTGGAGAGGGATGTCCCTGTGGGGAGGGCACAGTGTACCAAAGCACCTCGGCATGTTGTCACCACGTCCTGGCCCTGTGCTGCCGAAGGGTGAAGGGCAGCACCCGGAGCTCATCCGGCTGCGTTCCCGGGGCTTTGCAGCCTCTCGTTTGTAAACACTGCCCGGATGCCTCCGGCTCAGTCCGGCTTAGCGCGAGTGCTGCGGTGGCRCCGGGGCACCCGGCGGTGAGGACTGAACACGTCCTCGCCCTGCCAGCTCTGTGCTCTCCCATCCCACGGGAACGTTCCCTGAAGCACCTGCTGTGTCCCCGCCACAGGGGACACGCACTGAGAGGGTCACCCTCCTCATCGCCACAGTGAGAGCAGTGCTGGCCCCCACACCCAAACCCTCCTGCCGTCTGCTTCCACAGCACTGAYGTCAGAAGCTAGAAAATCCTGGGAAATCTGGGTCCAGCCCTGCCACCAGAGCTGCTTTGTGTTAATAACAACCTGGAGTCCAGCCAGCACCAGAGACCCCAGCCTGCTCCCTGCCACACATATCCTGCATCCCACGTTCCTGCATCCCACCTGCCCCGGGGCTGTGTCCACCAGCTGACCAGGGGAATCCCTGTGGACACTCCGGAGSAGCCCAGACCCCGCGGCGCAGCATTACCTGGCTCAGGTGCGTCCCCAGGGCCGTACGGAGCATCGTGGCCGAGGCTGGGGACYGCCGGGAGCAGCGGCAGAATGCCCAGGGCCCGGGCCAGCAGCCGCGGCCCCAGGGCCAGCACCCGGACCCGCACCTTGCGGCAGCAGTGGTTGATGAGCCACAGGTGGACGCTGACCCTGGTTTTAATCTTTACCAGGCATTTCACCATRGTGGCCCGCGGCACACGGACACGAGGAGCAGGGACGGCTCTGCAAGCGGCACTGGTGCCRCTGGCCCCGGGGTCAGCACTATTTTGGGCACCCGCATTCCCACGGGACCGAGCTGAAGTGAGAGTGAGGAAAAGCAAAGGGGTGGTACCAGCTCGGGGTGATTTATGGTGGGAGGTGATTTAATGCTCTGGCTGCTTGACAATGGCACGTGGGGGAGGGGCTACCACATGCAATGRGGTGGCAGAGGTGACCCTGTCTGCTTCCATCCCCAAAACTGGCACAGACACCAACCCTGGGATCCCTTGGTGGAATTAAATCCTGTCCCTTGGGGCAGGCAGTCCCTGTCCCTGCTCACAGTCCAGGACCAGGATCGGTGTGGCTGTGCTGGGTTGGGYCCGCAGCCCATCCAGGAGCTCAGAACGGCCATGGGGGCACCCCCAACCTTGCCCCTGCTCCTGGCCATCTCCGGGCCCTCATCCACATCCCAGTCTTCCAAATCTCTTTGCACCTTCACAAAGTTCTGTGCACCTTCACCCAGCCATGGCGCACCCCACAGCACCCGCCGCACACGCCGTGTCACCCCGGTGCCACCAGGAGTCGGACGCTGCTGTCACCAGCAGGTACAACAGCCACCCCGGCAGCACAGCCACAGCCCCCAGCGTGTCCCCAGCCCCGCGGGGCAGCTCCACAGCAGCTCCCAGTGTTCTGCGCTCTGCCAGTCCTTCTTCCCAGTGCGTCCCACCCTGACACAGCTCCAGGGTGGGGAGAAGCAGCCTCCCCGCTCCAGCCTGACGCAGCCTCAGCTGGATGTGTGTGCATGTGTGTGTGTGTGTCCGTGTCCATGTGTACGCACGTGTGTGTGTGTGTGTGTCCCYGYGTACACATGTGTCTGTGTGTTTACATGTGGGGTGTGTGTGTGCGCATCCCCCCCTGCGTACACGTGTGTGTGTGYGTGTGTGTGTACACATGGTGGGTGGGTGTGTCCCCCTGCGTACACACGTGTGTGTGTGTGTACATGTGGTGTTTGTGTGTGTGTACACGTGGGGGGTGTGTGTGTGTTCCCCTGCGTACACATGTGTGTGTGTGCGTGTGTCCCCATGTGTACACACGTGTGTGTGTGTGTGTACACGTGGTGTGGGGGGGTGTGTGTCCCCATGTGTACACACGTGGGGTGTCTGTGTGTGTACACGTGGTGTGTGTATGTGTCCCCATGTGTACACACGTGTGTGTGTGTGTGTGTACAGGTGGTGTGGGGGGGTGTGTGTCCCCCTGCGTACACGTGTGTGTGTATGTGTGTACACGTGGTGTGTGTGTGTGTCCCCACGTGTGTGTGTGTACACGTGGTGTTTGCGTGTGTGTGTCCCCCTGTGTACACATGTGTGTGCGTGTGTGTATCCCCCTGTGTACACATGTGTGTGTACACATGGTGGGTGTGGGGAGGTGTGTGTGTGTGTACACGTGGTGCGGGGGGGTGTGTGTGTCCCCATGTGTACACACGTGTGTGTGTGTGTGTGTACACGTGGTGTGTGTGTGTGTCCCCATGTGTACACACGTGGGGTGTGTGTGTGTCCCCATGTGTACACACGTGGTGTGTGTGTGTGTCCCCATGGGTACACACGTGTGTGTGTGTGCGTGTGCGTGCATGGGTCCGCGTGTCCCCGCTCCCGAGCCCCGGCAGGAGGGCAGGAGCTGCCCCATGTCGTACCTTCCATGATGGAGATGTGCACGGCTCTCCGCCGRGTGCGGGGCACGCTGCTCAGCCGGGGGCCGTGCGTGATGGACGGGCAGCTCCGGCTCGGCACCAGCCCGGCCCTGGGGACGGCAATGGGGACGGGGTCAGAGCCGGGACGGAGCCGGGGCCCCGGGCACGAGGCAGCRCTCCCGCTGCGGCCCCACCCCGGGCACCGACCCCTGGGAGCCGCCGCCGGGCTCTTACCGGTGAATCTCCGGGGGCTCCCTCTTGATCTTGGCGCTGGACTCCATCACCTCCTTGGCGACGCGGCCGCTGCGGGTGGGTCAAGACCAGCAGAGGTGAGGACGAGAGCACAGCCCTGGCAGCCCTGCCTGGCCCCCTCCCCACACAGTTCCCCAGGGGGGGCTCCCCGCAGCTCCAGGGAGAAGCAGAAATGTTTGTTGGGAATAGAGGCGATGGAGGAGCTCGGAAAGGCTGGGCTGACACCTCTGCCACCACATTTTGCTCCTTCTTCTGGCATGGGATGCTGGACACCATGGGGTCACCTCCCCTCAGCCAGGGTGGACACACCACAGGCAGCCAGGTCCTCCCACGCCAGCGTGGAGGGTGCTGGCATTGTGCTCCTCAATGCTGGGGACACACTGGGATGCCTCGTCCTGCAGATATGGGGTCCCAGGTCCAGGCTCTTGCTCCAGCAATTCAGTGCAGGAATTTAGGAATCATGGTGATTTGTTTCACTCTTTGTGGTTCTCAAACCCCAAATCCCCTGTCCTCCACTCCTGTCCCTCCAAAACGGGGAGGGGACAATGGGGGGATCTCTGGAGGGCCCTGAGATGTCCCTGGTCTGCTGCAGCCCCAAACTGCTCCCCAGAGCGCCTCCAAGGGAGCATCCCATAACACATCCAGCAACTGCTCCTGCTGCCGGAGCYTACCTGTATCGGAACCGGCTTCCCTTGAAGAACAGGTTGCTGCTGGACACCGTCCGCACCTGGCTCGACTTCTCCAACCTGCAACAGCACCAGGAGCGGTGTGAGAGTCCCGCCCTGCTGGCCAAGCACTGGAGCCAACGGCAGCGAGGCCAGGTGACAGGAGCAGAGCCTGGAGATGTGGGATGCCACCAGGGATGACCCCACTGCTGGCAGAGGTGGGTGGCACAGGCTGCGGGACACGAGCACCTGCASCCGTCGCTGCCAGCACAGCTCATCCYGCCGGCAGCAGGAGMGTGTCCAGGATGGACCCACTGCTGAGGAGTCTGGAGGGCGCTCAGGCCACAGCTGCCAGCGGGACCCCAGGGCCAGCAGTGACACCCACGTGCAGGGACTGAAGCTCTCCAGGGGGCTGAGAGCCCACTATGGCCTGGGCATCCTAGGGTGACAGACTCGGCCCCCTCCTGGGCAGCTGGGCACTTGCCAGGGTGGGTGAAGCCATCCAGAGGGACCATCCCATCTCCTCCCATCCCACAGGAGCTGGTCCCTCACCCCGGGGGTGCCCAGCAGCACCTCAGCTCAGCCCATGGTCCACCCACYGGGTGCACAACCCAGTGGTGATTCACTGCCACAATTAATCACAGGGAGATTTGTAAAGCAATATTGCAATTTCATTTCATGTTCATGTAATGAGGAGCGAAACCTGCTGATTGCAGCTGCTGATTGCAGAATTCCCGGTGGGAATGCATCGCACGCTCTGTCTCGCAGCTTGCTGATTAAAATAAAACTCATTACGAAGCACAAAGCGGGCTGGGTTAAGCATGGAATGAGCAGGATGGTGCTGCTCAGCATTCCAGGCCTCATCCCAAATAATTAGTTATAATTTCCTGGTGGAAGTTTGGTGAGGAGGGATGAGCACAAAGGGGCTGAGGCAGGAGGGCCCCCATGAGGCAGAGACCCCCATGCAGGGGCACCAGCGCTTTTGGTGGCTGGTGGCTCTGCCAGAGCCACTGGGATGAGGTGCCACGCAGCCAGTGACCAACCCCAGTGCCTGGATGGAGGCCACAGGTGGGCACCAACCCATGGGGGCTGCAGGACACTCCACAAACCAGCACTTACTTGTAGAAAGCCTGGTTCTCGATCCCACACTTCCAGAGGTGTTTGCAGGCTTCTGGCGTTGGGGCAAAATAGGTGAGAACAATTTTCTTCTCCTAAAGGAGAAAGACGGAGTCAGGGGGAGWGCAGGGAGTGGTGCTCATCTCACAGACAAAGACTGGAGTAGACAGGGCTGGAGGGTGGCACTGGCACAGACAGATCCTGCTCTGGAGCCATTTGGGATGCAGGGATCAGCCTGGTGCAGTGCCTGGCACAAGGGATGGGCAGATGTGCTCCAGTGCCAACACCTCCCACTCTGATCCTGGAATTTGGGTACAGCCAGAGACACAGCTTTTAAAATAAATTCCTGCTGATGGTTCCTATGGGAGCCAACTCCAGCCAGAGGTGTTCCGGCTCACTTTGAGGGATGAGAGCAACGGATAACCACCCTGGGAATAACCCCAAGGGAAGGCATGGCCAGGAGCTGTGGGAGATCCTGGCAGAGCCCCTGYTGTGGCACAGCCCAGGGCTAACGGGGAGCTATGGGGTTTAACACCCAGAGCTGGGCACCAGCGGGAGCAGGGAGGTGACCCTGGCGCTGCCACGGGGCTGCAGCCACCGTCACTGTCCCCATGTCCCTGCCCTGCCAGGCCATGGTGCTGCTGCTGCCACGTTCCTGGAGAACCTGCTGAAGGAACAACCGCGCTGTGCCCGGGAAGTCCCACGGCAAGGGGAAGCACTCACCTCCTTCTGGCTTACGTACAAATAGAAAGTCTTCCCTTCGAATTTCATCTTGGTCACCTCGTTCCTGGAAGGACAAGGACAGGCAGGTGGGAGCTGTGCAGAGCGCGCTGCAGCCCGGAGCCCGCCCAGCCCAGCCAGCTCCCGGCACCGTGCGGTGAGAGCTGGGGGTTGGAATGGCAGCGCGGCAGCTTCYGGACCCTGTTTTCCATCCCGAGAGGTGCCGCAGGGCGGTGAGAGCAGCCCTGGCTCAGAAACCTGGAGCTGCGAGGTGGGACAGCCTGGGGTGATGCTGAGGGTCAGGGGGGCTCGTCCCGTGGGTACTGGCCGGTGGCAACGCCAGCTGTCAGGGACACACCAGCCAGAACTGGACGTCCTCCAGTGACCCGGGAACAGCTGAGAAAGGTTCAGAGGGACTGGGGGGATTTGGGACGTGGCCAACATGGGGACAATGAAGCTTAATGAGGAGAAATGTGGAGAATAACGAGCCTGGGGCAGCAGAGCTCTGGGTGCTCCAAGCACCGTCCGGTGGCCACACACCCGGACATGCCTCGGACACGCTGGGGCGATCCCTGTGGAGCGAGGGGAATCCGCGCTGGGAACTCACCACTTGATGAAGTGAACTCTCTTGTTTCCCTGCAGGACCACGAAGCCAAAGGGCGTGAAGGCCAAAAACGCCGCGTTCCCYGACACGTCCTGCAAGGACACGGCGAGGGCTTGTCCGGTGCTGCCCACCAGCACGGCCGGACAGCCCCACCCCTCAGCCCCAGAGCCAGGGCCTGCACAGCCCTGTGTGCCAGCTCTGGGTGGGACAGTTATATGTTATCATCTATAGGAAACCGCATATTGGCAGATACAGAACTTGTGCTATTAACATAATACCATGTTGTAATTGTTGCGATTAATGCATATTTATATAGTATACATTGTAACCATACTGCTCCATGTAACTAGATATAGTTATTATATAGATATACGCTATTTATTTAGTATATATAATTACTAAAATATATGTAGTTTAATATAGTTATATTATCATAGAATCATAGAGTATCCTGACTTGGAAGGGACCCACAAGGATCACTGACATCCAAGTCCTAAAAATACATATATTATATATAGCAATTAACCCAGAACATGATAACCCCCAGCTGTACTTCCCTCCCTCGGAGCCCTGCCCAGCCGGTGCCCTGGGCGGCATCGAGCCGGTCCAAACCCACTAATTAGTGTCAGCACTTTAACCCAATCCCAAGGACTCGGCTCCAGGGAAGGGATCGGTGACCACACTGCGCAGGGAAAACCAGGGACAGGCTGAACAGTTGTGGCTGAACACTAATGGCTGGATTCATCCTGGGGTGGTTTTTTTTGGCCAGCAGACATCCAGAGGGCTTTTGAGCGATGCTTAGAACAGAAGTCCATCTCAACCTGTCCCGGCCAAAGGCAGAGAGCACTGACCCCCAACCCAACACTGCACACGGCAAGGGGGGGAACCCCAAACTCATCCCCCCGGAGACGCTGCAGCCCCGGCCAGCAGAGGAGGAACATTCCTGTGTATCTGAGCAGAAACCAGCCACAGCTCAGGCCCCGGGCTGCCCAAAGTGCTCTGGCTCTTGCCCAAATCTGGGAACACCTTCAGGAAAGGCAGCAGAGTCTTGGCAGAGGGATGTATCCTCCTGGGGGTGCAGAGGCTTGGTAGGGGCTGGGGGTGCTAAATGGGGCACAAGACCCTACATGGGCTCAAAAAAATGTGTGGATGTGGCACTCRGGGACATGGTCAGTGGCGGCCGTGGCAGTGCCGGGGGATGGTTGGACCCAACGGTCTTTGAGGGCTTTTCCGACCCAAAGGAGTCCACGATTCTCTTTGGCCAGGCCAGAAGTTCTGTCCATCACATGATACAGAGAGACAGAGGGACCCCTGTTAGTCACACACACACTACAGACACACACACATACCTACAGGGATTCACATATAAAACAGGTACCAAGGACAGCCCAGTGGCTCAGGTGAGCCCTGCTTAAGAAAGGAAGATCTTTCTCTGTGTTTGTATTTTGGGGAGAAAACTACTCTGAGAGCACCATGAAAACTTCAAACAGGACTGAGTCAAAGGACACTGAACTGACGATGCCTGGTGAGAGGAAGCAACCCCTCATCCCAGCTCTTCCACAATCCATTGGAGAAGAGAGAAGAGAGAACAGAATCAGCTTCATTTYCCTTTGGTTGCCAGATCTTTTAAGTGTATTAACAGCAGCTCTTGATGAATGAGGCAGAATTCTGCTGATAGACCTACAAGTGTGTATATTTGTCCTTAGCTGTTACAAGAACATTAATCAGTGTGACTCGAAAGGTTCTCAGAGTCAAAGGAAGGCAATCACCTGACTTTAGCAGCAAAGGTCTCRAAAGGGTGGCTGCTGGCAAGACCACTGGTTTAGAGGGAATTCAGAGCAAAGCAACTTCTTGGGCACTCACAAGCAGCCCATAAATGGGGAAYGCCCCAAATTTGCTGCAATTGTGTGTTTATGTGGCACAATTCAGGGAAAAGCTTCAGGGAACGYAGTGCAGGCACTGCCTGAGAGGAGAATTCTCTGTCTGTTTGTATCCCACATCCATCTGCATGTGATGGGATTACCRGGACCAGAGGGCCACACGCAGTGACATCCTCAGTCAGTGAAGAGCATTTCCGACAGCAAACTGGATTAGGGGCTGGGCAGGGCAGAGCGATGGACTGTCCCTGCCAGATTAATGCCTGCTGGCTCCTCAGCCACGTCACTGACCTTCTGCTTGCCTCCCAAAGTCCTGCTCCAGCAGGAGAGGATCGACCRCCCTGTCCCAGCTGCCTGCATGTGGAAACACTTTCCTACGGCTTCCGTGATACCCCTGGAAGGATTTCAGGGCCCTCGCCCTCCCCGCTCCCCTCYGTGCACACACTGGCCAGGGGTGGGGCTGAGGCTGGAGAAGGGGGATGGCCCCAGCACATCCCCTGACCACGGCCCCAGAGCCGCTGGCAGGTGACAAAGGCACTTGGGACAGTCCCTGGCACCTCTGCTGGTCGTCACCGGCCGCAGGGAGGAATCCAATCCCAGCAACAGCTTAAGGAATTGCTTTAGGAACTGTTTTACCTTGCATGGGTGTGGGTCAACCCCGTAGGTCTCCAGAGTCTGGGCTTTCCTGAGAAAATTCAGCTCTGAAGTAGCTGGTGTCTGCCCACTGCAGGAGGGAAAAACCGGGAAATAAAGAAAATTCCACGGAAGACAGGAAGGTGAAAAGAGCTATGGGAATTCAGCTAATGATGAGGCATCAGCCACAGCACATTCTTGTTAGATTTTCATGGGATCAGCAGGAGCACAGCACTGAAGTCCAGCCCACCCTCTCCTGCCAGCTACATCCACAGGAGTCACACTGAACTGGCAGCACTGGGAAGGGTCAAAAAGCAGGAGCATCTGCCGAATTCCCTACCTGCAGCACAGGCATCTCCTTGAGGAGGAAGGAAAGGGGAGTTTGGGGGCAGAAGGCAGCAGCCCCTGGCACATAAGGACACAGCTCTGACAGGTTTTTGGAAAGTTAAACCCACTTCCCTCCCTGGGCGCTCTCAGTCCCTTCAGAACACAGCTCCAGAGGCACTGGTAGTGCCGTGGGATAGTGGGGATTGCTGATGGTCTCCACACCTCATGTCCCCAGAGAGGGGTGAAAGCAGGAGGGGGTTTGTGAGGGATTGGTCACTGTCCCATCCTAAGATCCCCCAGACTGTGCTGGCTGAGGCAGGAACAGGTTCCTGGCTGGATCTGACACAGGAGGGGCAAGGGCTCAGCCCATGGCATAAGTGAAAATCCTAAACAGGGATAAAAGTGCTCCGAGCATCACCAACCCCCCAGCTCCCCTACCTCAGCTCCGACTTGTGGATCTCCGCAATTTTCCTCTCCAGCTTCTCTGAGTGTTTGGGGAAGAACTGGAACTTGGAGCTGTAGCCTTCTGGGTGCTTCCCCGGGTCATAGTCCCCAATCTCAGCTGGTGGGAGACAGGTCCAGTTGGGAAGAGCAGCACAACCAAAGCACAGTGTGCATCCCCATCCYGGCAGCACCCAGCCAGGGCTCAGCRCAGCCCGGGAAYGCTGCTCCGACCYTGCTGGGCTTCCCACTGGGAGGGATCATTTGTCAGGCATTAACCGTGTCCAATTAATTTTGTTGTTTGTGTGGCAATCACCTGGCAGCAGATGGTCACTGTCCCAAATTTATTAATTCCTCAGGCTGCAGGAGCAGGCAGGAAAGCAGACAGGAGGGCAGGGGCAGGATGAGCCCAGGGGATGCTCTTGGGACACCGTGGCCCCAGTGCAGGCGAGAGCTCAGCCCCCCTCCTCACCCCCCAGCCCAGCCCAGCCTGGCATTGGAGGGTGCCACGGGTACTGCAGGTGCAGTGACCTGCTGYAAGTGCAGTAATGGAACCAGGGCTCCGCGTGAGAAGCGAATTTCTCCTGTCACAGAGCATTACCCTGCAGGATGTAGGCAGCCAGCAACGCCGCATCCGACGTCTTGCAGAGGAGGCGGCCGTGGTACAGATCCCTTTTGATCTGCAGGAAGACTAAGTACCTGGGGACAGGAGGGAGTACATTTATTAAGCAAAGTTAAATTACCCAAACAGGCAATTTAGACATGGAATATCTGCCACCAGGCACTTGCTCTGACACCTCTCTCCCAGCAGCCCGTTTACCAAACACGCCGCTGGCTGGGAGCGAACAAGGGCTGATCCTGGCCAGAAGTGGGGCTCAGATCCATACATCCCAGCCCTGTTCCAGCTCATGGTGTTCCAGGGACACACTGCCTGCTCTGGGGCCAGCACTTGACCCGAGGGCTGCTGGAGATCTCCATCAACCTGGATTCCCATTGTGCCTCTTCACAGAGCCTCAACACAACCACAAAACCCCAGCCCAGCCGAGGTGCCCGGGGGTGATGCTCTGAAGGGGGTCTCATGATCTGGAGCCCACCGGTGCCTGCTGCATTTCCCTGGCTGTTCAGTTTCCTCATAACATGATTTTCTCCTTCCCAAACTTTCTTCCATGTTCTTGGTGTTTGCACTCACTTCCGTCCTCCTTGTGACCAGCACTGCATCACCCAGGGTGAGCTGTCTCCTGTGCTCCCCATCCCTGTCTCTGTGCCCAGTGAAAAGACAAACTATGCTGGAAAAATTACATAGTCAAATAAATTTAAACCTAAGTAACATTTTGGGCTGAGTCGTGTGGCATTTGGGAAAACATAAGTCATAGAGGGAWGGAGCAAAATGGAGCACTCAGAAATGAATTTAAATAACCAGACCCACTCTGCAGTGCTCGGTCATGCCTCATTGCTCAAATCCAAGTTTATGATGAGGTAAACCGTTAATTTTCACAGATAAAATACATTAAAAAGAAATCTGGGTATTAAAGCTGACTCGCTCCAGGGAAAAGTGAATTTTAGGCCCAGGTTCCAGCTGCAGGAACACCTCAAAGGGCAGCAAGTGGGGGCAGGTCACCTGCTTGGGAGGCTCAACCTGGACCCATGGGGGAGAAAGAGGGCAGAGTTAGCTAAGATTTTGGGAGAAAATTCTTCCCTGTGATCCAGCCCCTGCCATGGGCAGGGACACCTTCCACTATCCCAGGGTGCTCCAACCTGGCCTTGGACACTTGCAGGGATGGGGCAGCCACAGCTTCTCKGGGCAACCCGTGCCAGGGCCTTCCACCCTCAYAGGGAATTTCTTCCCAATATCCCATCTAACCCTGCCCTCTGGCASTGGGAAGCCATTCCCTCTTGTCCTGTCCCTCCATCCTTTGTCCAAAGTCCCTCCCCAGCTCTCCTGGAGCCCTTTGGGCCCAAAGAGCACCCCCACCCCGGCAGCCGGGCCGGGGCTGCTGTGCCCCAGAGAGCCAAACCACGGCTCGTGTTCCCAAGCCGCAGCGATCGCTCAGCCTGTGCTCCTCGTGTCCTTCCTCCCGGCAGGAAGAACGGCTTGAAGAGCCCCTAAAGATAGAAACTCGGGAGAGGCGCTGTCAGGTTCCGCAGCGCCGCTCCTCGCCCAGCGCTCCCGGAGCGCCCGCGCTCCTTACGTCAAAGGGACGTGGCTGGCTGCTTCCAGGGAATGTCAGGGGACCTGGAGAGGCTCAAACCCTTCCCGACAGACCGAGCRCAGTAAGGACACTCCGAGCTGGGGACGTGCTCGGGCAGTGCAGGAACGGCTGATTCCCAAGCGCAGGAGCCTGAGCAGCAGCAGGGGCTGTCACGGCGCTGCTGCCACGCTCGGAGCGCTCTGCCCTGGAATGTGGGTTTGGAACCCCCTGCAGCCAAAGACCAAGCCGGGGGTTTAATCATAGAATCCAGGAATGGTTTGGGTAGGAAGGGACCTTAAAGCCCATCTCATTCCACCTCCCTGCTGTGGGCAGGGACACCTTCCACTAGCCCAGGTGGCTGCGTGCCTCGTTCAACCTGGCCCTGGGCACTTCCAGGGATGGGGCATCTACAGTTTCTGTAGACAACTTGTCCCAGCACCTCACCCCCCTCAGCCTGTGCTCCCCACCAGGCATGGTGGCTCCAGGTGCTGACTCAGCACAGCTGGGGATTCCCRTGCTTTTCCCCCACAGAAGGAACAATCCTGAAGCATCCAAGTTGGTTTGGAAACCCCAGTGGCTCTTCCCTGAYTACAAGACCAAGCTTTGCTATGTCCTCCTGCCTTGGCCAAGCCCCCGCTGCTGGGGCTGGCCGCTCCCCCCGCGCCAGTGCCTCACCTGGTGATCTCCTCCTTCAGCGCCGCGGGGTCCGTGGGGTAAAACTTGACACGGAAGCACATGGTGAAGGGAGGCTGGGCTGTGGAGAGCAGGGRCACCAGGTCACCAAAGGGCAGGGCTTGTTCCCTTTGTCCCTGAGCCACTCCGCTCAAGGGCGTGGTCAGGTACTGCCGGGCGTCTCCCYTGCCCGCCCTGTTCCCTCAAAGCACCCTTGGTAAAGAGGGAGCAGACGGCATGGACCCTCTCCTCTGTAGTGGCCACAGCAAGAGCAGATGTCCCTGATAAAGCTGGGGGGAAGTGCCACTGTCTGCTGGCCACCCAACCCACTTCCTGCTCCCAAATGTCATTTCCACATCCCCGCCAGTCCCATCCTGGTCYCCACAGAGGCTGGTGCCCTGTGCCCCTCTGCTGGCTGCGGCTGCCTAGGGGCGAGGGGGGGATGATCCTGCTCCCAACYCACCACAACAGCTTTTGGAGGAACCTTTTCCTGGGAGAGGGCCTGGGAAGTGACCTCAGAGTGGATGGGCCAGAGAAAATGGGAATACATCTAAGATGGAAGGAGCACAGTCTGCCCAGAACACCTGCAACACTCACCCCGCATCTGCTTCACAACCGACTTGGTGAACTCCAGCCAATGCTGAAAGGAGAGAGAAGGTAATTAAAGCCTGATGGCTGTGACTTGACATGGTGGAGAGGATGAGGAAGAGGAAGGTTCTGCCCTGGGTGAGAAAAGCCACCTGAGTGTCAGTGAGTGCCCCTGGAAGCAGCCCGGGGCCAGCAGGAGGCTCAGAGTGGTCCCGTCCCACCGGGGGGAGCAGCTCCGTGCCCAGCTCCTGGCTCAGCATCGGCTGCTCCTTGTTACAGCCATGGCAGAAGGGTCCTGGGAGCAGTTACTGGTTGTTCTGTGGCTTGTATTGATCAGTGGGGAGCGCAACACAAGGCTGTTATCAATAGCTGTGCCTGCGAGTCCAAAGTGTTCTCATGCACAGCCTCAGGGCTCCAATGGCAAGGAGGGACTGAACAGACACTGGGCACAGCTCGTTCTGCATGTTTTAACCCCAGGACTCACTCACACGGCCTTGGTGTGGGGATCCAGCTTGCTGGGACCGTGGGTCTGTGCCGYTTCCGCTGGCCCTGCTGCAGCTGCCCGGGATCAGCAGGACAGGATCCGTGCCGGGAGCTGGGTCAGCCCAGGTCCTGCCTGGCTCTGGCTCCCGCACTCCCGCCTTGTCTCACTCTCCACTGCCCGAGGCAACACTCAAGCGTTCGGATCCTCAGCACAGAGCTGTCAAATGGCCTAATCTCCGTGTTAAAACGTGAATCTATGCTAGAGATGGTCCTGCAGACCTGGTGCCAGGGGACCTCCCTCCTCACTTATCAACAGCATCACGTCCTCTCACTCTGCAAACCCAGGATGCTTCAGGCCTGCGCGGGGACCCCAGAGCCGGGTGAGTCCCTCCAGCTCACACATCCCTACCAATGCCAGGAACTCCAGGGAGCTGGGACACCGGGGCTGCTGCTGCCACCCCTCCCTGGTGGGTCCCCAGGGTGCTCAGGGGGCCATGAGGAGATTCCTGTCCCCTGGGCGAAGGAACGAGCCCGTCGGGGCACGCAGAGACCCCTGGCCCAGCAGCAGGGTGGGGGAGAGCTGCTGGGAAAGAGCCCCTCACCACTGCCTAAACCYGAATTTATTCCATATCTTTTGCTCATACTTTGGTTTTCAGCTGCCGGGACAAGCCTGACCTCCCTCTCCCAGCCCGGGCAGGAGGGGCTCTCTCTCACCCTTTGCTTGTCGGGGTCCACAAACCGGATGCCGAAGTAATCCTTCTCCAGCAGGTTCAGGTGGTGGCAGAGAAGGTCAAACAGGTACTGGCCCTTGGCATCTCTCTGCAGGACAAAGAGACTCGGTGAYAGCACAGGAGGGGGGTGGTGGGGCAGAGCTTGGGGGATGTGTGTGTCRACTTGTGGAACTTGCGAAGTGACACCAAGGGCGGTGCAAACCCACRCACCTCCCTGTGTGACATTTTCAGGAACCATCTCCCACCCCAYCTGAGGAGCAGTTGAGTCGGTGCTGCCCCATCAGAAGGATGAAAACCACCAGGACTACGTGGGAATGTCCCGATACCTCCCCGGGCGGAAGTTTTACACCTGAGCCAGTTGTGTAAAGGAGGACATTTCCCTGATAAAAAGCATTATCGCACCTGCAAGGATCTGCTTCTTATCGGCCTCTTTTCTTATCTGTCCCCAAACCCAGCTTGTTGCTGAACAAAGGTCGGTTTGTGTGGGCATCCCCTGGCGGTGGGTGCGCACCGCCTCTGGCCCTGGGCTGTTCTTACGCAGAGGTTTGGCCATTACACACCCAAAAACTCTGCTCCTCCCCTTCGGCCGGGGGCTCAGCAAAGCCCCTGCTGCTTTGCAAACGGCCCATTGTTAAGTCATTAACCCTTAACGTTTCAGTTCTCCCACAGAATTCCCAGAATTCCCATGTGATTTATATCGCCTCCGGGAACGTGGGCAAGCCCCGGATCTTTGCGGAGCTGCTGTGCCTGCCAGGGCCGGGTTCCTGCTGCACATCGCGCATCTCCGCGGATCAAAGGCTGCTCCTGACACCCGCGCTGCCTCCTTCCTTCCCACAAACACCGTGAATACATTGCTTCCTGACAAATACACGGAACAGATGCGTTATCTGATCAAATAAGTGCATTGTCTGATCAAACAGTCGCTCAGCAGGCACAGGCTGCGATGGGGGAACCCCACGGGACGGCATTAACCCGTTCCTGCGGCTTGCTGCAGCATGAGAAGTGTTTTTGTGTTTAAATAAAGAGGGTTTCACGCCGTGCTCTGGCAGCGCCCGGGGGACGCGATGCGGTGCCCCGGCGGTGCTGGGGCTGCGCCGGCTCCCGGGGTGCACGCCCCGCCCGGGACAGCCCGTCCTGCTTGCCCGGSGCGGCGGCGGCACCGGGGGATGCAGCAACTGCTCGGAGGAGTCAGGCAGCGCCCGGCGCTCTCCTGGAGGAGCCCGAGCTCGCAGCCTGGCACCTGCTCCGTGCCGAAGTCAACCACAGAAATAGCGAGTGTGGAAAAGCCCTCCAAGACCACCGAGTCCAACCGTCGCCAGCACTCCAAGGCCACCACTAATCCCTGTTCCCAAGTGCCACATCCACGCGGCTTTAAATCCCTGCAGGGATGGGGACTCCACCACTGCCCTGGGCAGCTGTGCCAGGGCTGGACAGCCCTTTCCGTGAAGAAATTTTCCCAAATATCCAACCTGAACCTCCCCTGGCACAGCTTGAGGCAGTTTCCTCTTGTCCTGTCCCTTGTTCCCTGGGAGTAGAGCCCCAACCCCCCCCCCCCGGCTGCCCCCTCCTGTCAGGGAGTTGGAGAGAGTGAAAAGGTGCCCCCCGAGCCTCTTTCTCTCTCCATGTCCAGCACCTCCATGTCTTTCCCGGGGCAGGCACTGGGGTTTTGGGGCTGCTGCCAAACCCCAGCAGAGCAGCCACTCTCGTGCCCGCAGAGCCTGCGGCAGGGCCGCTCTGCAGCGGAGCTCGGCTGAGCACGCTCGGCCCCAGCCTTTTCGGCTCCCAGTTTTTAGGCAGCTTCCTCGGTGCGGCAGCAGGGGCTGGAGCGGCTGTCCGGGCAGGAGGGAGGGCGCTGGGAGCTGAGGAGCTCCRCAGCCGCAGCACGGCTGGAGATGGGCTGGGGCTGTGCAGGCAGCGCTCCTGCTCCTGGGAGAGCCAAGACCACCAACAGACAGAGCTCCCCACAGGCCTCCAGGTGCATTTAGGTGCTGAACTTGGAAAGCCATGGCCTAGATCCTGCTTTACTGACAGGCAAATGGAGCTGTGTGAGCACCATCCATCACTGTCACTGGCACTGCCCAGCCTGGGCTGCACACCCAGCTCGGGAACACGGCACAGGCGGGAGGGAATAACAACACCTGAATCCAAACCCCTTTTCCTGAGCCAGAGCAAGTTACTTTCCTTTCCCGAAATAAGATTCAATTTTTCGCTGAGAACTGGAGCAGCAGCATGGAGCTTGGGAAGAGACAAACAGCGGCAGCATCTTGGGAGCAGTGGGACAAACCCCGAGCTCTGCTCACCTGTCAGGCACGAGATCACCTTCCCAGCTCGGCTGTTACCTGCATTGGGAAGGCTGGACCTCTTCCCTCACAGAAAACAGGGATAAATGCTGGGTTTGTTCTCTTCCCCCAGAAAAGATTACTCTGCAGGCTGAACTGAAGGGATGTTTGGCACAGACACAGAGGTTAAAACAGCTAACAACAGCAAATGCATAAACAAAGACATTCTCCTAAATCATTCCCAGTTAGACCCGAAGGACTGTCAGACCCAGAGCTGCTGCAGGAGTGGAGGGGCTGATTCCTCATGCCCCCAGCATCCTGTCCCTCCACACCTCCCAGAGCAAATTTCACAGGGATTTGCTCCAGGCTCCTCTCCCTTCCCTTGCCCCAAACCAGCACGGAGCCTGCAGAATGCTTTCCTCTGCAGTTTTCATAGAGGAATTGCAGGGAAGGACAAACCAGACACTCCCCAGTGCCTGGAATCTGGTGAAAGTGTGAAACCACGGACGGCATTACAGGGAAAATGCTCCCTCTTTGATCTCTCTAACTTGAATTAAACATATTCTAAATTAATCATTAGCAGAATGTCTTTCAGGAAATTATCTGAACTGCCTTTACAAATCATGACTTAAAAGAGCTCTCATTGCATAACACCAGCTTAAATATTCCATGTTTGGATCTTAATATATTCTTATAAAATGAGACTCCTATCTGTCTGAAGGTTTTTGAGGTCAGCCTTCCAGGGTGCCCAGGCTGATGGGCAGAAGCCGGACAGCTGCTGGCACACGCCAGGATGCCACGTGCCAGGCTGGCAACAAGGGTTTGCTCGGAGTGCCAACACCTACCAGGGACTTCCAGTGTCTGAAGGTGCTACAAGGAAGMCAGARAGGGACTCTGCATCAGAAACTGTAGYGACAGGGCAAGGGGGAATGGCTTCCCASTGCCAGAGGGCAGGGATAGATGGGATATTGGGAAGKAATTGCCCMSTGGGAGGGTGRGGAGGCCCTGGCACAAGTTGCCCAGAGAAGCTGTGGCTGCCCCATCCCTGSAAGTGTCCAAGGCCAGGTTGGACAGGGCTTGGAGCAMCCTGGGAYAGTGGAAGATGTCCCTGTCCACGGCAGGGGGTGGGACTGGGTGGGCTTTAAGATCCCTTCCCATYCAAACCATTCCAGGATTCTGGGATTCTATGACTTAGAACTCACAAGCCCTTGAGGCAGCGCAGCCGAGCACGGTGCCAGCACACACCTGGCTGCCGTGGGGCGCTGTGTCACCGTTATCCATCACAACGGAGGGGACACGGAGCGTTCCAGGGCAGGCTGGGCTGCAGGGGACAGCTGGGATCCGCGGTGGCTCCCGGCACACCGCCCCGCTCTGGTCCATGAGGCCCTGGCTGCGCTGCTCGGGGGGAGCGGGGCCGAGGCCGTGCCGCCATCGGCAGGAGCTGCGGCGTGGCCCGGGCGGCTCAGATCCCGCAGAGCCGCGTGTGCCGCGCTGGCCCCTCGGCCACAGCACCCTGGAGCACTGCGGGGCAGCACCCGCCGGCTCTGACCCCCAGCCCCGCTCCCACATCCTCCCGACCTTGGCCGAGGGCACCGGCTGTGACTGGGAGCAGATCTCACGCATTCCCCACCTCCGGGATGTCCGGAGCCCCCAGCACGTCCCAGTGCCCCAGTCCATCTCTGCAGACCGGCTGAGCTCATCAGGGCAGCGAGTGGGATGGGGACAGACTGTGGGATCAGACTGGTTTGGGGTTGGGAGGGGTGTGTGGCCTCAGACACAGCTCGTGGCAGCAGCCACAGCACCCCGGCACCCCCTGCCACCCTCCCCGCACCCCTGGGTGACACGTGGGGTCCCCGGGGACCTGCCGGGGTCACCGGGCCCCAGGCCGGTGTCACTGTTCACGCTGCTGCCCTGGCCAGACCGGGGGCGGAGGGACAAACCCTGCCGAGGGGACACTGCYGGGGCCGGGGCYGGGGCCAGGGTCCCTCACCCCCCGCTCCTTGGCAGAGCCCCTGGGAGCCGCCCGGCCCCGCAGCGCCTTCCCGAGGTACCCGAGGAGCATTAACCTGTCACCAGCAGCTCCATCCTGAGATCCACCGCGCCCTGCTCGGGGAGGAGATGGGCTCCTCAGGCGCCTTGGGAATGAGCTCTTCCAGGGAGTTTTATGATCCCTTTTTATGGGGGAAACAGGGCAGCTCTGTGCGGGCTGCAGGGACACCCTGCTGGGATTTTCCGGTGGCAAATGCACCTGTGTGATGCAGGTGCTGGGAACCCCTATGCCAAGGATGCAGGGTCTCCAGCATCCTCAGTTTCTCAACAGAGCTCAGTGAACTCCGTTTGGGACACACCTGGCCCTGGACCTGCACCCCGGTGCTGCCAGCCCAGCGCCCCAGTCCCCTCCCAGCACGGAGGATCCGGGGCGCTCACCACGCCGAGCCCCAGCCTCCGGGAAGGTCYATAGGGGAACCTGCAGAATGCTGAAATTCAGCACCAGTTCCTGCAGAAGTCCTGCCCGACCTGCTGCAAACAGAACCCAGGCTCTGCGGGCGATGGGCGCCGCAGCTCTGGCAAACACACAGTCCCAGGGGACTCCTAAACTTTAAGAAGATTAAAGTAACCTTGCATTCTTTGCTTTTCTAAGCTCCTCAGCCAAAATTAGGGTCATCACACATAGAAAAATAAACGAAAAAAAAAGAGACAGATTTAAAAATAGCAGTTCATCTGAAAACGAACAGAGGGCTCACTTCAGGCAGGAGCCCTCCTGTCCCACTCCGGAGCTGTGAACTCACTGGGGGCAGGGACAGCTTTGCACTGGAGGATGAGCCCCAAGTCTGTCCCAAAGTCTTGGCTGCAGGGACTGGTGGCACAGCAGTTTTTTCACCCATTTACCACACGCCACGATGGGTTTGTTTCRCTCCAGCTTCTCAATTAGGTGCTGCACAGCACCAAACCCAAGCCATATAAATGTCTCTGCTTCCCACCCCAGCCCAGGCACCGCTGCCACCCCAACCTGCCACCTCCCCGACCGACACCGGCGCAGCCCGGCCACCTCCCAGGACGAGGGCGAGCACAGACAGCACCTTCCCCACCCCTACGGAGCTGGACCCCAGCCTGACCCCAGCCCCACAGTGCCGGGCCCCCAGCCCCACCACAGCATTTGCCCTTCTTAGGCTCCAACGCCGTGTTCCCCCCCAGCCGCTCCATGGACTAAGCCCAGGATTTACAGAAGCAACAGAAGCAGCCGAAAGCGGCTCCTTCCTGCGTTATTTGGGTTGGAAATCTCCTTGTGGGCTGCCCACTCGTCCCTGCTTCCTGAGCTTAGAAGCAGATTATTTTTTTAAAGGAAACTGTCAAAAAAAGTCTATTTTACAAAGTGGAGTTTAAGCTTAAGTCTCTTTGGCAGCAACATCTGAGCTGGGAGAGATCAAAGACCCTCCAGCTCCACTGCCAACATGAAGAGATTTTCACCAGCAATTGGACTGCAATATTGTGGTTTAAATGCTCCATTTTCCAAGTTCGGCATTGTGCTGTATGAGCCCGGGATTTATCATCCCTCAGACAAAGTTAATGTTGGCTCTGCAGGCAGGGCCAAGTCCTCCTGACTCACAGCTCTCAGCCCTCACAGTGAGCCAGAGCCTCAGCTGAGCTCTGGAATGAGCAGGAAATGGGCAAAAATTGGCCTGAGAATATTAATTTCCAGGCAGGGAATAAGCAGCCCAGAAATCCGAGGGGATGCTCGGAGCAGAGCGCTCCAGCCTCCCAAGGGATGCACTGAGCCCTCTCTCCCAGGGTCCCCAAGGGGGGCTGCGGGGGCAGGAGGGCTGGAGGCTCCCCCAGTGCAGGGGAGGTGTCCCCAAGGGGTAGGACAGGCTCTGGGCAGTGCCCACTGCTGCTGGGCTGGTGTTGAGACCTTGTGGTGATGTGGGGCAGGAGAAAGGTGCTCTGAGATCCCAGACTGAGTGGAATGGAATTGGATTGGAAGGGATCTTAAAGTCCATCCAGTTCCACCCTCTGCCATGGGCAGGGACACCTTCCACTATCCCAGGGTGCTCCAAGCCCTGTCCAACCTGGCCTTGGGCACTTCCAGGGATGGGGCAGCCACAGCTTCTCTGGGCAACTTGTGCCAGGGCCTCCCCACCCTCCCAGGGAACAATTTCTTCCCAATATCCCGTCAAACCCTGTCAGTGGGAAGCCATTCCACCTTGTCCTATCAAGATGACAAGAAAAGATGTTCTGAGAGCCAAAGGTAAAGCCAGAACTTCAGGGGATTGCCCACCTGGCCCACCAGAGCCCACCAGAGCCCACCAGAGCCCACCAGAGCCCTGCCCACCTGAGGACACTCAGAGGGAGGAAAAGGGGTTTTACATAACTCCAATGTAATCCTGTTATATTTATAGCATATGCATTTCGGTATTAATTCCCTGTTATCTCTAATCCTTCCTCCTCGCTGACACAGTAATTTCTGTCTTCAAGACTTATCTGGGCAGTTTGATCCAGAAGTTTATAAAGCTCTTGAGGAGGAAAGTTCCTAATGAAGGGACCCACGGAGCCTTAAACTCCGGATTATCGATTCCCGTCTTAATCCTCCGCAGGTTTTCAAGCCTTTGACGTGCTGGCTTATGCAGAAGGTTCTGCACAGCTCTCCGTCATGGAATTCCAGCCACTGATGTCCCCGTTTAGGGAAGTCTGCAGTGGGACAGCAGCTGAGCACATTTTTGAATCCATTAATCACCAGGGACCGGTGCCCAGGGCACTTGCCAGGCTCCTGGCAGGCAGTGACGGGGCTGTGACCCCATCAGCTCCTCCTGCTGTGTCTGGGGAGGTTTTATCTCCTTGTTTGATGAGTTTTCCTGACAGCCCCATGCTCCCAAGGGCTTTGGAAAACTTACTCTGTGCTTTTCCCTGAGCTGACCCAGCCCAGCAGCTCCCCAGGCACAATCCCACAGCCCTGGCATCTTCCAGCGAGGGGCAGGATCTYGCTGCAAACAGGGTGGAGAAGAGCAAAGCCACACTGACCGCCCCCATCCCACCTCCCCAGATGGCCACTTTGTCCCGCAGGGGCGGTGGCAGGTGGGACTGATGCTGCAGAGCTGTCCTCTGCCCCCCCGGCGCTGATCCCCGGGGCTGGGAGAGACCCTGACAGGGCGAAAGGCACCCCTCTRCCAAGCCCTCCTCTCCCAGGATGGCATGGCCCTCGCCCCTCCATCCGTCCCGACCTTCGTTAGTGCAAGGTCGGATGTCCCCACCTCCAAATCATGACCCGGACAAGCCCCTGGATTGCATCAGCCTGGATCCTGCACAGACTTCCAGAGGATGCACGGAGCATCCTCAAGCCCTGACAGCTCTCCAGCAACCCAGACCTTCCCCCCCAGTGACTGATGACATGTCACCTTACATTCTGCTACCACGTAGCTTTAATGAATTACATTTAGGATTTATAAGTCTATAATTGAGAGGTACTGAAAATCTCTCTCCATAAAGCCAAATCGGTTTTTCCAATAACTCAAACTCCCCTTTTTCATTCACACAGGCTGGAGTGGCTCCATGTGGCTCTTGTTGAATTTGGCACTCCCCTGCCATTAGTATGCAAAAGAGTCTCAGCACAACCAGCCCTGGTATATATTGTTTAGAGGCCAATAAACATGTTCAGAGAGATCATCACAATGAATATCGTCTCGTCAGGAGGTCAGCCCTACCTGCTGCGTGCAGGAAAGGTTCTGCTGCTGCAGGCTGGGCTGTCTGGAGCACATGGGAACCAGAAACGCTCTGGCAGCAGAGCTGGGGAAGGGGCTGGAGCCCCAGGAGCAGCTGAGGGAGCTGGGGGGGCTCAGCCTGGAGAAAAGGAGGCTCAGGGGGGACTTTCTGGCTCTCCACAACTTCCTGACAGGAGGGGGCAGCCGGGGGGGTCGGGCTCTGCTCCCAGGGAACAAGGGACAGGACAAGAGGGAACAGCCTCAAGCTGTGCCAGGAGAAGTTCAGGTTGGATAGTGGGGAAATTTCTTCATGGAAACGGCTGTCCTTTAAAGGACATGTAGATGTGGCACTTGGGGATGTGGCTTAGTGGGGGCCTTGATGATCTTGGCATTATTTTCCAACCTTAATAATTCTATGCCACAGGGTTGGTGTCAGGTGCTGCTGTACCTGAGATTTGCGTTTGTACCCGAGGGTCCTGCTGGCTGTCCAGGAGCTCCAGGGCCTGTGCAAGGTGGTAACTGTTCCAAGGATCTGCATCCCATATTCCCATGGGATCCCAGAGCTGCCAGCCTGGCTCAGCATCTTCCACTCCAGCAAAGCTGGGTCAGACCTTGTGAAACCAAGAACTGCTTGCAGAAGACAGGGCAGCCACGGGGAGCTGTGCGAGGCAGGACGGGCTCACACCCTCCTGTCTCCACCCCTGAAACCCTTGGAGGGCTGCAGGAGGTGTTGGGGAGACCCCTCGGGACAGAGGTGTGCCAGGTTCTGTGGGGAACGGCCCTGTGGGAGCAGCATCCTCTTCCAGAGCGTGTGGGAACGAGCCCTGCAGTCTGTGCTCGGCGCTGCTGCACACACAGCCGAGGAGACAGAAAATAAACCAAACAAAAATATAAATCTGTGTGTGCCCCTGGCACCCAGAGCAGCAGGCACCCCCAGCTCTCTTGGCAGCGCTCCTGCCGAGTGCCCGCTCCCTCCAGCAGCGACTGCAGCACGGGGCTCAGGGGAGGGGAGACAGAAACTATAAATGCCTCATAAAAAATTTACCTTTCATGAAAGCGACGTGCGGCGCTGGAAGAAGCACGGGGGTGAGGGATGCTCTGATGCCCAGTGAAGCCACAGTCCAGCTCTCCCGTGGCGCTCCTGTCCCTGGTCCTGGCAGTGGGTGGGACACGGCAGCTCCCACAAACGAGTCCCCAGACCGTTCCCGGGGCCCCTGCAGCCGCACTGGATCAACCTCCCAGTGCCGCATCCCAAGAATGGGGCCGGAGGTGATGCTGAGCATCCCAGGGTGCCCAGCAGGGTGGAATGAGCCATTTCATTTGTTTGTACTCCACAAGTGCCCCCAAACCCTTGTTTTTGTGTTATGAAAACCACTGGAATAATTCGGTACGAGCAGTTGGTCAGCAGAGTCAGTCAGACCCTGAGCAAGCAGCTACAGCTCCTGTGGGGGGTGCTCTGCACCCCATGCCTCCACCAGGGCCAAGGATTACAGCTTCCCCCARCTTATTTCCCAGAAAAGATGTGGATCCCTGCAGGCTCCTGAAGGGGGGTGTGTGCTCAGCTCACGCTTCCAGATTTAAAACCAGAGCCAAAACAAAACAACAGAATAAGGGAAAACCGTGACTCCAAACACAAGGTGGACATTCAAAACCTCAATTCAGAATCAAAACTAAGAACAGGTTCAAAAATAATTAATATTTCCATCTCCCAGAATTGCACCTCAAGAATAAAGACCATCACGCACCAAGAGAGGAGCTTGAGCCTCGTGATTGAGGCAAAACAGCTTTTATTTGTGCTACAAGAATGACCATATGTGGAATCCTTCTGGGAGACTGCAATCAGTCAGATTAACATGATAATGAACTCTGATTTGCCCAGCCACGGGAAGATCTTTGTCCTGGGAGAAGTGGCACTGCTCCCTGAATATTAACAACGAGGACTTGGTTTTTTATAACCTGAAGCAGCACTGGGCTGCAAGAGGGCTCATCCTCGCAGGAAGTGATTTCCAGGGAGAGGCTGGTGAGTCGTTTTAAGGTGTCAATGATCTACACTGATAGAGGGGCAGAGAGCAGAAACTTCCCAATAAATCTGACAGCGCCTTCAGCAGCAGATGAGACCCAGACAGCGCTGCGGGGTGGAGATCGGCACCACGGCCGCGTTATTTTATCAATAACGCCGGCGGGTGGCATCGGGTAACACGCTGGGCACTGCACCGGGAGCMTCTGCACAGCTGAGAGGGGAGAGAAGAGGGCTGGGAGGAGAGCCCAGCCTTGGGGAGAGCAGCCTCACCGGGCTGGAAAACCTTAGATTGGAGAAAATGCTGCTGTGAGCACTCCTTCCAAAAAKGGGGTCTGGGGAAGGCTGCACTAGCACCGGGGGGCTCTGGGCAGTCCCTTGCCAGGYGGGGATGCTGTGGGAGCCGAGGATGCTGCCCAGAGATTGGTCTCCCACAGCAAGAGCCACGTTGGTCCCTGCTCCGCCTGAAGGGACGCTTTGCCCCGCGAGCTCAGCCCAGGGAATCGGGATGGGCAGAAGGAAACACGCCCGGCCCGTGCCCATCGCCACCACCAAAGCAGCCGGGAAACTCACCCGGGCACTGCTGCACAGCACTGGGAGGTGGAAAAGGAAGCAGAGACCGTTAGGAGGGGGATCTGCACCCAGCATCGCCTCCAAGGCACCGAGGGCCAGTCCCCGCAGGGACGCAGCAGCACACGCGGCCCCGTGGCAAGCAAGAGCTCTCCGGGGGAAGGGGCACCGGCACCGGCCGCTTTTCCCGGGAAGCCACGGCCAAGAGGTGCCGGCAGGGAATGGCAGGCCCAGCATCCCCACTGCCCAGCGGGGAGCTGAGCACTCCCGGCTGCCGGCCCGGGCCGGGAGCGAGTGAGCGGAGGCGCAGGCAGGGCTGATCACAGCCCGGCTCCTCCACTAAACGCTCTACAAGCTTGTTGAGCAGCTGGGTGTCGACTTCAGAGAGCCTGTGTTTTATTCATCACAGGTCTGAGACAGAAGCACGCTCGGATGGGAGCCTGGAACGGCGGCGGAGCCCGGAACTGGTGTTTTATGGTGCCCATCCCTCTGAAATCCTGCTCTGCTTGTACAGAACCCTGCCTGCTGCCTCCCCGTGCCCAGCCCTGTGCTGTGCCACCTCGGTGGGCAGAGGTGCCAGGAGCAATGGCAGTGACAGGTCACCTCCTATCTCTCTGGTCACCTAAAGCACCCCAACACCAGCCCAAAGCATCTCCCGCCAGCAGCCCAGCACCAGCTGRTGCAGAAGACGCCAAGCAGGGCCCCTGCCGCCCTCAGCTTTGGCACCACAGCCCCAGGGCTGCCAGTGCTCAGTCCCACCCCAGTCATGTCTGTCCTGGCCATACCCCATGTGTGCCAGTGTCCCTCGCTCCATCGAGGGGTCGCGGGAGTCCTGGCTCACCCCTCGGCCAGACTAAAAACCTCCAAAACCCAAGCCAAAAAGCCCCTCTTTGCTCCCCAGAGCACTCAGAGCCAACTTGTTTTCCCCCCCTTTTCCAAGCGGATTTTTCTCTCTTAATGAGGATTTAGGTTGAAAGAGAAGCTGACCCGGAGCTGCAGGACGGTGCTGAGATCATTCTCCTGCACATCACAGACCCTGCAAATCCACCAGTTCTTTTGTCATTTAAGGCTTCAGCCGCTCAGGTCCGCACCGAGTATTTACAGCAGACTGCGGTTTTGGGAAAAGGAAAAGAAGAAAAACTGCTTTGGCTGACGTGGGTTTGTTTCTGAAGGCTGCCAGGGTGATATCGGGGACAGGCACACGGAGCRGTGCATTTGCCTTCTCAGCAAGGCCGTTGTTTTGCCGCTGGGTCTAACGTCTCAGAATACATATTCATTTAAATGCAAATGCCTGGTTTCACCTGGGACCCGACAAAAGCACCGGGAGGTGAACGCTGACCTCTCCCGTGCCTCTCTACCACTCCCTGCCTCCCCCTGCACGTCAAAGCCTGTGAAGATGACCAGGACCGGTGACCCTGCTGGGAAGAAAGCAGCACCCTGCCAGGAATTGCCAGCCCRTGGAATGCTGGCATGGTTTGGGCTGGAAGGGGCTGCACAGCTCCTGTCACTCCCTGCTCCCCAGGGAGGGCTGCTGGCTCTGCTGCGGAGACAAGCTGCAGGAACAGGGGTCTGCAAGAGCCATCCTGCCAAACCTCCATCCTGCTTGTTCCCTGCAGCCCCCAGGACCCTCCCATCCCTCAGAGAGATGACCAGCCCTGGCTACACGGACACAGTGCCCACTGACCAGCGCCATGGTGCCAGCGGGCCCATTCCAGCTGCAAAAGGAGGGGGCTTCGCTCAGCTCTTCTATTTTTAAAGAAAAGCCCCCAAAAGGCCTCTGTTCTCCCAGTCACATGCCAGTGTCACACATGACCTTTTCAGATTAACCCGAGAGGGCACGAAGCGTTCTCCGGGTGATCCGGGGGATGGTGATGTGGGCTGACATCTCCCTGCAGACACCCACGGGACGCAGCTCTGGGATTCTGCAGGGAACACAGYACGCAACTTCGGGCCCTTTTGACTCAGAGCAGGCAGTGCTGCCCCCAGTGCCACCCCCACAGGGCATCTCCCACCTCCCTCCTCAGCCAGAGGTGCCCGGGCAGCACAGGCCATGGCTGAGCCCAGCTCAGCCCCCAGCAGGGGACCATCCATTCCCACCACACTGGAGCACACCAGGGGCTTGGCAGTTCAAGCTCGGGATTTAGGCAGGATCTGCAGTAACATCTGCCAGAAGGATGTGCCATCCTCCATGGCAAACTCTTGGAGGRGCAGAAGGAAAACTGTTATCCCAGCCATTTCCCAAGCTGTCCAGCAGGATCCAACCACCCACAAAAAGCCAGAAGCAGGATTACTTGCTTTGTTGGTTTTTTCAAACAGAAACGAGTGACCTTATTTCTGTGCTCTGTCCTGAGCGCTGGCACATGTCCCCCTTGGCTGCATCACAGTCCCTGGCAGGGGACACTGGAGGGCTGGGGACTGTCCCCTGCTCCCAGGCACCAGGACACACTCCRGTTCTGTGGGAAGATGCTGTTTCCAGCCCCGTGGCTGTGTAACCTCCAGCCCAGCCCAGGGATGAGAACTGTGGCTCATCCCCAGCTCATGGAGCCAGTGCAGGGCCAAGTCCATGCCCAGGTCACCCAGGGCTTCCTCCTTCCACCCCTGCAGCGATGCTCCCTCACCGCATGCGAAAGGCGTGGAAAAGCCTGGTAAGGAAACAAGAGCCTCTTTGCACTCCCTGCACCCCTCCCTGTGGGTGAATTGAGGAGCAGGGGAGCAGCCCACAAAGCCAGCCCGGATTTATATCAGCAAAGCCATCTCCCACGTTATACTCTGTGGGTACGTGATCCAACCCCGCCAGCAGCACYGCAGGCAGAGCTTTCATCACTCTGAGCAATGCCATTTCCCGGGAACAGCACCCCCAACCCGAGCCCCGCGCGGCTCCGAGGGCGGCGGAGCAGCAGCGAAATCCCCGATGCCGCTGGAAAGCTGCCTTGATGTTAACGTGTTTACTTTCCACATCAAGCCCGACAGAATAAAGGATTTCAGCTCCACTCCACAAAAAGATGTTTGACAAAGCTCCACGGCTGGAGAGGAGCTGCTGGGGGCGCGGCTGCGGCTCCACAGACGCGTCAGAGAGGAACCAGGAGCGTCCCCAAGGGAGGGGGACCCGCCAGGCCCCCACAGCCATGTGCCAAACCCACTGCCACAGACACTGCAGCCAAGGAGGAGCCAAGGGCAATGCCACGCTCTGATGGATAACCCTCCAGTGGCAAAGCAGGCCCACGGCCTGAAGAGGACAAAGCCACCAGTGCCAGGTGCTCTGGAGCCCCACGAAGCCCATTCCGACCCCTCCCTGCACCGTGCCGGTGGTAGGCGAGGCGGGGACCGGCACTCGGCTCCCACACCCCTGCCCTGCCTGCAGAGCAGGAGGCTCCAGCAACAACTGTTCCCTGATGGGCACAGCCACTGCCCATCCATTCATATTGAAATTAACGATGCCATCTCCGCCCCACCAATCCGGCTGGGCACATCCCGACGGTGCCAGGGATGCTTCCAGGGCTCAGACTCCTGAGCACATCCAAATGGAGCCCCTGCCAGGTGTGGCTCACCCCCAAAAATCTGTCCTTGCTGCAGGCAGGGGGGCCAAGGGAGAGCCAGGGGAGTGTTGCCAGCGGGCACAGCCGAGGGCAAACAGAAGGGTTTAACTCTCACTGAGCTTTCATTTTAAACTGAAACCCAAAGCCATTTCCACTCCCCAAATCCTCAGTGAGTCCCTGGGAGTGCTCCAGGGACGTCCAAAATGCAGCGCCCCACCCGGAGCAATTGGGGTATTTTTGCTCACGGAAAGAATGTGGGAATTGCAGTCAGACAGAGCCCCATCAGCCCTTTCAAGCCTGGCCAGTTCGTTACACAGACCCTAACAAGTTCAAACTCCTTTATCACTATTAAAAATCAACTCCTGGCAATGCTAAAAATCAGAGACGTGAAAAGAAACTGTCTGAATTCCATGTCTGTGTCAGTGTCCCAGACAGCCAACCCAGCCAGGGCAGTGACACTGCTTTAAATGCTGCCTAGAGAGAATTTCATATTTAGAGATAAAAATAATCCACAGAAACATGGCCCAGGGCTCTCCCAGGGGCTCAGAAGCAGCTGAGCTTGTTCACAACCTGAGTTTCRGGACAGATTTCCACTGACAGCAGCAGTTCCTGACCCTGCTGCACCTCCCCAGGACAGGGGCAGCCACGCCGAGCCCCCCATCCCATGGGACCTGGCACACCCTGACCCCCTGATCCCAGAGCAGGACTTGGGCTCTGAYCACTGACCCCCACCGGCCCTTGTTCCATGGATTGTCCCTTCCCAGCAGGAGCACTCCTGGAACACATCCCCCCCAGCCCGGCGCGCACTCAGAGCAAGCCTTGATTACACGAGTCCAGCCCGGGATTACTCGTGTTGCCGGGGAAAGTCATTGTTCCCAGCCCAGATGGCCTCATAAGCCCCCCCTCCCGGGGACTGCACGGCTTAGGGAAGGAGCCTCTGACGGAGCACGTGACGGGAGCCAACGCGGGCTGAGCATCCACGCTGGGAATGCTGGATCACCCACCCGGCCACAGCCCCACGGCAAACACGGATCTGCTCCTGCTCTGCTCCCCCTGAGCCACCCGCCCCCTGTACCCACAGGAGCCAGTTCGGATGTCTGTGAACTGAATATTCCCTATGGAAGACCTTGGGAATGAGGTGGGAGCTCAGCAAGGGCTGGGGATGCTCAGCGGTGGACGAGCACTGGAGAACCAGGATGGGCAGCCAGAGATAGACTGGAAGCAGGACCATGCCTGTAGGTTTTACCCGGTCAAGGGAAACCAGGACCGGGTCACAAGCCTGGAGTGCCCCGTCTGTGAGTGTTGGGAGCATGGGCTGAGGGAACACTTCAGCATGCTGCTGAGGGAACATTTCCCATTCCTAAAGGACAAGTTTAAAACCCCTGGTGTGACCTGTGTGGCAACATCTGGACCCACCCAGTAACCTGGAGAGGGAAAAAAAGCAAGCAAAGAGGGGTGAATCTGGCATGGGGGATAACTGAACATCCGTGCCTTTAAGTAAAATGAAATAAAGGACATGAAGGTTGTAGAACCTGGAAGCATTTAGGTAGGAAAAACCCTCCAAGAGCATCGAGTCCAATCCTTCCCGCAGTACTGAGATGGAGTTGAATATTCTGGCTCCTGAGTTTATTTTAAAACAGAGGCCTGCAGAGGCAATAAAAATAATTACAGTAATGAAGTCATTGTGCCTGCACTATCACATCGGATTATCTCAGGGCTGACGGAAGATGAGTCCCTGAGGAAAAGTCTCCCTGTACTCGGCAAGTCAGGAGAGCTGCCAGGACAGCCTGGGCAACTCGGGGTCAGCACAGCTCCTCATCACTGCCAGGACAGCCTGGGCACCCCGGGGTCAGCACAGCTCCTCATCACTGCCAGGACAGCCTGGGCACCCCGGGGTCAGCACAGCCCAGGCACTCCGTGGCTCCTTGCCACCATGGAAGTTCCACTAGAAACATTCTTTTCCTCCCTGGTGATGGAGCCCATCCCTGCAGGCAGAGCCCCTCTCCCTGTGCCCGCCCAAGGGGCACCCACTTCTCCCAGCACGGGGCTCCTGCCCACACRCTGCAGAAATGCCCTTTTCCCAGCCTCCTGCTGCTCCCTTATCCCAGCTGTCACCAAGTCCAAAGAGCCTCTGGCTTCTCTCCAGAGGGCACCGTGTGGGCTGTGCCAGCACGCCTGTCCCAAACCTGGGTGTCCCCCACTCCCTCTCCTCTGCCAGAGACAAGGAGGAGTGAGACAGCCCCTCTGGCAAGGCTGGGCCATGGGAGAGGAGAAACTCTCCCRTCCCAGACCTCCCCAGCACAAGGTGTTCCCTCGGACAGGAGTCCCGGGAGAGCTCCGGGCTGAGCCGAGTGCTCTGGGGCACGGGAAGGACGGGAGGAGAGCAATGACTGAGCAGTGACTCAGCTCTGACCAAGCAGCTCCACATCCACAGTGCGAGGGAAAGTGGGAACACCACAGCTCTAACAAAGGGAAAACACCAAAGAAGCCCCTCTCCTTCAGGCAGGCAAGCATGAGCATCCCAGAAGCTTCCCAGTATGGCTCCATCCTGGATGTCCTCACAAATGAGACATCTGAGCCCTCCCCAGAGGATGTTTTCCTGAATTAAACCCTCTCCTGGATCTGCAGAGCCCAGACCAGCAGCTGTGCCAGCAGTTGATTATGAATTTTCACCCACTGGAGCAGCCAAATCAGTGGGAAAACGCCTGAATTAAGTTTGGAGATGGCTCTAGGGAGACCTGAGAGAGCTGGAGAGGGACTTGGGACAAGGGCCTGGAGGGACAGGACCAGGGGCAGGGGCTTCACACTGAACAAGGGCAGGGGTAGGTGGGATACTCTGGAGAAGTGGTTCCCTGTGCAGGTGGGGAGGCCCTGGCACAGGTTTCCCAGAGAAGCTGTGGCTGCCCCATCCCTGAGAGTGCCCAAGGCCAGGCTGGATGGGGCTTGGAGCACCCTGGGATAGTGGAAGGTGTCTCTGCCCAGGACAAGATGGGCTTTAAGGTCCCTTCCCACCCAAAGCAGTCTGTGGTAATTCTGTAAAAAAATCCAATTCCAGCTAAGTTCAACACCTCTCTCATTGTTAATTTTAAACCATCACCAGATCCTGGGTGCAGAGACCCCTTTCCTGCCCAGCTGCTCCATTCCAGAGCGGGAAGAGGCAGCAGTAACACCCAGGAGCTCCTCCCCCCTCCCACAACATCTTGTACCACCGAGTGCATTTCCAATTATTCATGTTAAAAAGGCCCCTYGGCCCCCCTCGGCAATATTTACCTCCCTTAATTAAAGATGGCAGCAATAAACATGAAATATGGACAAAAGGAGATTTTAATAAATGCTGCCTCAGGGAGCCTGGAGCCAGCCTGGAAACACTTCATATCTGCTGCTGCATTGTTATGGAATTCAAACAATATATCGCCACATAAAAGCAATATTAAAAATAATTATCATAAATTAGGCTCGGGTAGGCTGGAAGCCCTAGGGTGGGGGGGAAGCGCCTTCCCACAGTTTTTTGAGGAAAAGCCACATGCCTGACTCCTATCTGCTCCATCTGACAGGAGAACCAAGCATTGGCATCTCCTTCCAACATAATAAATAATAATAAACACTTTTCKGCCTCCCATTCGCACTCTTAGTTGTGGATTTCAATGTGGCCAAACCTGAAATAATTAGCTAGTGCCTAATTAGTTTTCCCCTGCCCTGTGGAGCAAGGACACAACTCCCAGTCAGCATCCAATGGCAAGATTCAAATGTTTGCATTCAGGAAGAGAAAACTCTTGGCAAAGTCCAGGTTTAAGCATTTAAATTGGAATTTCTTTTGGGACAGGGACTTCAGGCACTTCAGGGTTATATGGAAATTCATYTCATTTTATACCTCTGCACAAGAAGGCTCCAAAAGCCTGGTGGAAAACAGGGTTCTGCCAATAAATAGAGATGAGTCTGGCCACGGGCAAACACCATCCTCTGACCSCGATCCAAGGAAGGCGCTGCTGATATCCCAGAGCAGGCACCAAAACTGGAGAGAAATGAACCCTGTCAAATCTGTTTGAGCTCTTGATGAGTTTAAAAATTGGTTAATAAAGGCAATGGTGCCAATTTAATAGATTTAGACTCCGGCAGACACTTAACCTGGTATCGCATGGCATTTTGATTAAAAATTAGAGTGATACAAGAGCAACATGACACGCGCTAACAGGATTAAAAGCTGGCTGCACCGCAATTAGGATGCTGCAACTGCTGGGTGGTTTAAGAGGGATCCTTGGGAAAACAGGTCCAATTCCCAAGATTTTAAGTGAAAAGCTACAAGAAGCCCAAGCAGTGCCGTGGAGTTGGCAGAGAACATGGAGCAGGGAACAAGGAGCTGCCAGRTCAATGGTACAGAGCAACTGGAACTGCTCAGTGAACTAAAGGCAAGTTAAAAATCAGCATCCAAGCTGTGGCTGCCGCATCCCTGGACATGTGCAAGGCCAGGTTGGAAAGGGCTTGGAGCAACCTGGGATAGTCGAAGGTGTCCCTGCCCATGGCAGAGGATGGGACTGGATGAGTTTTGAAGTTCCCTTCCCACCCAAACTATTCCTGTGTTCTGCGATTTTTTTCTCTTCCAAGTGAAGTGCATATACCTGGGAATGGGAAGAATGCACATCCATCCTCTTGCTTCCTCAAATAAAGCAAATCTTGCCCTAAATTAAAAATCCCACYTGGATTCAGGAGAGGGATGCTTTCCAGATGGTGGGAATTCAAGCCAAGGTGGCTTTCCAGCACATCTCCCCGGGCTGAGATGTCCCACCTTCTCATCTGAGAGCGAGGAATTAACAGCAGGAGGGGTGGTGACAGCAAGGTGGTGACAGAGCACAGGCCATGGGGGTGAGGGGAGGAGGGGTGGTGCCAGGGGACATGTCCCTGGTCATCACAGGCTGAGCTGACTGCTCAGAGAGAGGGGAGGAAACGCTGTAAGTTGCCTTTACAGATGGAATTTCCCACATACATCCCCATCAACATCAGCACTTAAACGTTTTTAAATCCACATCCCAATTCTGACACTCTCTGAGGAGTTGCCAACAGCTTTGGAYTTGCAGGATATTTACATCTGTGATACAATTAAACAACAAAACTGAAATGTTTGTCTCAACTGAAAGGGATTTACTACARCTTCTGGGCCCCAGCTTGCGGAGAGCAGTGCAAATTATTCCTCTGGTCCAAGTCAGAGCAAAGAGGAAAGCACAGCTGAAGAAGCCCAGGCAGGAGGAGACCCTTCCCCAGCTCCAGGGAACCCAGCACCTATGGAGGCCCCTGCAGGATTAACCAAATCATTGGGGTGGGAAGAGGCATCCACCTTCCTCCCCAAAGGGGCTCAGGGGGGACAGCAGTGGAGGGGAAACCTGAACATGGGGCTGGGGGAACCCAGCAAGCAGCAGGCGTGAGAGGGGCGTGTGTCCTTCCCTGCCCACAGGCCACTGCTGGGTCTGTAGCCAGGCCGAAGGGAAATGCTCCCCTGAGCTGCAGTGTGGGAAAAAAAGCACCCACCTTTTCCCGGCTCTGCTTCCCCCCCTTCCAGTAGCAGCCTGGGGGTTTGGTTTGGTGCCTTTTCCCCAGTYCCTGGCTCACAGTTCATGCCCAGGGCTGCCCCTCCCACAAGCTGCTCCACATATCCTGGGAGAAAGCATTAATTTTGTCCCATGGCTCAGAAATGCATCACCTGGCAGCTGCTCCCCCCAGGGCTCCTCCAGACTCATCCACGCCATTGAGGCAAACTGAACTACGGCTAAGTGGGATGGGGATGAGGACCCCAAACAAACACCCACAGCTGCAGGAATCAGCATTCCTTCTTTTTCCTGCCCCTTAAGCCCTTGGAAGCTCAGCTTTTCTTTAAAACCTTTGCCTCAGCACCAACYTCACCCTGAGCCCAGGGACATCTCCCAGAGCAGGTCCCAGCACTCAGCCCTCATCCCAAACCAGRGGGAAGTGCTGGCGGGGGCAAAATACCCTACAGTGTCCTGGAGAGACAAAGGGCTCCCACCCCCTGAGCTCAGGATGAGCGACACAGCAGGAGCACCGTGACCTCCCCACACCAGTGTCCCCGGGGCAGCCACGGACACGGCACTGGCCCCAGGGAGTGGCCACAGGTCACATCCCCCCGGAGCTGCTGCTCCCCATAAATCCCACCCGGCCCCACCTCACTGGGGCGGGGCAGAGCCTCTCGGGTGGGGTCACCTGGACCCTTTAACACCATTGGGAGGAGCCGATTGCAACTGCAGAGCCCCTTCCCAATGACTTGGGTGTGTTGTGACACGGAAAAGCACAGCCAGAGTTTCCAGCCCCGGGAGTTCCCGGGGAGCACAGACCCGGTGCCTCAGGTGTGCCTCTCCGGCACGTCCGTGTCCTCACGGTGGCACAAGGTCCCCATCCTTGTCCACTGCAAACACTGCCTCGGGCTCCATGGAGTCACGGAATCACAGARTCCTTTTGTTGGAAAGGCCGTCTGGGATCCTTGTGTCCAACTGTCCTGCACTGCCAAGGCCACCACTGACCCCTGTCCCCCAGTGCCACATCCTCAYGGCTTTGAACCCCTCCAGTGCACGTCCCAGCTGCAGGATTGTAGGGACAGCCATGGGCCTGTTCTGCTCCTCATCTTCACTCCTCTGGGAATATTGCATGGAAATATTATCATGGCTGTCCCTTTCCAAAGCTCCACGCTGTATAAACAGCATTAAACCAACTGCAGTAAGCTGATTAATTCCATCCTGGCTTTCTGCAAAGAGCCACAGACAACTCCGATTCCACCCAGACTCAGCTATTTTGAAGTCACCAGATAACTCTGACTTCTAATTTTATCTTTTGAATAAAATAAGCCAAAAAAAAGCCCCACAAAATGACAGGCATGCATTACCAACCATGTGTGATAAACCAGGCCCATGGCTTTTGGGGAACTTGAATTAGACAAAGAGAGACAAAATCTCCATCTTTTCCCTTAGTAAATTCTCCCACACCTTTAACACTTTCTGTTAAAGTAACACTCAATCCTGCCAACGTTACACCAACGTCACCCCCGTGACCAGATCTGGTGCTATTTTGGGGACTAACTAGGATTAAAAACACATTTAATACCTGGTTTCTCCCCCAAATCTCTCTACCTCCTTCCACCTCAACTGAACTTGTAAAATCACAGTTCCTTGTCTTCCATTTTTTATTTTTTGTTGTTTTGTGTGGTAGCCACTCCAGGCTGGATGAACAGCCTGGCTCCAGCAGCTGTCCCAGATCCCACCAGGTGCCTTAAAACACAAGTGCCAATTTAGGTAGGAAAAAAGGCCATGGTTTTGCCCATTTTAGCATCAGAGCCCAACACCCTGCTCACCCCTGGCCTTGTCACCACCCCCAAATCTGCAGCAGTGCCCTCCCTGAGCCGTGTGCCTGGAGCACCAACCAGGAGTGCCAGGGCAGCGCTCCCAACGCTCGTCACGCCGATGCTTTTTGACTAATTACTGCTATAAAAAGCAAAAAGCCGTCAAAGAGAATTATTCAGCTTCTGCAAGAGTGAAACAGAGACACGTCTGAGAGGAAATGGTGCCCCTTCAGACTCCAGTGGTGCCTGCAAGGATTAACTCAACCCTTGCAGCACCTACTAACGACATTATTTACTGCACCCATTCCAAAATGTTCCAAAGGCAGGGAAAACGAGGCGGAAGGCAGCTCATGGTACGGGAGAGGCTTGGGCAGCAGGAGTCCCAGCTGGAGGGGTTTGACCCCAAGGCTCCTGCTTTAGAATCACAGAATGGTTTGGGTTGGGTTGGAAGGGACCTTAAAGTTGATCCCATCCCACTCCCTGCCATGGGCAGAGACACCTTCCACTATCCCAGGGTGCTCCAAGCCTTGTCCAGCCTGGCCTCGGACACTCTCAGGGATGGGGCAGCCACAGCTTCTCTGGACAGTCCATGCCAGGGCTTCCCCACCCTCACAGGGAAGGATTTCTCCAGAATATCCCACCTACCCCTGCCCTTGTTCAGTGTGAACCCCCTGTCCCTGGTCCTGTCCCTCCAGGCCCTTGTCCAAAGCCATTCTCAGGCTCAATTCTGTTGTTCCCCAAAGCTTCAGACCTTGTCCTGCCCAGAGCCAGAGGCTGTGCCTGCCCGTGAGTGACCAACCACAGTCAGACCTCGCAGTCTGGAGCCTCTCCTGGCTCCTGCCCTGGCAGGGCACGGGGCTGGGATGGACACAGCCACTAGCTGCAGAGGACAATGTGGAAATGCAGCGCTGTGGGCACTGCTGCTTGTCCCAGATCCACTGGGCACAGCTCGGGATGGATGGCCACGAGCGCTGCTGCCTGCGTGTGACACCACACACGAGTGTGACACCACACACGAGTGTCACACCACACACATGAGTGTCACACCATGCACACGAGTGTCACACCACACACGAGTGTGACACTGCTGCTGTCACACGCTGTCCGGGCAGGGTCCCACACCGCTCCAGAGCGCTGCAGCCCACTCCTGCCACCCGCCCGGGGCATCGCAGGCAGCTCACGTGGCCCCACACAGCCCCAGGGGCTGTGGGAGGCAGGGTTTGTCCAAAAATCTCTGCCCCCCTCCTTCCTGGTGGACGTCTGAGGTCTGGAGAGGGCCGTGTTTGCAGTGGGTCTGCACCGCTCTGCTCCCTCCATCCTCCTCCTTGGTGTGGCACCAGCCCAGACCTGCCGTGGCAGCCCCTTGCTAAAATCAAAACCTCAAAACCAGATTCAGAGGGAGCAACATGGGCAGAGTGACCCAGAAGTCCCACAAAAATACAGGAATTAACCATCCATTAATTGTCCTGGGTGAAAAAAACACAACGAGCTCATTTTTGGCTGAGCTGTTTCTAACCACACAATCTCTTTTATGTCACAGCCTCTTCTCCTTCTTCCACTGACTCGGGTTTCCAATTTGTTCACTTCAAAGCCTCTCTTTGTGTTTGCATTTAAATTTTCACCTTCACTGATTTCCTGAGCCAAACCCCACTGGATGAGCAAGGAGCTGAGGAATCCTGCACAGGCACACGGGGCTGCTCCACTGGGGCACAGCTGGATCCAGCAGCACCCGCCAGCGCTGCTCCGGCTCTGGAATCAGCTTCCTGACTGCAGGAGCATCCCAGTGCCCAGGGCATCTCCTTCCCTGCACCACGGAAGTGTCCAAGGCCAGGTTGGATGGGGCTTGGAGGAACCTGGGATAGTGGAAGGTGTCCCTGCCCATGGCAGGGGGTGGAGTGAGATGGGCCTTGAGGTCTCTTCTGCTGTGAAAACACCCACAGCAACGGCAATGCTCCCACCCTTTGCTCTTTTCACTTTTCATCTATTCAACTTACCCTATTATTTTTTCTTCCTGGTTTGAGAGTAAATCACTGGTGCGCTGTGCTGTAGGAGCTGGTTCTGTGAGCTCCTCTCTGTTCTCCACTACAGAAAAAATACTACCACAAGATTTTGCTTTACACTGAGCTCTGTCATTCAGGTAATAAAGTGGATTGATTCCAAGGCTCAAGGCAGGCTCCCGGGCAGCTCCCTCAGGCACCAAACTACAGGACTCAGACAGTCAGAAATTCCTACAAATGGGCATTAATGGAAAATGGCAGCAGAGTCATAGGCAGATGCTGTCAAAATTGGTAACTGGAGAAACACCCCCCAGAAGGCAGCCGCAATCAAAGCCCTGCACGTGGGATGTACAGAGACATCCAGCCCTTGGAGCATCTCCATGGCCTCCTCTGGACTCACTCCAGCAGCTCCACATCCTCCTGCTCTTGGACCCAGGGCTGGGGCAGCTCTGTACGTGGGGTCTCACCTGAGCGGGGCGGGGGGGCAGAATTCCCCCATCTCCTGCTGCCCATGCTGCGGGATCAGCCCAGGATGCAGGCTCGGCTCCGGGGAGAGGTGTTTGCCCTGCACATCCCTCCTGGATGGACGTTGGAAGGCTCAGTCCAGCCTCGGTACCTGCACCGGAACGAGGGAGGTGAACATCCTGGGGATGCGGCACAAAGAGACAGGAATGGTCTGGAAGCAGCTGCCTGGCAGGGAGTGCGAGGAGCTCAGCCTCTCATCCGACAGGGAGCAGAGTGAGAGGTGACACGACCATCATCCGTAAATGCCTTCACAGAGAGAAAATATCAGCTACTAAAGGGCTCTTCAATCAAGTGAAGAGAAGCAGCACAGACCCAGCTCCCGGCGGCTGGAGCAGACGCACTTGGATTAGAAACAAGACGCAGTTTTTAAAAATAAGAGCGATTAAGTAGTGGAATAAACTGCCCCAGGGGTGGTGGATCCCGCAGCTCGCAGTGCCGGCGGGAGGAGCTCTGCTCCAGCAGGGGCTCCAGACACGACCCCGGATGCCTCCACACTCCTGCCGGCACCCACAGCCCCTGGAGCAGCAGTGTGGGGTCTGGGAGCCCAGGCAGCCCCGGGATGGTCCCTGGCACGGCACAGGTCCAGGAGCTGATACCTCCCTGTGGCTCAGCCCCAGTGTTCAATATCCTGATTTGCACCATGACTCTGAACGAGCTTCCACTGTGACTGACTGCCCCACCCCTGGAAATGTCCAAGGCCAGGCTGGACAGGGCTTGGAGCAACCTGGGATAGTGGAAGGTGTCTCTGCCCGTGGCAGGGTGTGGAATGGGATGAGTTTTAAGGTTCCTTCCAATCCAAACCATTCTAGGATTCCATGACCACACCCAGCACAGGTGGTGGCACACATGGCTTCTGTGCAAAGAGGGGAAGAGGGGAAGAGGTGAGAAAGTGAGAAGGTGAAGAGGTGGGAAGGTGGGGAGGTGGGGAGGTGAGAAGATGGCCTCTGGTATCCAGCCCTCTCCACCACTGATTTCCACACAAACAAATTTTTAAACAAAGCCAAATGATCCAATTTGCTGTAAATTTTCCCTCTGGAGCCAGCTCTCCATGCCCAGCAGGACAGTGGCACATGCCAGCACGGGTTTGCCTTGGGAAGAGTATTCTGCTCCCAGTAACCACAGCGTGTGGGAAAGGAGGCAGGAATAAATGGGGGTACTTTGTGAAATGGATGGAATATGGCAGTCGGGGAAGGCATCGCTGACAGTTTCAGATGCAAATGCCCCACCCGAGGATCTGAGGGAGCGTTAATGCGAGGAGCAGCTGGGAGCATCGCTGGAGGATGCCGTCGCCATGGCAACGGGACGAACACGCTACCACACRGATCAAGGACACAATTTTATTGTCCATGTGCTGAGGATTTTTTAGCCCAGTTTCTAGGGACTGCGTGTTAATAACAGTTGCATCCTATTTATCCTGGGCCTTTATTGTCTCCGTAATGAGCTCTCCAGGAAAACCTGGAGAGCGTTTCCTCGGAGGCTCCGCGCCAGAAACGCGACTCCGAGTTAAGTGGTTTGCTTCGCTGGCAATTCCCTCCCATGCCCACAYGCTTTGAAATCCAGAGCAGGCTGATTAACTATTAATAACAGGGCACTGACAAACCACACATTCTGCCCCAGTTTGTGCCAGTTGTTCCAGAGGCCCCCGGAGCTCTCRCCGGGGCTGCAGGGATGCTCCTCGCCCCACTGAGGGTGGGACACACAACGGTCGCCCCCATCCCGCAGTGCCCTGTSCTGGCACTGCCTGCTGCCCGGAGTTGCACATTCCAGCAGTGTGGGTGAGGATCAGCTGAGGTGGATGRTGATGATGATGGTGAATGACAGAGCACGGCTGTGTGTGCACACAAAGCAACCCAGTGCCCCTCAAGGATAATGCCATATCCACGTGAGGAGAGCCTGGAATTACTTTCCTACTTACAGACTGTTGGACTCGATGATCTTGGAGGTCTTTTCCCACAAAAATGATCCCTCGATTCTATTAAATACATTGATATTATTATGGCTGTTAAATTATTTCCTGTATAGGAGGAAATCTTGGCTGGTCCCATAAGGTCTGTCTCCAGTGAATCCAATCCCCTCTCCCTTCAGCATTCCAGCAGCGATTACAGTCACTGAAATCTGCCATGAAACCAGGGAGCTCCAATGTGACCATCTCCTGGGAGCCAGAACAACCCCAGGCAGGCAAAGGCAAGGATTTGCCAGCGCTTCGTGAGCTCCGAACACCTGAGCACAGAAGCAACACTCCCACTGCCGTTGGATGTAGTTTATTTTAGGTACTGCACCGCTTCCAGGACTGATTTTGTCAGATAAACATCACCAGACCATCATCTCTTTAGACTTTGAGCAGGAGTACAAATGTCACCCTGAAGCACTGAACACACYCATCCATGACTGGAGAAGGGAAGCTGGATCCTGGATGGGGTTTTCAGTTTTCCCTCCAGACCTGCCACTCATGGCACCTTCCCAGCCTGGGGGCTCGAGTGGGAAAAGAGGGAAATTGGGTGAAGGCACCCCCAGTTCAGCTCAAGACTGTGCTACTGCTGAGCTGGGGGTGCTTTCACCCCAGTCCACTCCTTCCCACCCAATCCCAGCTGAGCTGGAGCTGTGGTCACTCTGTGCTGTCACTTTAAATCCCAGTGGCTGCTGCAGCCCTGAGGATGAGGGATCAGCAAACCAAACCCGCAGGCAGCAGGCTCTGCCAAGCCCAGCTCTGCAGCCTCTTTCCCTCTGTGCAGCCCGGCTGCTCCCAAATCCTGGGATTTACCACCTCTGCGAGGGCAGAGCCACCCTCTTCGGGAAGAAATTCCTCCTGATGCCCAACCAGAATCGCCCCTGGCACAGCTTCAGGCTATGTCCTCTTGTCCTGTCAAATGTCATTGTGTTCCGAGCGGCCCCCTATCCCAGCAATGACCACATTCCAGTGCAACTCTCCCAGGCACAGGAACCAGGCAGCAGCTCTGGTTTCCACTCAGCATCTGCCATGAGTGTTATCCCTCTGCGGCATTCCCAGCTTCCCACTCCCTGAGCAGCCCACGCCGGCCATGGCAAACAACCCGGCCCTTCAAACACACACAGAAGTTTTCTTTTCTTCTTTAACCAACAACCACTGCCACTAAACCCCCTTTCTGCTTAATGCAGCTCTGCATCAAAACACCTCCGAGGCAATTCGTTTATACCAGGAGAACTTCTGAGGCTGGAATTTTCCCTGATGGCACTGCTGGAAGGCWACAACAGCCCAGCAGGTCAGGGAGTTGAAAGCAGTATTTCATCTGGCAATTTATTCAAATAAATCTTTCAAAACCTGAAATAAGCTATAAAGATGGAGACTGTCAAAGGCTGCAGTAGCCGAGCTCCTGAGTGGAATGACCAAGCAGGAGCAGCAGCAGCACTGGCCCGTCAGGCATCGGCTGCCAGCCCGGCTCCCCGTGCTGGGGGCGGGTGATCCCGTGAGGGGCACGGAGCACTCAGCAGGGTAACGCCGGTAGGCTTAAAGAGGAAAGAGTGGTTTTGTTAATGACTGTCATTACACGTGGAATGGCATGATCTGGGCACCCAAGAGATGTGTGGAATGCACCAGCTGCTCCTTGGCACCGGGTGGGGGTTTTAAAGGCTTGGAACCCCTACAGGGCTGAGCTCAGCCAAGACAGTGCAGCCCTTGGCCTGGGAGACGACAAGAGCAACTGAGGGGAATTCCAGTGCAAAGGAAGGTTTTCCTGGGCGAAGGAGGAGCTGAAGCAAGTGGCCAGGCGTGCTTTGGGGGAAGAAGAGCCCCTTTGTGGTGTGCACACCACAGGCATTGTCCACTGGCTGCTCGCCCTCGCAGCCGTGCCCGACCGAGAGCTGCCCCCGCTTGGGCTTCTCTCTCTAACATTTACAACCAGGCTGAGCTCCCTCCCTCCCTCCTCTGTCCTCTTCASCAATTGCCCTGAGGAAGAGAAGAAATGATGGAGACTTAGCAATCACAGAATCATGGAATGGTTTGGATTGGAAGGGATCTTAAAGCCCATCTCGTCCCACCTCCTGCCAYGGGCAGGGACATCTTCCACTATCCCAGGGTGCTCCAAGCCCTGTCCAGCCTGGCCTTGGACACTTCCAGGTATGAGGCAGCCACAGCTTCTCTGGGAAACCTATGCCAGGGCCTCCCCATCCTCACAGGGAAGAATTTATTCCCAATATCCCATCTAAGCCCACCCCGTGTCAGGGAACACACATCGAATTTTTAGTACTTGTGTTGGGTCCACAGTGTAATTCCAAAAGTCTCAGCCTTGTCCCAGTCTGAAGGAAATGGTTTTGCTAAAACCAGCAAAGGTTGACCTGGATTGGGCTCCTGCTTCATCAAAAATGCTGAATTTTGGTGGAAAAGAGAGCAGGTAGTTGTATTTTGTGCTTGCGCTGCATCTCTGCCTGCTGCTGGGAAGCGAACTGGCTGCTCAGGGAAAACCAGGAAACAAAGGTTAATCCAGCAGGTGAGGTGCTGATGGTGTTGTGAAGACTACAGACCTGGCAGGATCTGTGGACCTGGCTCTTCTTTCATGGATCCCCCAAAATTAAAAGCTGCTTTGAAAATCCTAGACATCCAGCCTTAACCCTGGATGTCACCGTGGGGATCCGATGGCTCCAAGCCATTTCTGCAGTATCTGGTGCAGCCCCATTCTCTAGRAGCTTTGGGAGCTGCATCTCAGGGAAGCTGTGTCACTCCTTCATCCCCCCCTCAGCGGGGATCAGTCCCTGCCCTCCCACAGCAGGTCCCTGCAGTGCTATCCCTGCTCCYGCTCCCCACGCTGCTCCCACGGCACGGCAGAGCAYGGAACGGCACGGCACAGCACAGAATGCCATGGCTTCCCTGTGCTGGGCACAGCTTCCCTGTGCTGGGCAGGCGGSTCCGGTGATGCCCATTAGCTCTAATGGGAGGCTACAGAGCCATTCCTTCCCGTCAGGACTAATGGGCACCGCAGGGATAACGCGGTTACCTCGGCCGAGCCACAGCCACTTCCCAGCAGCTCAGGAGCCAGTGGGGTCACGAGCCACGGCTTCATTCCCCGGGAGACAGGAGCCAAATTAGTCTGTCCATGGACTGGGAAAGCAGTTCATTAGAGCAGGATGATGCAGGATGATGCAGGATGAGCGCTGCGCATCCGCCTCGTCCCCAGTGCCCCCGGCACGGAGACACATCCCGAGCCACAGCGGGGCAGCTCTGGGACAGCCCGGCAAAGCCTCCCCGGCACCGGCACGGCCGGACCCGCAGCCTGCGAGCGCTCAGAACCACAGAAGTCTCTGGGATTGGGAGAATCCTCTGGTCAGCTGAAAGGGATGCAGGGAGGAGAGAAATGCAGGGAGCAGTCTTCCCACTCCAGCATTCTGCCTCAGCATCCCACTCCAGCAGTCTGCTCCAGCATCTCACTCCAGCAGTCTGCTCCAGCATCCCGCTCTGCTGGACCAGTTCCTTTCCACTGTCCAGCCAGCAGAATGGAGACTCCTTGTTCACTTATTCCACACATGATTCACATTCACTCCCAGTTAATTCCCTGTGCCTACTGGGTCAGGTTTTCATATTTCTCTCCCCTCACAAACATGGGAGCTGCTTTCCATCCTTGGGATCCAGCCCAACCTGCTCTCTGGAGCAGTGTGCAAAGCCAAACTCCTGATCCTCCCCGAACATCTTGGATTCCGAACAGAAACTTGGTTGTTTCTGGGTCTTCTTTGAAGTCCGGGTTCCCTAACGAAGCCGTTTGCAGCATGAGAATGAGGATTGTGTAACGATTTCTCCTGGAGATAACGGCTCTGCAGGAGCTGCCAGCTGGGAGCGCTGGCACTGATGGAATTGGCAATGGAGGAGTCCAGCCTTGGGAATTTTTTTGGTGTTAGTATTTCATAATAAAGATTTTGATTTCTGATCCCAGAAAAATAAAGCCGCTGAAGAGGTTTCCYGGTCTGATCTGGGCTCACAGCAGCCCGGCCCAGCCTGGAGGCTGGCACTGCTGCCTGGCAGGCTGAGCCGGAGCCTGCTCACATCCAGCATCCCAGGGGCACCGGGAAGCAATCCAAGATGCAAACCCAGGGAATGCTTCCTTCTTCTTCTCCACACACTTACTACCTTCATCCCCAGGAATGGGAGCCTGCACTCCCAGCCCTTTTCTTCTCCCCCTCCCCGTTCCAGAAGCAAAGCCAGACCCTCAGTTTCTCTTCCCCATATTATTTCCCTTTGCTGCCCCGGTTTGCAAAATCCCTTTTGATTCTCTTTCCTGACTTCTGCAGAGTTCCCTCTTCCCGCTGTGCCCTGAGCGCTGTTCTGTGTCCCCTCCCGCGGGTGCTGCTGTGCCGGGGGTGCTGCCGTGCCCGGCCCCGCGGCAGGATGCGGGATGCGAGATGCGGGATGCGGGATGCGCTCCGGCTCGGAGCTGGGCTAATGAGCCGTGAGCTCTCAGCAGCTGGACGCGAGCAGGGAGCAGCTCCTCGCTCCAGCATTCCCTGCTCCAGGCCATCTGCAACTTTCTGGACTGCAGTCGCTGTTTTTGTCTTGTTTTTGGGATCAGCTGCCAGCCCAGCTGCGGTCACAGCTCCCACAACAAACCCGGCCCCAACAGTGCCGGAGCGGTGCCCGCACCGCGGGTCGGCTCACCCGGGCAGGAAACGGCTGGGATTGTGGCTGCCAGCCGGCAGCGCCAGGATCCTCACTCCTGCCGTAGGAAGGATGATCCTGACACAGCCACTCCCGAGGGACCCCGCGGCAGAGGGGGCCTGGCAGAGGAGGGAGACTCAGGTCCCTGCTCCCACGGAGGAGCTGCCGCAGGCGAGCTCTGCCCGGGACTCCGGGGCAGTGCTGGGAGCCCACGGAGCTGTGCCCCCCCAGGGACACCCCTGGGGCAGAATAACCCCTGCAGTCCTGTGCCGCCGTGCCACATCTCCAAGGTACACACCCCACAGCAACGTGTGATTAAATATTGAAGCATCTCGTTAAACATTGAAATCGCGGGTGACCCGATGGCACCGCCGGCGTCAGTCAGGGAGCAGAACAACCGACGTCAGCAGCAGCCCTCCAGCTGCACAGCCGCCTGCGGACTGTCCTTGGTCCCAGTGCCGGGGGATCGGAGCTGCCCGAGCTGGAGGATGGGGCAGCACAGCCGGAGCCTGTCCCGAGCCCAGGGCAGCCCGGCTCAGCCCGCGCGGTGCCGGCGCTGCCCCTGCCACGGCCGGCCGGCGCCCGATCCCRGCCAGAGGGTGCGGCTCACGGTGACACACGGTTCCCATTGTCCCTCACACCCTCCGTCCCTCGGCGCTGGCAGCCCCCGGCAGCACGGGCCGGTGGCGCCGCGGGAGTGGCCGCGGTTCCTCGACAGCAGCTCGCCACACGCCCGCGGAGAGGGCCCGAGGCCAAGGGCAGCGCTGGGGCCGGCGCCGGCACCACGCACAGCCTGGGACTGCATTCCTGGCTCCTCTGCCAGCAGCTCCAGACCTCTCTCCCTGCCAGCCCGCCTTTCCTGCCCTTCCTGAGCTCCCCTCCAGCCCCTGCTCCCCACAATCCCCCTGCCTTGTCCCACTCCTGAAATCGCTCCTTGCTCCCACCCTGCACAGCTCCAAAACCTCGCATGGTCCTGAGCATCTCGGGTTTTTACCTTGCAAGGCTTTGGTCATACCTCTCCCTATGTCACGACATGAATTCTTCCCTGGGAGGGTGTGGAGGCCCTGGCACAGGYTGCCCMGAGAAGCTGTGGCTGCCCCRTYCCTGGMAGTGTCCAAGGCCAGGTTGGACGGGGTTTGGAGCACCCTGGGATAGTGGAAGGTGTCCCTGCCGGTGGCAGGGGGTGGGATGAGATGGGTCTTAAGGTCCCTTCCAACCCAAACCATTCCAGAACTCTGATTCCAGGACACCATCTGATCGCAACAAGGAGTAGGACCACGAAGGAAATACCAAGTGCTGTTTGTACACCTGAATCCTCCTCAAACACACTTAAATCTCTGATGCCCTCTGGGACTTTTCTGTCTACATTTTAAAATGGCCCCTGGTTACTCCTGTGCTGCAAGCAAACCATCCCCAGCCCCATGAGGCCGTGGCCAGAGGAATCCCCTGTCCTTCCATAACCCCACTAATGCTGCAGCATCCTCCTGGCGCCCGGCTCTCCTCAGCCAGGGCGGGCGGGATCGAGAGCTGCCACGCACCCTGCTGCAAATGCCGCCAGGCCGCTCTATTTAAATTGAATTTTTACTRTTTATGTTTTACCTCACCTCTCTGTGCAGTGACTGCACTGAATCACCTCAGTTTGATTAATTCCTGGCTCRTTTGGAAGAGTCCACGCGCTGTGAAGACACATTCCCTGCAAAGCCTGTGTGGGTGAGGGCCACGGATCCGCCATCCGTGTGCACAGACAAATGCCTCATTTTAATTGGGACACACAGGATGATTAACTGAGTTTTGATCCCCAAACCACCCCTGCAGAGCTGGGGGTTTGTCCCCTCCAGGCCCCCACCCTTGGCCCATGGCAGCAGGTGTCAGTTTACTGTCACTGCAGTAAACTGGGAATTCCTGTCAAAAACTTAAATCGACAGCTTAGAGCTTTCCAAGAGATGTTTATCCACTCCAAGGTAAAGAAAATATTTCTCTCTCCATCTTTAAACCCAGCTTGGTGCTGAGACAGACCCGACACCTCATGATCCAGAGGCACCCGCAGCCAGGCAGGGCCTCTCCCCTCAGCCCTGCTCCCATGGCTGGCGATAGTGGAGAAACYGGTCCAGCTCCACCACGGCACAAAAAATCTCTTGTGAATCCTGGATCCAATTAAAATTATTTCAGGCTTAATGATTCGAGCTGCTGCTGGTGATGGAGAGCTCCAAAGCTTATTGCCGTGTTAACTCCTCATTTCATGCTGTCCCTCTGAAGGAAACCAGGGAGGGAATGTTCCTGCTCCAACGAGGCTGTTGGACCCCAGATGAGGCTCCAAACACATCTGGAGCAGAGAGACCCCGTGCCAGGGGACCCTGGTGTCAGTGCCAGGGAACCTCCCTGTCCATACCAGGAGCGTGGGACGATGCCCAGCCTTCCAGCAGGATTCCAGCCCCCCGGCTGGGGCACAGGTTATTGTAACACTGGAGGGGAAAGGGGRCACCCTGCCCCACTCAGCTGCTGGAAGCATTCCAGGAAAACAGCTCTGCTGGAGCCTCCCAGAGCAACCCAGCATCTCCCCACTGACAGTGGTGGTACCAGTGACCACGATGGCAGTGGGCAGTGGTGGTAGCAGTGACCCCGTGGCAATGGGCAGTGGCAGTACCAGCGACCCCGTGGCAGTGGGCAGTGGGAGGCAGAACCGCCCCAGCCCGCTGGACCATGAGTTGCTCCAATGCTTCACCATGCTTGGAAGCCAGAGAGACAGAAGGAGTGTTTGTTTGAGCTCAGTGGGATGTGAACACGGCTCTCAGGCACTGTCCCAAGGGCCCACARATTGCAGCAATCTCCTCATCTCTCTTGCTCTTCCTGCTCACTCTGGTTTCTCCTTCCTCTCTTTGCTGCTCTAATATTTATCCGGGCTGACAGCCTTTTACCCTCCAGGAGCTCCTGAAAATGCTTTGCCCAGAGTTCTTAAACCTTGGATGTTCCACTGAGTCTGCAGGAACAGGCGTCACTGGGACCTGCAGCCGCCCCACCCCACCCCAGCCCCACCGGGACCTCGGGCACTTACAGAGAACACCAGAGCTGAGACAGCTTCCTGGGTTTGCTGCTGCTGTGGGCATCCATCAAGGCTTTGTTCCCAAAAAGCTGCCTCTACAGGTTTGCTGGGAAAGCTGGGATGGCGTGCCCTGGATGGTGGCCCCAGATCTGCTGCTCAGCACAGTGAAGGGGCCAAGGAACTCTGAGCTGAAGCCCAAGGAATGACGAGCTGGAAGCCCCAGTGGCCAGAACAGAAGTCTCTGCCCGCACTGTACCGGGAATCCTGCAGGTGAGAAACCACCACCACTAGAATTCCAAATCAAATGTTGTTTTCTTTCACCTGTGTTTATCTACTGGAAGGAGAGTGGAGCAAWTCTAACTACAGAGATACCTGGGATTGTCTCTCCAGGTGGGCATTGAGCTGGGAAGGATCCCTCCTCCCGCTTCCCATGTGCTTTCCCCTGGGGCTTGGCACTGCTGGGGACCCTGCACGGGGTCCTGACCACCCCCACCTCAACACATCCACCATGGGCAGGGGCACCTTCCACTAGACCAGGGTGTCCCAAGCCCCATCCCAGCTGCAGCCCCTCGGGACCCCCCCAGATGTCCCAGCACTGCCACAGGTCAGATCCTGGGCTTAACAGGACCTGTTAAAAATTCCACCTTAAAAATTCCACCCGGATGAGCTGCATTACACCAGAGAGCTCAGAGCAGATCAGACACCCAAATTAGACAAAAGGCTGTGGTTTTTTCCATGGCCACAGCACAGCAGAGTGAGGGAAGCTCTTCCTTTCCCTCTCCCATCCTCCTCCCTGTCGGGCAGCGACGGAGMCATGCCGCTCCCGACGCGCAGCCGAGCGTCCCGGGAGCGTGTAACGCTGGGATATCATGTCTGTGATAACACTCCGGGTGTGCACAAGACTCTGCGCCTCGAGTTTAATGTAGAAAAGGTTCTGCCTGTCTGTTCCACTTACTCACATCAGAGYGGGTTTCACATGGGATTAGCGCATCCCTGCTAAAGGAAAGGGATGGTTCCGAGACCTGCAGGAAGACAAATGGAAACGCACCTAGGGACACTCGTGGGCTTAGAGAAACCAGTGCAAGTTGCACTAATTTGTGTGTGCACTGAATTGTAGTACTAATTTGTGGCTGCCCCACCCCTGGAAGTGTCCAAGGCCAGGTTGGATGGGGCTTGGAGCAACCTGGGATTAGGGAAGGTGTCCCTGCCCATGGCAGGCCCTTGGCCCCCATCCCTCAGCTTCAGTGTGCACTGCACAGACACTGGATTTGGTGGGSGTTTCATTAAACTCCAATAACCGAAAATTCCTGGGAGCTGCGGTTCTGCACAAGGAGACACTTCTGCTGACAAAGCAGGAGAAAACTGCAACCATGGGCTGCTCTGCGTGATCCTCCGAAGGAGATGCACTGCAGCATGGAGGCTCTTCCTACCCATGGCAACTCTGCAGGATTTGAGCTTAAATATTCCAAAGTTCACCTTTAGGCACTGGAAGGGGCTCTGAGGTCTCCCAGGAGCCTTCTCTTTTYCAGGTGAACACTCCCAGCTCTCCCAGCCTCAGAGCAGCTCCTGGCCTCCTCTGGGCTCGCTCCAGCAGCTCCACGTCTTCCTGATGGGATCCAGGGCTGCAAGCAGCTCTGCAGGTGGGGTCTCACCTGAGATTCTTTTAGATCTTTATCTCTAAATCTGTGCAGTTTCTACCCCTGCAGTGAGGATCCCTCATGATGTTGCTCCAGAGGGGGAGGCACCATCTCTTCCCCTCCCCAATGTCCCCTGTGTCCCCTTTGTCCCATCACTGCATGCCCTTGTGAAAAGTAGATTCTCTCCTTCAGTTACACTTTGAAGACACAGCTCCATTCCCAGCTGTTGCTTTTCCTGGAGAAGCAGCAGAGGCAGAGCAGAGACCAAGCCAACCCTGGCACAGGCAGCTCCACCCGYGGGACTCGCGTGGGGCCTGTTACAAATCTCACATCCCTGACCATTAAAAACCCCCAGGGACTTCCCAAATTGTGTCAGTCCCTGACCAGTTGATGCAATCACAGTGCACTGGGCTATGCAGTGCGGGGTGGAGACTTCCCTGCTCCAGCACAAGAGCTGAGGTGGCACAGCACAAACTGAGCCAAGTTACAGAAGGAGTTGCTCCTCTGGGCTCAGTGCTTAGCCAAAGTGGGTTTCCAATGGTTTGCCAAGATCTGGGCTTCCCTCATGTCTGGAAGCAGGTCCTGGATCACTCAACACCTCCTGGAGGCTGAGAGACCRCGGGAATTCTGGGGCACCAGTGCTGAGCCATGATCCCATTGAGGAACTGCTCTGACCCACAGAGCTCCYGGGTCTGACCCATTCCCTGAGGGAAGTAGGGATGTTTGTACCAGGGCAGTCTCCTGGGCTTGCTCTGAACRTGCCAGAGACTGATACTGCAGTCCCTGGGGCTAAAAAAGGAGGCATCTTCCACTATTCCAGGTTGCCCCAAGTCCTATCCAGCCTAGCCTTGGACACTTCCAGGGATGGGGCAGCCACAGCTTCTCCAGGCAGCCTGTGCCAGGGCCTCCCCACCCTCATCACAAAAACCTTYTTGTATCTAGTGTACATTGACACTCTTTTAGCTTAAATCCATCATCACTTGTTCTATCCCAATGGGCCCTGTCCCCACGGTACAAACCAGCGAGCAGCAACCCCTGCCTCGCACTGGGCACCAGAGACCCCTGGCAAACAGGTCCCTGGCAGGACTGGGGACATCCACCCACCCATCCATCCCCCCATCCATCCCTCCCTCCCTCCCTGCACCGGTGCCCGCACACRCCTCGGAGTGCCGAGCTGTCCCCAGGCACGGTGCTGTGCCGTGGCCCTGCCGAGCCCCAGCTCGGGCATTACTCGCTCCATTGGCCCCCTGCACGGCACAAATTGATGGATAAATGGCAGAAGAGGGTGCTCCTGTCACTCTGAGCCGCTGAGGAACTCAGGTGGCTGCAGGGTCAGTGSGGATTGTGTGTCTGGATTATGCAGAGGAGATGGAGAGGAAAAAAGCTCTGCCTGGCAGCTGGAAGAATTGGGAACTTCCCTCACACAGGCTGCCCCTCTCCCTGGGAACAAGTGGCTGTAACAGGCCTGATACAGCAATGCTCCCAAACCGCTCCTGTCTCCAGGATCCYCTGCTCCCTGTCCATCTCTCAGAGCTCCTGCAGTTTAGCACAGGGAATAGAGCCTCTGGCTGTCGGAGATGGATTCAAGCCTCACATTCCTCAGTCACCTTCAGAAACACCCCCAGAGTTTAGCAGGGTACCAAGGCAGACCCTTTGCTGAGCCCAGGGGCACCACTGCTCACTGAGCCCAGAGGCACCTGTCCTCGGCAGCACCCCTTGGTGCCCACGCAGACACAAATGCCAACAAAAGGGGTGGAGGATGGGGGAGTCCAAGGAAAGAGCAGTCGCCCGCCTGGCACCACCGAGACTGTGCCTGGCACGGGAGCACAGCACAGGAGCATCACCTCGAGCAGGGGAGCATTGCCCTGAGAACTGGAGCATCTCTCCAAGGAGGGGAGCATCACCCTGAGAACTGGAGCATSACCCCGAGGAGAATTGCATAACCCAAAGATCAGAGCATCACCTGGAGGAGTGGAGCATCACCCCCGGGACCAGAGCCCACACAGTGGGGGCTGGCACAGACCCCGAGCCACTGGTGAGCCTGGGGGCACAGGGGAGCTCGAGGATCAGCGTTCCCAGCAGGGTCTGGGGGCCAGTACAGCTTTGGGCCACAGCACCCACCGCCCCCAGGGACCTCTCTGATCCCAGCAATGCTCAGCACACCAAATACTCCAGCAAAATGCCTGGGGCTCAGTGTCAGACAAGGCAGCAGAGAGACACTTTAGATAAGGTGGGAAGGAAAAGAGCAATCATCTTTGGAGTAGCCCCTGGTTGTCATTTCCTGGCCTGGGCAGCACAGGGCTCTCATTCAGCGCTGCCAGTCCAGCAGTGCCAGCTGAGTGAGCTCCTGCTCCTGCTCCTGCTCCTGCTCCTGGTCCTGCTCCTGCTCCTGCTCCTGCTCCTGCTCCTGCTCCTGCTCCTGCTCCTGCTCCTGCTCCTGTCAGGGAGGGCTGGGCAATGGGAGCTCAGCTCTCGTCGCTCCTCCAGGGACACCATTCCCCAACAACTCCCCCAAACCTGGCTCCACACAGGGACACCAAGCCCTGGGGTGTCACCAGCACCCCGGCCCAGTGCCATTGCACACCACAGCTGAGGGCAGGTTGTGTTTTTGGGGTCTGGTTTAAACCAAAACCGTAATTAAGGGAGAAAACAGCACTGTATGAAAAGCTTTCCAGTGCCCTCTCAACAGACATGTTCATTAGTATTAATTACAGTGAACATCCCACACCAGCCAGGGTGATGGAACACGGCATTAACCAATTAAAAGATAAAGATCTGATGTCCTGAACTGTGACCCCACGCTCTGGAACACGCACAGCCAGCACCACATGCCCTGAGGAGCGAGGACCACGAGCATCCTTCACTGCAGGCTCTGCTCACGCTGACACCCTGCTGCAGTTATCTGCCAGCACCAGACCCTCAGCTTTTATTGCAGTGATGATGTTTACACGGCCCAGAAGTGGCTTGAATTGCATGAAGGCACTGCTTGGCTGCCARCCAGAGATTTACACCCCACTCAGCGCCTGCAGCAGCCTCAGCACAGCACCTCATCCTCCTGCTGTGGGTCTGGGGGCACCCTGCCCAGCCCCCTCCACACAATCACACTAAATACTGCCTGTCACCATGGCCCTGCTCCTCAGTGTGTCCGTCAGTCCATCCCAGTGCTCCCATGCCATGGCCCTGCTTCTCAATGTGTCCATCAGTCCATCTCAGTGCTCCCATGCCATGGCCCTGATCCTCAGTGTGTCCATCAGTCCATCCCAGTGCTCCTCAGTGTGTCCGTCAGTCCATCCCAGTGCTCCCATCACACCAGACCCGCTGCAGTGGGTGCCGAGGGCGGGGCTGGGTCCGGCTGCTCCGCAGGGATGGCACAAGCCGAGGGTTTGTCCTCGGAGCCGCTGATCCAGCACCATTCGCCATCCTCCCGCCTGCCTCCATCCTCCCTGGCAGCCCCTTCCCAAGGAACATTGCCTGCAAGGCGCTGTTAATGCTGATCCCTGATAYGGAATTTTATATTAAGGAAGGTTCTGCAGAATCCTCCCCAGTGCTGACATTCCAGGACAGGAGATCCCGGCTCTGGCACGAGCCCAAAGGGGCAGCGTGTGCGGAGCCGCACAGGAGAGGTGACATCTCCTCCCCTGGTGCAAATTCCCTGATGTCTGATAGAAACCTTGAAGCCACAGCCAGTGATGGGGCAGGAGCTGGGTGGGTTTACACGAGCACTTCACTGGCTAAGGCCAGGCTTGGAAAGGCCCCAGCAGGATGAGGGAATGCTGCCTCCGCAAAGCAGGAGTTACGGCCGGACAAGCCTCTCCCCTCGTGAGCGCACTGAGGGCGGTGGCAGGGCCCGGGGCTGGAGAGGTCACATCCCACCTCAGCACGCAGGCAGGGAGCTGCAGGTACACAAATCTGGCTGTAATTGCGGAAATCCATCGGAGACTGCGATAAGGAAAAGCCTCAGGATTACACAGGCTCGGGAAAGGCACTGCACGGGAGATCAGCCCCTCTGCCGCACAAAGGCAAATCGAGTCAGACAAAAACGCTCTCGCGGTTTATATTCTTAAGATGGTATCGAATTCGTTACGAAGACGGAGCAGCGGGAGATGTAATTTACCTGTTTCATGCAAGCACTGGATATTCTGCAACTCGGTAAATTGATTTACAGCGCTGGGAGCAACGCAGTGCTCCAAGAGATTATTTATTGACCTGAGGAGAGCAAAGCCTCAGCGGGAAAAGGTGGGACCAACCCCTACCTGCCCACCCCGGCAGCCTCCCTGCACCAAGAGCTGGTGGGGAGAGGGTGCCCGGGGCAGTGGTGGCTTCCTGGACAACCTCTGGTGGGGCACAGCTTGGCAGTGGGTGGCACGTGGCACTTTCTCAGCCTAGATCATAATTCCTGTTAAGATAACCCCCAGCTATGGAACAGCGCTTTAAAATCTGGCTTTGAAGAAATTAAATAGATTAAAACATTCTTTGACAACAAATTCTTCCCTGTGAGGGTGGTGAGGCTCTGGCACAGGGCAAAGGGCCTCCCCACCCTCACTGGGAAGGATTCCTTCCCAGTATCCCACCTATCCCTGCCCTCTGGCAGTGGGCAGCCATTGCCTTTGTCCTGTCCCTACAGACCCTTGCCCAAACCCCTCTCCGGCTTTCCTGTGACCCCCYCACCTCCCCGCAGTGGGATGCTGCCCTTTAACGAGAGCACGGACCCGTTTCTTGCAAACCCTCCCCCTGCCAGCCGAACACGCCCTCTCCAGCTCTTTCCCACCAAAGGTAATTACCTTAAGAGCTCGTTACGACCACAGGATGTGCGGCTGCTGCCTGGAAATCGTGCTCTATTTTTATCCCGTTGGAGTAAAAAGTGGCAGATTGACAAGAATTATCCCCCTGGCAGGAAGGCAACTGGCTTGTTAGCACTGACTTTTTCTTTGCTAGAAAATGAGTTCCTCTCCCCTCCGAGCCGGTGGGACACGCCCTGCTGACCTGGGGCCACCACTGCCAGTGGTCCTCTCGTCCGTCCTGCCTCCCTTCCAGCCGGGTGGGCAAGGAGGGGGCGATCCCACACCCCTCCTCACCCAGCCAGCACCCACAGGTATCCTGCATCCCCATCCATGGGCTGCACGAGCCGCCAGCACCACGAGTGCTGTGCAAAGCCCCTCCTCACACTAAGGAGCTCTCTAGGAACAGACTTCATGGATCCTTCCCAAATCCCAGCCTAAACCCGCCCCCCCCCCCCCCCCGCCACGGCCACTGCAGCCACCCCCACGGCCGGGCAGATGCTCTCTGGAGTCTCTCCACAAAGGAGCAGAGTAGGAGGATGTCAAACACGCTTAAAATGTGTATGGATTGCAAGGCCATAAATATTTGAAGGGGCTGAGTGAATCTGTTCTAAGTTGTACCAAGCTCCACTGCCCCTCAGCCCTTCCCTGGCCGGGATGCCAATCCCTGTGGCTCGCTGACACTCCAAATAAAYGCCAGGGTAATTGCAGCACTTACAGAAGAGTCGAGTGCATCCAGGAGAATATCTTCTGGCCTCTGTAGTTTATCAGAGCATTTTTTCCCCAGCACACCTGAAAGAAGCCATAAGCACTCACCCTCCCCGTGCCTGCTCCGGGTRAGGCTTCTTTCATGCCAGGTTGCTCACTTGGAAGAGTGCAGCAGCCAAACAGCACCGTAATTCCTCCGCCTGGACACTGAGAAACACCAGGAATGGGAATTGCACAGCTCCTTTAGGAACACTGCCATGCCAACACTACCAGCACAGGGTGCACCAGCACCAGTCTGCCCAAGAAGGTCCCACAGATCATGGATTCCTGGAATGGTTYGGATTGGGAAGGAYCTTAAAGCCCATCCCATTCCAACCCCCTGCTGTGGGCAGGGACACCTTCCACTATCCCAGGTTGCTGCATGCCCTGTCCAACCTGGCCTCGGACACTTCCAGGGATCCAGGGGCAGCCACAGCTTCTCTGGGCAGCCTGTGCCAGGGCCTCCCACCCTCACAGGGAACAGTTCCTTCCCAATATCCCATCCAACCCTGCCCTCTGGCAGTGGGAAGCCATTCCCGCTTGTCCTGTCCTTCCATCCATTGTCCGAAGTCCCTCTCCAGCTCTCCTGGACCCCTTTAGGCCTTGGAAGGGGCTCTCAGGTCTCTCCCAGCCTGTCTCCATGGGCTCCAGCCTCCTTTAGGCAAGTGGAGGAGGATCCAGCTTGTGTTGGGATAACAAACAAACCAGGCGAAAGCAAACCCTCAGTAAGCACATCAATAACCCTGTGGCACTGACTTTGGGATAAACAAACACAGCTCTGCCCTGCCTCGTGGCACAGGCCTGGGAGCCCTGCAGGAGCCCCAGGGCGGCTGGGACAAGGCTGGAGGTGGGCTCACACCAGTGCTTCTTGTTAGCACTTCCAGGGCTGGACGTGAAGCTCCAGCCCACTGCCCGTGACGCTCCAGCCCGCCGTCCGTGACACAGCGGAGGGGCAGTGGGGACGAGGGCACCTCCCGGGTGGTGGCAGCGTCCCCTGCCTGCCATCAGCCCTGTTCCCCTGTTCCCATGGCAATCCCTGGCCCTTCCAGCTGCACTCAACGTTGACTTCTCCACTCTCTCCATAGAAATCCGTGGAACAAAGCCAAAGAAGCCAATCAGGCAGTGTGTGTGCGGGGTCAGCCGCTCCGTCAGGCTGATTTACGGCGTCCCAGGTCCTGCACAGAAGCCAACGCCGGAGCCTCTCCGGGAGGGTCTTTCCCTTATCCACGTCTTGTTGAGACTGCACAGGGTGTAAAACACCAGAGGGTGTAAAACACCAGCCCAGCTCAGCCCACCTCCCCACCTTGCCATGTGTCCCACAGGCACCGTGGCCACCAAGCCCCTGCCGACCCCAGCCGTGCCCGGGGCTGTGCCCGCCGGAGGTGGCACTTCCCCGCAGGGATGGGGAACAGCAGACACACAAACAGAGGGAATGGGAAGTCTTGTGTCAGAGGACCAGTTAAACTGAGGGAAACAGCAGCTCCCTCAGTGCTTCCTGCTGCTCCCCAGTGTCTTTGCCCCAGGACACGGGACCCATCAGCTCCTGGATATGGAGATTAACGTGTCCCAGGAACACGTGTCTTGGGAAGAGCCCAGCAGAGCTGGGAATTACACACCGCCCACAGAAGTTCCAGACTGAATCAGCCTAAACCGCCTCAGCCATCGTTCCCCATTACACTCAATGACATCCCTGAACAAAATTCCATGTGTTAATTATAAAGCCCTATGGAAATAGGAGCGCTCTCCTTTCACTGGCTCTGAGAAAAGCCTCGACCTCATCACTGCCCTCCCAGTCTGTTGGCTGTGGCTTTATTCAGTTCCAGGGGACTTTGCCCAGGGCCCTGCGTGTTACCGCTGGCAGCGGGAAGCATCCCAGGAGCCAGGAAGGAGACCCTGTCAGTGTTATTTACAGCTCACTCTGTTGGATTAATTTTGCAGTGGCACCTTATTCACGTTCAGAACAAAGCCCAGATGTGAAGCTGGGGTTCCCAGCAAGGACCAAGGCTCCATGAAGGGGATGTGGAAGCTCCCACTYCCACCTGGAAGCATGGCAGGGCAGAGCACTGCTAGCCCTGCTGAGCTCCCCGGACAGCCCTGAGGACCCTCGGCTTCATCCCAAGCCCCAGATAAAGAAATCCATCCTGAAAGCTGAAGTCACAGCCAGAAAAAAGTCCTGCCATGGGCTCAGGGAGTCACTCCCAAGGAGTGGCGACAGGCTGGGGAATCACTCCCCGCTGGTTTAGGGGTTTATGTCAACCACTGGGCAAATGGGAACGATGCCAGCCTGTGAGCACACAGGGAATAAATGCTGGGGGAGAAAGGAAGGACAGCAGTGACAAGGGTCAGAGGGAGAAAAGTCCGTTCAGGATCGGGAGAAGAACCTTAATATTGGGGAAGAGCCCAGGACCGCTGAGATTTAGGCAGGAATTTTGTCCAAGAGAGCACCTTGAGCGGGAGGTCCTACAGAACCACGGCGAGGGCCGGAGCCAAGGCTCAGTTCCACGATGCCAGGGGGTCAGGAGGGTCCCTGTACAGATGGAGCAGGATGGGTTGGCACAGCAGGAATGCTCCCAGTATCCATCACACCTCCATTGCCCTGCTCCTGTCCCACTGTCATTCCAACCCCAGCCCTCTCCTCTGTTCCTGTGTTTCTGCTGCCCTCACATCTGTTCTTTTCCAATGGCCCCAGGAGCTCCAGGTGTTCAGGTCCCAAAAACACTCTGTTCTCATTCCACATTTCCTTTGGAAAGCCATTTTTACTTACAAGCCAGAAATATTAGTCAGCAAACTATACAGTGCAAGGCTAATGAGAAGTAGATCGATTCATGAAAAATACCTGCTCAGCATGTTTATTATTATTTTTCAAACATAACTCTATTGAATTCCAGGTTTTTTTGCCCCAGTCCCAATATACTGCCCATTCCATGAGTTAAGTGTATAAAGGATAGTTGCAATTGCTACAAACTACCTGATCTATATATTCTTAAAGCCTCTTTCCAGCTCCAGAATGGCTGACTCAATTTTTGTCATTTTTTTATTAAAGAAAAATCCCCTATAGGCAGCTGGATGGATATTTCCTTTGGGATCCCAGCTTATGTTCCAGGGTAAAAGCCAACACGAAACAGCCACTATAAACCCTCTGAAAAATACAAGCCCCTTATCGATGTGACAGATATGCCACTATAATTGAAGTCTTTGGTAACAGAYATTATGCAGCCAAAATATTCTATTTCCGGCTGCATCATTGATCAGATCCTGGCGCCCCACATTAACGAGCTGAGCCCTCGCTGGCTGTGGAAGCTGCTGTTAATTATCACTTAGAAAAACACCTTGACTGTCTGGTGAGACGTCGGTACCTGAGACTGGCCCACCTTGGTTCTCCTTCCGACCCAGCCCAAGGCTCTCTCTCTGCTCAGCAGTCCAGGGCTCATGTTCTTTGCTGCCAGACAGGAAAGACTAAACTACGTGTGAACCTTGGATTTCCAGTGAGCTGCTCAGTGCAGAGAACTGGCACTCCCAGGGAAGGAAAATGGGACTCAGCCTTCGCTTGGCTCAGTGGGATCATGGCCGGCTGGGAGCAGAGGGAGGCTCCCAGCTCAAACAGCCAACGAGAGCATGTTTAAATTATTATGGCAAAATTATTATGAAAAAATCATCAGGGTGCAGCCAGCCCATGGCTCTGAGCCCTGCAATGCCCGCACCTCTCCAGGAGGGATTTCCTAACCTTTCCCTTTTCCCAACACAAGCGCATCCTAAAGAACCAGGAGGGTTTTCAGACTGTTCCCTTGTCTGCAGAGGAGCAGTTTCCATTTACATCAACTTTCCTGGCCAGGACCAAAGACTGGACAAGTTGGGAAAACAAACACTCCCTGGTTTCCATGAGGAGAACTGGGATCATCCCTAATGGACACACAGAGTTGATCCCGTGGTTGGAAACACAGCTCTGCCCCACAAAGTGGTTACATAAAACCGGCCCCGCCGCGGTGGCAGCGCAGCTCTGATGGGGATCGGCAGCGACAGCCGCTGCCTTTGCTGAGGAAAATCAGATTTTCCTGGATTTCACCCCCGTCCCTCCCAGATAACAAGCTGCAGGAAGCATGATGGCATCTTGCATTCTGTGTGTGCACGATTAACCAACTTCCTCATGAAATTTCAGCTGCCAAGTCACTTCTGCAGGCAAAGACAACGGCACTTGTGAAGGTGGTGAGCTCGGATGGTAATTAATGCCCAAGTGTAATTAAGGGCAGAGCAGGGCCTGCGGCTTTAAAAGGACAATGCAGGAGGGACACAGTGCCCAGCTGCTCCCCAGGATCCCACCGGATCACTCCTCCACAGTTACAGAAATCCTGGTTTTGCTTAGAAAAAGAAGAGGTTTTCTCTGCCAGCACCTGCAGCCCCTTCACACGCCTGCCCCTGGCCCTTCCCAGGAAAACATCCCACTCTCAGGACAGGCATTTTTGTAAATAGGATTATCAAATCCTGGAATGGTTTGGGTTGGAAGGAACGTTACAGACCATACCATTCCACCTCCTGCCATGGGCAGGGACACCTTCCACTATCCCAGGTTGCTCCATGCCTCATCCAACCTGGCCTTGGACACTTCCAGGGATCCAGGGGCAGCCACAGCTTCTCTGGGCAACCTGTGCCAAGGCCTCTCCACCTTCACAGGGAAGAATTTCTTCTCAATATCTCACCTAACCCTGCCCTCAGGAAGGAAACACACTTCCAAATGTTTTCTTTTCTGGAGAGGAAGGAGCTGATCTCCAGGATTTGGGCAGGAGAGCTGGCACATCTCCTGCCAGCGCTGCTCACCTGGCTTCCGCCTCAGCACCCTCTGGCATCCTGACACAAACCACGCAGGCAAACACGCCACTGGGTGACACATTTAAAGAGATTTCATTTCCTTTTTAATTTCTTATTTTAATTTTCTAGCAGTGCCAATATTCCACACGCCAAAGGAGCAGGGCTCTGCGCGCCGGCAGCGACACGCGGCACTGGGGACGCTCCCTCTGCCATTCCAACCTGCTCATCCCAGCACAGCAGCAAAAAGCTCTCGTGTCCGTGAGTCCCAGCGAACGTGTTCCCACCCGGAGCTCGCGTGCTCCCACCCTGCTGCCCTTCACGCTCCTCTTCCTCGCTGAGCAGAAAAGCTCTGGCAGCCACAGGGCTCCTGCAGGGAGCCGCAACCTTGGGCCGAGCTGCTGCCTCCTGCGAGCGGCTGCTCCCGCCCCGGGCACGGAACCTGCCCTGGTTAAGGTGTTGTCGTGCTGAGGTGACAGCTCCAAAAAGGCTCCAAGTGTGGATTCCTTCCCGGGGTGACCGAGAATGGTGGGTTTGCCTTTCTCCTGGGCCTGGGCAGCAGCTGGCAAAGCTCTGCTGGCATGAGCTGGGGTACAAGGAARATGTCTCGTGGGATGACAAAGGTGCCACATAAATTAGATTTAGGGAGTAACCAAGTGCCACAGTGGATGTAACACTGATGGGAATACAATAGGAGAATCCACAAATYGGGATAGGATATATTTTCCTGAGTTCTGAAGCTTCCAATAGGCTGGTAGGAACAACCTAAAGTAAGTATCTACAAATCCTGCCAGAGAAGGAGATTTAGTACCATCCTTGGAGCAACCTAGTCTAGTGGGAGGTGTCCCTGTCCATGGCAAGGGTTTGGAACAAGATGAGCTTTCAAGCCCCTTCCAAGCCAAACCATTCCATGATTCTATGATTCGGTGATCATTTCCGACAATCCCCSAGCCTTGGCATGACATACTCTCGTCCCTGTAAATGCACAAGGTAACCACAATGTCACTGCAGCCATCAGAACCTGCTCCCATCTCCTCCGTGCCATGTGAGAGCCACAGTCCCTGCAGACACTCGTTGTGGACTCATTTGCCTTGCAGCAATTCCAGATCATCAATAYGAAATCACTCCCGTATCGCTGGAATAATTTACCCTGGAAACACTTCCAAGAAAAGAATTTGACCTGAAACCTTCTTATTTGCAGAGGCAACTCCAAAGCTTGCTGTAACCAAAAAATAATTGGGTTTTCTGACCACAAACAAGTGGCTGATGGCAGTGGCAGCGTTCAGGGCTCTGCCGCAGCCCTTGGCCTGACCCCGCGCTAACGAGGGGTTGTCTGTCCTCCACAAAACCAATGGCAAATAAACCCCAGCACTTCCCTCACAGCAAACACTGCTTGTTCCCCGCCTTCTCCAGTAACACAGGTCATTTCTAACAGGTGACAGCAGGGCCGTGCTTCCTCTGCTTCTGGAAATCAGGAGGGCAGTGATTTCGGGGATTGCTTGGAGCCGCAGCTCCTGTTCCGGGGGGAGCACACACGGGCTCTGCTCTATGGGTCGGGTCCTGCACAACCAGTCCTGCACAGCCCATGCTGGCCTGGGCACAGGACAGTCCTACCAGGCCCTGGCAGGTCGAGGTGTTAAGGAAACCACGGGGTTTGGTTTTTCCCACTGACAAATTCCCTCCTCACACAGCACGAGACTAAAATAAGCACACGCCATCCTTGAACACGAAAGGCCCAGCAAGGGGCCACCCCGTGAACCGAGTGGCAAAACACTGGCACAGGCTGCCCACAGAAGCTGTGGCTGCCCCATCCCTGAGAGTGTCCAAGGCCAGGTTGGACAGGGCTTGGAGCACCCTGGGACAGTGGAAGGTGCCCCTGCCCATGGCTGGGCGTGGAACGGGATGGGCCTTAAGGTCCCTYCCAACCCAAACCATTCCAGGATTCTGTGATGTCACACAGCCTGGAGAGGGCCCCTGCCCCTGCATGAGCTGGGGAAGAGTTTCCACTGACTGAGGGCATCTCCAGCAGGACCCTGCCCACCACCACTGACAGCATCTCAGTGAGGGTGCCAAGGCATCGCGTGAGTCCTGGTGCTGCCGGCGCGTGGCCACCGACGTCATCCCCGTGTCCACGATCCCTCTGGGCTCCCAGAGAGTGACTCAAAAATTAAAAATAAGTGGGCTGCTCACGGCACTTTCAGTATTCCCCAGACACCTCAAAAAGAGCCTCCTGCTGCGCATTACCTAATTCTGACTTGACGGAGAAAATTTCTTCTTCGTGGTGCTGCTGTACACATCTCTCTCCAATGGCATCTGTGTGCGTGCATGAGCGTGTGGACATTGATGTCTGTATCTGAMTCTATATCTATATTTGCCTTTACAGGAAGGTGATAAGCAAAGTAGTTCRGTCAGGAAATTGGCTCCTGGGAGGGGAGTAGCCGGCGGGTTCACAGCAGGTAACGCTGTAAAACAGGTATGGAAAGTGAACAGAAAACAGACACTTCAGCTGGTGGAGAAACAGCAGCACTAGAAATATTTTCCACGGGTCTCCGAAACAACTTGGGGTTTTGCCTCCCCTTGAAATGTGAGCGAATATTGTCCCCCATTTTCAGTGGMTGTTTTCCTCAGCTGCCTTCTGTATCTTTTGTATTTAAAAATTATATCATTGGACGTAAATTTAAGAAGAAAAGGAGATGAAATGCTCTGCTTTGACTGCTATTTCCCCTTCAAACTCACTGTGCATTTCGGGCAGTTTCCTCCCAAGCCTGCAAAGCGAGAGTATGGAAATGCTGGAGCCAGGGGGGAAGGAGCTGCCCCGCCAGCACAGCTCACAGAGACACAGCTGAGCCAGAGCGATGGGTTTGTGCTGCAAATACATCTCCAAGGCTATGAATAAAAACATGGCTTTGAATAGCCCACAGCAAAGCTGTGGTAACGCTTTCAGCCTCCCTGGGGCCTGCAGGCTGCAGCCCAGATCCCCGGGATGGGCTCTCCCCACTGCCACACCATGAGGTGCTGCTCGGGGGCTCTGCCGGGCCCTCGCTGCTGGACTGTGGGACCAGGGGACACTCAAAATGTCCGACCTGCAGCACTGACCCGCAGCACTGACCCGCGGCACTGACCCGCGGCACTGACCCGCGGCACTGACCTGCAGCCTAGGACCCACAGCACTGACCCCCAGAGTAGGACCTGCAGCCTGGGACCCACAGCCCACCTGACACCGCTGTTCTGACAAGGGGTTTGGCCCTGGTCCCTGTCCCCACACGCTGTCCCTGCTGTGGAGGGAAGGGAAGGCYCTGGGACAGACAGACACCGCCAGCTGGGCACAGAGCCCCTGTCTGGCAGTGCCCTGGGGAGCAGGGAGCGACCTGTGGCACAGGACCCGTCACCTGTGCCCGGGGCTGCAGAGCCGAGCCCCCCTGCGGAAGCAGCGGTCTCCTAACCTACTTCCCGGGAAAAGCAATTGGAAGCTCTCAGAAGATAAAAAGATAATGAACAAATAACCTTCACCGCCGCAAACCCCCAGGTTCCCCTTTGTGCTGCTGCCTGATATTAATGATCCTGTCAGGGCTCCGAAAGAACTTCGTGCTCCATGTGGGAAACAGGGGCTTTGCCCCAGAGTGCAGTCRCGAGCTCACTCTCATTTCTTCCCGATCTTACGCAAGAAAGCTCTTACATTCTGCATCTGAAAAACYGTATATTTATTTTTTCACATCTCCACGTTCCTGTGGTACTACTGGGGTTTGAAATGAAAAACCACTGTCTTTTCAGGAAAATGCTTGATGCATCAAGCAATGGCAAATCATTAATTATTTCATGCCTTTTATGCCACCACTGACACCACAGTGAAGAATTTAAAACATTTCCTCAGACAAGCGACTCCCTCACAGCAAACCACAGCATTGCTGGGTGGTTTAGAGCTTGTTTTATCCCGGCGGCGCCCAAGGAGCCTCACCAGCAACCTGCTCCACGTTCCTCCTGGAGACACTGAGCACGAGGGGGGAAACTTAAATTAAATACACAGCTAGACCAGACCTCACCATGGAGATRAGCAAAAGACCTTCAGGAATGGCTGCCTCTCTCTGCCAGCCCCCCGCCCCCTGGGGACCCGTCTTGGGGCAGTGACACCCTCAAGCGGGGTCCCCACACCTGCAGGTGGCAGTCAGCACATGCCAAGGGACGGAGCAGGGACGGGCACTGCTGCCTTCTCACACCTGATGGACCTCCCACACAAACCACCACCTTTATTGCTTTGAAAGGTGCCTCCATGGCCTGTGATACTGTTAAATACCAGCTTTTCCCAGTCAAAAGCCCAGAATCTTCCTGTTCAGGCAGCTGCTGCAAGTCCCCGAGTCTCGGCAGGGCTGGGACCACAGCCCTGCTCGCTGGCAGACACGGACTGACCCCCGGTGTCCAGCGGGGACAGAGGCCGGGACAACGTCTTCCCCAAACCAGCAAACTGCTGCAACTCACAAAAAAAAACGCACAACAAAAGGATTCATGGAGCTGTCGACCTTGCTGCCCCGACCCACTGCACTTCACTCCCTCTGCCCRTGGCACTCCTGTCCCCCCAACAGCATCAGGGGCACCCAAGGATGAGCCCTGCAGGCTCCTTCGCCTGCTTGGCYGGGCTGTTCAGGAGTGAAAATTCGGGAAAAAAAGAGGAAGGATTCATCCCAGCTCAGACAATGAACTGCTCATTCAGCATGGGAATATTAACAAAGCAAACCTTAGATAAYCAAATAAAAAAGGCTTTATTTAGAAGCAGAATGCTCAGGTATTATCCAGCAGCACCAAACCCCTACTCACACACCTTCATCAAGCACAGCCAGAGGTTAATTTTGTGACAGGTTTAACCGATGCCAGTATCTGAAATGTAAATAAACCCTCCTAAAATCAGCTCTGCCTCCGAGTGCTGCTTCCTTCTCCCCAGCAGCRAAGCCAGCTGACCTGTCAGACGGGCCACGCTCCAGGGAGGGCACAGAGCCCGTCGCCATCCCCGCTGCCGGGGAGAACACACGGGCACAGCAGCAAAACCACACGGCGCAAACTTCCAGCCACAGCTCCGCTCCCAGACGTGTGCCCGGATCCACAGCTCTGCGYGAGAAAACCCGGACTGGGGCTTCAGCCAGGTTCCCCAGATTTAAGCAGAAATAGAAAGACATAAACGACATCCAACAGGCGCAGAACCAGCCTGGGCGAGGAGACACCGTGGATCTCGGCGAGATGTGAGATCTCTGCGCTCGTGAGGGAATGACCTTCAAAACTCATTCAGCGCTCGCAGCCTGCGCGGTGACGGCTTCCTCACTTGCGAGACATTACACATTCCTGCTATGTTCTCCCTAATTTCGCATGGACTATAAATACTTGGCTTATAAGGCGGCATGAAAGCAGGCGAGAGCAAACATTTAAGTGGGGTAACCTTGCGTGTCAGGGTAACAGGAGCAAATTCTCCATCCCTCGGGTCAGGCATGCTAAATACCAGGATTCCCTGTTTACTATGCTACACATAAAATATCAACTGGAATATGGGACCAAGTAGTATTTTCTCTTTAAAAAAACCGACATGAAAAATGACGACACCTTGTCCGATTATCTTAAGGGCAGAAAATCCAGATTTTTCTGAACTGCTCTGCCCACACTTTCTCTCCCAAACTACAGTTTTCCATTTAATTTGTATTAAAAACGACCTCTGAGAGACGAATTAGTTTGGCTTATGCAAAATAAACTGGGCTGCTGTTCGAGCTGTTTACTGGGTCACACTTTACAACCCCGGTGGGGGAGGTGAGGAGGGACTGGCAGCATTACCATCATTCTTCAGTGGTATTTGCACAAATCGCCCTATTTATCGATTTTAGACTATTTAAGCCAAAATGACGGTGCCTCTCGTAGCCTGCAGCACCCTCGGTAACCGTCCTTTGGCATTATCACCAAAGGCAGGTCTGTGCCTGTAAATGAAAGGATGTTCAGCCCTCCTTGGCATCACAGGACGCGGAGAAGTGGGGGCCCCGGAGCTGGACGGTGGGAGCTGTTGCTACTGACGTGTTGAGTCACCTTTACTCAAAACTCTGCCCCGAATTTTCCATCGCCCACGGGCTGGGCTGGGGCCAGCCGCCTCCAGCAACAATCCCTGCGCGTGCGGCTCCGCACAGGTTTTCKTGAGCTCCCTTGCGAGGATGATGCTGATGGTAGGAATGAAGCGCAGGAGCAGCTGGAGCCAGGGATGCTCCTCTCAGCCCCCGGTCACACGGTCCCGGTACCGGATTAGTTCCAGCGGAGCCCGGGAGTGCGTTTCCCTAGTTTTCAGCAATACGACATCCCACGACATCTGCGCGCTGAGMGATGCTCCTCGCAGCGCTGGCAGCGAGGGGACACCAGGCGGGGGGCGACGGCCCCGGCCGCGGGTGCCGGTCCCGGTCCCGGYCCCTCCCGGCACGGGGGCRCGGGGGGCGGCGGTTGCGCGTCCTGTCCCCGCCGCTCCGGACGATTACAAAACCCGAGCGCCGATCCAGGCAAGCCGGGCGCTAACGGGGGAGGCAGAGCAGGCACCGGGCTGCGGCGGGGCCGGGAGGGTCTGTCCCTGCCCCGCAGCATCCCCCGCGCATCCCTGCCCCGCAGCATCCCTGCCCCGCGGATCCCTGTGCATCCCTGCCCCGCAGCTTCCCCCATACTTCACTTCGCACCCACGTCCTCCCCGCGCTGCGCGCAGCCCCCGCTCCCGGCGGCGGAGGGCTCGCACCGAGCGGCTCCGCGGGGCACGGCCGCGGCTTCCCCGGCCCCGGGGCGGCCGTGCCGAGCTGCCTCTGCCCCGCTCCRGCTCCGGCTGCGCTCCGGCGGCTGCGGGCATCCCCGCGCCGGGGGCAGGCGGGCGGCTCTCCGCGCCATCCCCGCACCCCTCCGCGGCGGGGGGGTCGCAGGCGGAGGGGCTCAGCCCCGGGGCTCCCCGCCGCCGGCAGCCGCGGCTCCGGTCGCCTCCCGCGAGCCGGGGGGAGGCGGGCGGCCGGTGCGGGGGGGCCGCCTTTGTTGGCGGCGCGGGGCAGCACCGGGCCGCCCCCGCCGCTCCGCTCCTTTTGTCTGCCGGGGCCGGGCGGCAGCGCGGCGGCTGCGGGGGCAGCGCGGCCCCGGTGCCGGTGCCGCGGAGGCTGACCTGGATGGTGCAGGTGTACTCGCTGTCGTCCAGCAGCCGCACKGTGCAGTTGTACTCGCGGTCCAGGTTCCTGCTGCTGCCACTCATCCACCTGCTCAGCATCTTCCCGGGGCGCGGGGCGGCGGGCGCTGCCGGCGGAGCCTCCGCTCACATCCCGCTGCCGGCGCGCTGCGGGGCGGTGCGGGGCGGTGCGGGGCGGGGCCGTGGGCGCGCCCCCAGCCCGGCTCGGCCCGGCCCTGCCTCCGCTGCGGGCGGCGCGGAGCGGAGCGGAGCGCGGTGCCCGTGCCCGGTGCCCTGCCCGGGCCGCGGCGCTCGGCGGGCGGGGAGGAGGCCGGGCCCGGGGGTCGCCCGTCGCCGGCTGCGGGGGCCAATCTCGGCGCGGCGGCGGTGACGGGCTCCGCCGCAAACCAATGCGGCACGGGCGAAACGGCCCCGCCGCCTCCGCCGGAGCCCCGCGCGGGAGCGGAGCCGCGGGCGCGGAGGGGCGGCGGGGGCGCGGGGGGGGCGGCGGGGGCACCGAGGGACAGCGGCGCCCGGCGCCGCGGGGCTCCGCCGCGGGCGTCCGCGCCTCTGCCCGCTCCCCGCAGCCTGGCGCYCACCGAGGGGCTCCCCCGCGCCGGGGGCAGCGGGACAGGGCAGAGGGGCAGCCCCGGTTTGTGCTGGCGKGGGCACCGAGCTCGGCCGGTGACCGGAGCAGGGTCGGACACGTSGCCGGGRGTACCCCGATCAGCGGGGTGSGGGCTGCCCCGGGGACTCAGTGTCYCCGAGGGCACCAGGTGACCACGCATGACYCAACAGACCCGCAGGTCCCTGCCAAAGCTCCAACCTGTGCCCAGCTCTCGTCAGAGCCCAGTTCCGTTACTAGGCTGGTATTGCCATGAAGGGTCGGCAGCTGCAGTGGCTCTTCGAGCAGAGCCAGCCAAAGTGCCAATGGGGCCCCCAGGACATGAGCTTCTCCCTTAGCGTTCATTTGTTACTGAAGGAAACTTTTAGATCTCTGGTTCTTGGACAAAATGGACTCCAAGGGCCATCAGTGTTGATGGGATGCAGTTGGTGCTGCTCTGGGACAGTGAAATACCTGGTGGCAGCATCAGCAGTGACCGGGGAGGGGGAMTGGGAATCCAGACAACACTGCTGCAGATTTCTGCCTCCAGCCCTGGCCATTCCCTGCCTGGATRTCACACTGCCCACAGCCATCCCCCGAGGCCCCACCGAGAGGTTCAGCAGTGCTCYCCCCACCACCCTGGCTCCACACACACGCACGAATACCCGAAGCAAAAAGGCCACATTGAGGACCCGTGTCAAGCTGCCCCCAGTCCATCCCACTGCACCACAGGCCCTGTTTCCACTGCACCTTCCTGGCTCAGTCCATCTTTGCCYGGAGTCTCACCTTCATCCCCTCCAGCCGCATTCCCATTCTGCAGTGCAGCTCCCATCCTCTCCCCAGAAGCACCAGCCTTCATGGACCACATCTGTCCAATTTCTCCCCATACTCTCTGCTCCAACCCTGCTCATTCCCTGTCTTCCCAGTCAAACAGATGGTTAACAAAGCCATATTCCTCACCTTTCCCAACCATTCCCACCAGCCCTTCCAGATCACTCCTGGCTGCAGCGCAGCATCTCTTCCTGCACTTCTTCCCAGCTCCCACAGGAAGGAGAACTGCTCTAAGGTCTCCAGGCTCTCATATCSCTGACCTACCATTCCTGCTGTGGGGAGCCAACATCCCAGTGTTGGATCCTACAGTTCAAGGGTTGTCCTATGATGGATRATGAGAGATGAGTCTCTCCCAGCCTGTCCCCCCATCCCAGCCATGCTGGCTGTGGGACTGCTGTCTGTCAGGCTGGACACACCTCTGTGACCCTCGTGCCCATGGAGGGACCTCCAAGGAGGACTGGGCTTGGTTATTTATTTCAGTGTCCAACAGGCAATTAATCCAAATGTCCAGTTAGTGTAACGGACAGAGTGGGAACATGATATTGCAGGCAGCAGTGCTGCAGCAGTGAGACAGTGTGCAACACCCTGGGAAGGACATTATCCTGTGGAAAAAATGTCAGCAGAGCCAGGGACTTGGCCTGTGTGGGATGTCTGTCAGGAGGCGGGATCCTGCAGCTCCCAGGCCCAGGGGCTGTGCCCGGCAYGTTGTCAGGGGCGTGATGCCGAGCACGGAACAACAACGGCGCTTTTCACAGCCACGGCCCCGCTCCTGAACCATCTGGGCACTTGTACAAAGATGCTTGTATTCACCAAAGTAGCTGCTACTTTGTCATGGATCCCACTCTGCATAAATTGTTCATCTGCCTCCGAGCTCCCCTTCTGAACCAGCTGAGCTGTTACTGAAGAATGGGATCCTCGGCGCTGGCAGGTGCTGCTTTCAGCCCGAGCAGCCGGGGCTGAGCCAGCTGAGCAGTTTAATGAGCAGCATTCATGGCAGCCCGGCTGTGCCGGAGCCTCTGCCTGGGCCACGGAGCCGCTGGAACTTTGTTCCTCCACCCAGGGAACAGTTTTGTTGAGGTTCTGGTTTTCTGCATTTTTTTCCTGAAGCCCCTCGCTGAGGCAGCACAGGAGCCCCTTGGCTGAGTTCACCCCCCTCTGCTGCCTCTGACTCGTCCTYGAAACAGGAACATCACTGGAACCTGACAGCTCCACGTTCCACTCTCAAAATACCTGACAAGGTTTCCACAGAGCGTATCAAAGGCTGGCAGATGCCTTTATAAAAGTACTCTCTGTTTGCAGCTTTGATCGACAAGAATGCGCTTTTCATGAGTAATGTCTTTTTCTTTCCTTTTTAATAATTAATACTGTAAATCCTACAAATTCTCACGATTTGCATTCTCTGTCACTTGCAGTTTTGAGCTAAAAAATTCAAGATGCAGCTTTCCAAATGTAAAGTGAATTCTTAGCTGTGTTTGTTTTCCAGCAGGTTAAATTTCACTAAGAGAGTTGCACAGRCTGCCCAGAGAAGCTGGGGCTGCCCCATCCCTGGAAGTGTCCAAGGCCAGGTTGGATGGGGCTTGGAGCAACCTGGGATAGTGGAAGGTGTCCCGGCCCATGGCAGGGGRTGGAACAAGAKGGGCCTTAAGGTCCCTTCCAACACAAACCATTCCAGGATTCTGTGAGTCTATGCTTTCAATAGAAAATATCCTGCATTATCTGTTATCTACATAATCTGTGTGTTTATCATTCACTACAATCTATCACCCACAGGTAGCTGGAGCTTTGAGAGCAGAGCAGGTRTATGTGAGGGGTGGAGAACAACACAGGGGTGTTGCCCAGGTRAGGCTGGAGCAGAGCCGGGGGATGCCGAGTGCCTGGCTCAGGGCCTGGCTGGAGCCCCCGGCCAGCAGCCCAGGGGGAAAGGGTGGCTGTTCATCTTTACATTATGCAAATGTCTGTAAGCAATAACTGCTTCTTGCGCTCAAATGACCAAAACACAGCCCTCTGCTCTCGGGGGCACTCCTTGTTGAGTGCAGCCTGGTCTGTTTGGACACATGTGGCATTTCCCCGGGGCCGGGAGCGAGGCTGTCAGCTCTGCTTCGCCTTTCACCAGGTACCTGCCTCTGAAATTACATAAACCCRCTGTTCTCAGCATCTGAGCTGCAGCACGAGCCAGCGCCGGCCGGACAAGACGTCAGAGTGGGGCCCAGCTCTCAGGGCTTGCCCGTAATTCGAGTGGTCAACAGTGCCGTCAGCATTACCATCAGACTCCCAAACCAGCTGGATCCATCCCTGGGCRGCTCTCCAGGATGCCTGACACATCATTCACCACCTCACGTTTACTCTCAGCTTCCTATACGCTGAGAATTGATAGGAACAAAGCCCAAATTCTCTGTTATTCCTTCATTACTTTTTTTGATAGAAAGGTTTGGAAAAGAAGACAGAACCTCCTCTCGAAAGAGGCTCACCTGGCTATTGCATCCAGCCACTGAGCTCCTTCCCATCTACCTGCCCTGAATCTGGAATAAATGTCTGTCACCTCTTTGTGCAATGTTTTCCTACAATAATGAATAATTATAACACTACGGCAACCATCGAGGGACTCACCACTGGCTCCAGGCCAGTTTTAGCACTGCAGGCTGGTTCCAGACGAGAGATCTTTCCAGGGGGTGCAGCAGCATCAGTGCGTGTTTGGGGAGTGTGGAAGCCCTTCAGCAACTGTTTGTGCATCTTTCACTCTCAGCTGGGCGCTGATGGCCACGGAAAACACTTGGACCAGCAGCTGAGTTGTCTCCTCCAGCAAAATGAGGTCAATAAGTTCTGGTTATTTAGGCTCAGACACTGTCCCTCAGACACAGAAAAGGAGGTAAAGAAAGGTGAGGAAAGGAGGAGGTAAAGCGAGAGAGAAAGAGAAGAGAAGGGGGTGAGGGAGGAGAAGAAGGTGATGAGGATGGAAATCAACTGTAAGAGGGTCAGGAGTGAAAGGAGGGGCTAGAAGCATCTCAGCAACCTCCCCACGTGTACCCACAGGGGAATAAGCTGGAGCATCCAGCTTCCCGACTCCCAGGCATGTAAAATTTTAACCATAATTTGCAATTATAACCAGAGGATAAAATTTCAGCCTATTAAGAGGAGGTGGGAACCTGCAGGGTGATGCACATTAATTACTGCTGACATCCAGGGACAGGCTCATTAGACAGAGGCTCCTTCAGTTCCAGCACACAACTTCCAGCTCGAGGCAGATATTCCAGGGAGTAATTATAGAGCCTATGCTGCTGGGCAGGTCAGAGGAGCTGGCCACATCCACCTCAACACTCCTCCTTGAGCTGCAGGGATGAGAGAGGCTCTCGAGATGGGGAAGGGGCTGGGGAAGGCCCAGCGAGGAGCAAGGGCAGAACCCAGYGCCTGGAGGGACAGGACATGGGGAATGGTTAGGGATAGAYTGGATATTGGGAAGGAATTGTTCCCTGTGAGGGTGGTGAGGCCCTGGCACAGGTTACYCAGAGAAGCTGGGGCTGCCCCATCCCTGGCAGTGTCCAAGGCCAGGCTGGACGAGGCTTGAAGCACCCTGGGATTGTGGGAGATGTCCCTGCCCATGGCAGAGGTGGGACTGGATGGGCTTTAAGGTCCCTTCCAACCCAAACAATTTCAGGATTCTATGATTCCATTATTGGACCAAATAGCTTAAAATTAATACTCGTAATTGGCTGGTTTTACTTTGCAATACAGCAGAGATACTTAGGCCTGACTGTATGACTGTTCAAGTCAGCAATTCCCAGCAAACCTCGGCTCCGATCCCTTTCCCTGCTCGCACAGCTGATCAGAAGTGTGGCAGAACAAGCTTTGCTCCACGTGCTCACAGCACAGCCTCCCCTTTGCAGGCTCTGTGCCTGTGCCTGTGCCTGTGCCTGTGCCTGTGCCTGTGCCTGTGCCTGTGCCTGTGCCTGGCTGGGTGGGGCACAGGTCTCCTCCTCTCCCTGAGTTGCAGTTGTACATCACCAGTCCCTAAAAAGTGCAAATACAACTCCCAGCCTCCTCGGGTACCCTCAGAGGTAACGCTGAAAGACACTCTCGGCAGTTTTGTGCCAGCAAGATACGGTCTGGTTTATATTTAGGGAATGCAACTAGGGAATAGTTCTGAATCCAGCTCAGAAATCCATTTAAAACATTCCTATAATTCTATTTACAGACGGTTTCTGTAAATGTTGTAACAGGCAGAGACGAGGGTATCTCTGTGTGTCTCTGCCTCGGGGGACTCTGCTGTGAGCTGAGAGGTCATAAAAGCACATTACTGGGGACATGTGTCCCCCAACTCACCCAGTGAAGCTTTGCATGACCCATTGTGGGGCACCACAACCAGCACTTGGGTTTCTTTCATGATTCTTGTGATAGTTAGTGGTATTTTCCTGAAAGCCCCACTTCCCGCTCCTCATGACTGAAAAGTAATCACAGACTCTGTCAAAAAAAGAGAATCTTTCTCTGCTGATTGTCAAAGAAGGCTTGAAAGTGTGAGAGGCAGATGGCCCAGAGGGTGCTCAGCAGGGGTCACACATAAGACAGCAGGAGAAGCAGCCCTGGGGTTTTCACTCTCCATGCCAGGCTTTGCACCCCTGGCTCCTGATTTTCAGTGGTGAGGGCTTGGATTTGCTAATGCTGTCCCTGATGTGCATGCAGGACTCTCACTGTAAGGAAATACTCAATTTTCAAGTATGCTTGAGGGACTTGGGCACATAATCCTACAAGATTTGGGCCCCCCAGGTCTGTCCAGCTCTGCTGAAGCCCCATCCTTTTAATGCCTGTGGGAACCCTCCTGTGTGTGGGGCTCCCATCCGGCCACCTCCCGGGGCTTGGCTCCCTGGGCATCAGCGGGCACTGACAGCAGGAGAAAAGCCCTCCCACATACAGCCAGCATCCAAACGGGCCAAGAGGAGCGGGAGGGTGATGGGAGGCCCCAGGCGCTGCAGGAATCCGGGTGGCATTTCACGGCAGGGGAAGGTGGCCACAAGTGACAGCAGCTGCCAGGGGTGGGCACTGGGGACTGTCCGGCGCTGGCTTTAGGAGCTGCAGGTCTGGGTCTGGAGCCCAGCTTCCCGCAATGGTTGGAGGGGCTGCCGCTTCGGCTCCGCTCAGCTTCCCCGTAGCGGGGAAAGACCCTCCAGGTCCTGGCACACGGAGCTGCCCCTGGGCGGGGCAGGGCAGAGCCAGGGACAGAGGGGAGGGCCGATGTCCCCCAGCCCCCGTGGCTGCAGGAACGTTGCTGCGGCTCCGGCACRAAGCAGGGCTGGAGACTCTTCCTTTCCGTTTGCGAAGCGCTCTCGGCGCGCTGGGGAGCGGCCGCCTGTTCCCGCAGCCCCGTGTGCCGCTGGAGGCGATGGCTCCGCTGACAAACCGGGAATGACAAGTGCCTGCCTGGCACGCTCCAGCCCATGGATCCCATCCCGCCGGCCCCGCTCCGGCCGAGCCGCGGCGGCTCTGCACGGTGCCGAGGACAGCGCGGTGACAGCGCGGTGACAGCGCGGTGACAGCGCGGTGACAGCGCGGTGGCAGCACCGTGACCGGGGACAGCACAGCCCCACCGACCTGCCCCGGAATCAGAGACTCGTTTTACCACAGGAAAGACTCCTGGTGCAGATCTGAGGGATGTTAAAACAGGGTTTGCCAAGGAAAGATGCGGGGAAGCCCAGCACTCTCAGACATCCAAACCCCCAGCGCTTGGGTGTCGTGGAAAATGCATTTGCCTGGTGAGTGTTCCAGGCAATGGGCATTGCTTTCCTTAACTTGCTTTTATTTTTCTCTTAAATATGTTTAAAATTACTTTCTTCAAAATATTTCTTAGAACCCTGTTGTCTGAAGCAAATGGGCTCCCAGGGTGCTGCTACAGCTACAACTTCCAGCGCCTGAGTTGGATATTTACTGCTCTATTATCTTCATTCTGTACCCAGACTTCTGGGCAATCGTAGCCACGAGAGAAYGGCAAAGACAATAATTTGGGCATTTGCAGACACGTCATGAGGCGGCCAGCAGGGAGTGGATAGTCCCTGGYGCTCGGAGGGATGAGCGTTCACTGCACATTTTGGGTGGGAAGAGGTGAGCGATGTGTGAGAGCTGCGTAGGGCCCCCTGGCAGGGCAGCGATGCACTGGGACACTGCTGCGCCCTTGGATGTCACCCTTGGGGTGACACAAACATATTCGAGCATTTCCAGGCCGGGATAACGAAGCCAGGGCCAGGCATGCCGGAGGCACAGGCTGGGGTGGGGGTGATGAGCCCACCCGGCTCTGCCAGTGCCCGGCTCCTCGCCCCCTGCCCTCTTGAGGACGCACTGACCATGGAGCCGACCTTCCTCAGAGCCCAACGAGGCAATCCAGGCATTCCTCTGCAGCTCCCAGTCTGCCCCAGCCAACTCAGATTGCTTCTATGGAGGAGACCCTGGAAAACCAACAGAGATGATGTCCACTAGTTACCCAGGAAAAGGCCTTTTCTCCCCAAAAGAAATGCTTTTTACAGGATAGTGAATTATAAGGAAGAAGAAGCTTTTCAAAGGCTTTTCCTCGTGGGAGAGGAGGGGGATGAAAGCTGTGGTGATGCAGCAGGGCTGACCTCAGGCTTTGGGTAACAAACCTTCTCTTCCATGTAGGGAACCCTGGGATTTGGGCTGCTGCTTTGTTTGGATATTTTTTTCCCTTTGTGTAGTGTTACCCTTTATTTAGAGTCAATATGAAATCCTCTCATCCCTGTGGATTCCTGAGTGCTGTCTGGGAGCCGGAGCCTGTGCCGAGCTGCAGAGAAGAAATTAAAAAGCAGAGATGTGCATAAGAATTGTGAGAGTTCCTATAACTAAAAACACCCTGGTGGAAGCCCATTTAGGAAAGCAATCGGCATCTGTATTAGCTGGCCCCTGGAAGGAAAGCAGCCCCGTTAAATACAGCACCAAACATGGGTATTAAATGGTCACCTTCATCAACTGAGGGCAGATTTTTATGCACTTTGTGCTTCTAATGAGCTGAATAAGGACAGAGAGATTGAGGAGAAAACAGAAGAGACAAGGAAATTGAGGAAAAGAAAAGAGCCATTGGATGGGAGGGATCAGGACCAGCCTGAGCTGGGTGTCTGTSGGGAGCAGTGGGATAACAGAAGAACGGCTGGTTTGTGTGCAGGGAGCATTGTCTGCTGGCCCTGGCCAGGAGCAGAGGGCAGAGCCTGAGCCACAGGGCTATGACAAGCACATTCCTAATCCATTGGCAACCAGGAAGATGGAAAATAGCCACAATCAGGAGCACCTGAATCTGAAACAAGGGAGCTGACCCAGTGCTGTTGATTTTGAATACACCTTTGAATGCTGGCGAAAATCAGAAAGAAAGGAAAGTGCTGATGCTGTAGTGAAAATCAAGCAGACTGGCTGGTTTCCAGACAGGAAAAGTAATGGAAAAACTGAGACAGAGTTAAGGGACAAAAATATAATTGTTGCTTATACAGTTTTATAGACAGAAGATTCTGTCAAATAAATGTGCATCCACTCCTTGATAAGATCACAGGTCAGTGAAATTCATAGAATCCCAGAATCCCAGAATAGCTTGGGCACAGCATCATCGGGCACAGCAGCACCAACGGCGCAGCACCATCGGCGCAGCACCATCAGGATCAGAACCATCGGGATCAGAACCATCGGGATCAGCACCATGGGACACAGCAGCACCATCGGCGCAGCACCATCGGCACAGCACCATCGAGATCAGCACCGTTGGCACAGAACCACTGGGATCAGCACCATCAGGATCAGCACCATCGGGATCAGCACCGTTGGGATCAGCACCATCGGGATCGGCATCATCGGGCACAGCCCAGCCTGTGCAGGGGCTCGCCAGGGACTGGGGATAATTTTTTTCTAATCTGCAGATTGTTAGCAAATGCAAGATCACTGCTGATAAAACATATGGATGATTAAGAGCCTGGCAGGAGAGTCACTAACAAGGAAGAGCAGCTGAGGCACACAGTGCTCCCAAACACTCCACTCATCCAAAGAGAGAGGCTTTAGTAAGTCTGGGAATAAAGCTGGAGATGTGAGTGCAAGACCCTGACAGTGCCCAGGCACTGGGCCACGATGAGGATGCTGGAGATTGCTCCTAGAAATCCCTGCATGAGCATGGGGGGGAAACCCAACGCACCCGGAGCATCCAAGGTACTCCCTGGCAAACAAAGCCACCAGCCAGAAGAGCAGGGCAGTGAATTTGCCCATGGAAAATTCAATTACTCAGTGTTTAGACCAACCCTGGAGATCTGCATTCAGTTTTGGTGTTTGAGTGCTTAACAGAGATGTGCAGCAAGTGCAGAGAGAATGAGTAAAATCCCTGAGAGGCTGCAAAAACACCCCACGAGCTCCATCTGCTTAACTTACATGGAATCTTGAGAGCTGCCTTTATTGAAGTGTGTAAATATCTTTATGGTAAGGAAACCACCTGATGGTTAAAGGTGCTTTTATYTCACACAGAAAGGCAGAGCTGGTGCCGACGGCCAGAAGCCAAAGCAGAGAAGTTGAGAGAGGAAACGCTCGGGGCTCACAGGGCCAGGCCACCTTGGGACCTGGGACTGGTCACTTCCCACACCCTTAAGCCCCGTTCCTGTAAAATGGACAGGCTCCTGCCCATAGACCACCGCAGCCCCGAGATGAGCCTCCTCCACTAATTCTACCTGATTCTGATCCTGAAGTTGGATTGGACCCTGGAAACAGATCTAAATGTGGTTCTTCACAAAGCAGAGAGGGAAGATGAAAGGGAGAGGAGTTAAAAACGAGATAAAAGCTTGGAAAGCAAATAGCAATTAACCTTCCTGCTCTGAAATCCCGGCTTCCCGGAGCTCGGCGTGGTGCACCGGGAGGGAGCAGCCCCTGCTGTGGCACAGGTAGCTGGGAACAGCGGGGTGGGAGCGTGCTCTCAGCACACCCCCTGTGGGACCCCGACCTCAGGGTCACCTCTCAGCCTGGTGCCTCAGCCTGTCCCAGCTCCCACCACTCCTGGCCTGCCTGCTGGGCACAGGCAGACCTGTGGCCACATTCCTTCTGCCCAGCACAAACAGGACACAGCCCCCAGCCCGAGACATCAGCAATCCAGAGAAGAGCTGTCAGCATCCTTCAGGAGTGGGAATACTCATAAATATGGAGTGGAAATTAGCTCAGCCGATAGCAGAGCAGCTCGGCAGAGCCGTGCAGCTCCTGGCACAGCCATTGCCATGGTACCTGTCAGCAGCTCCACATTGTTTCACACGTCCCACTGCTCTGAARGGAGCTTTTTTAAGCAGCAGCATTTGAAAACTGAGCAATGAAGATCACTGCCGTGGCACCCGTACACCCGGTGAACTCGGAGTGCTCGGGGAACTGTATTAACTCAGTGTATTCCAGAGCACCCCCCCTGGGAGCACCGACTGCTGAACCACACAAAGCCTGCTGCTGATGTTTTGTCACATCACGAATTATTTCAGAGGCAAATGGATCCCTCCTAACTTGGAGATTTGTAACAGTGGCAAAATCAGGTTTTCACGCCAAGAATATTTCACCATCACCATGGTGCTCATGTGTCTGCCAGGCTCCCTCCACACTGGGGAGATCCCAGACTCTYCGATGAGGTCACTGGGTGCTTTGTAGAATTGCAGAATCCCAGGATCACTGAGGYTGGAAAAGCCCTCCCAGACCATTGAGTCCAAGCTGTGCCCRATGCCCACCTTGTCCCCAGCCCAGAGCACTGAGTGCCACATTCAGGCCTTCGCTGGACACCTCCAGGGGTGGGGACTCCAAACCTCCCTGGGCAGCCCTTGCCAGTGCCTGACCAACCCTTCTATGAGGAAATTCCTCCTGGTGTCCAACCTGACGCTCCCCTGGCACAGCTTGAGGCCTTTTCCTCTTGTCCTATCCCTTGTTCCCTGGGAGCAGAGCCTGACCCCCACCTGGCTATAGGGAATTAGAATAATTGTAATAAGAGATTACAATCAGGCCTGTAAGAGTTTTTTCCATCAGCTTCTTGTCCTAGTTATGCCATGGCTGAGGCTGTCGCTGGAAGCCCAGAGCTGCCGGGACCCCAGAAGAGGGCTGGGGTCCCAGGTCCATCCCTCTGTGCTGGCCGGGAGCCAGGAATGGCTGTCACACACTTCCAGAACAACCACGGCCCCTCCAGTCCCAGCAGCTTTCAGTGCAACAACGTGCCAAGGGAAAAGGCAGGGTTCCCATGGGAACGGAAAGTGCTGACATTTCCAAACTAAAAAAAGAAAGAAGCAGCAAAGTACGTGCTCAGCAGGACGCCATGGACATGCATGTGGGGGGATCTGTGCTGCCTTTCCCCTCTCCTGGGCTCCAAGGTAAGAGACTTCCAAACCAGCTCATGACAGAGCCCTGGCTCGGTTCAGAGCCACGAGGCAAAGTTCTGTTTACCTGCTCTGAGTGTTTCAGTTCAGGCCAATTGCCTGCAAGATGAATTTTAGTGCAGGGATGTATCGTGCAGCCTTTACATGAAACCACATTAAAGGAGACGGAGCGTCCACGTGAAATCCTGCGGAGGCATTTATCTCCCTCGTGCAAAATGATTGAGATAAATAAGGCAAATTAAACTGCCATATCGTTGTAGCTAAATTATTTGTAATGGCACCACAAAATGTACTGGCTGTGTGGTAATTAAGTGTCCTGGAAATGCAAGTGGAAGATCCTTAGCTCAGAGAGATGTTTCCCACTCTGTCAGATCGAAGTGACGTTGGCGGTGGATGGGGACTCGGCGGAGACGCTGCCGTTGGACACCCATTCCTCCAGCAGACGGGCACGAAGAGGTGCTGCCATCCCAGCTCTTCTCCGTGGCACAGCTTTGCCATTTAAAACCTGTTTTTTTGCAGAGTGAAGAAGAGAAGCTCATGAAGATGTTGGTTGTTCGCTCCTGCTCGCTCCAATCCATCCCACAGCACGGAGCCTGGGAGGGCAGAGGAGGCTTCTAGTCCAGGAGAGGGGGTTGTGAGTGCCTGGAAAGCAGCTTGAGGAAGGGAAGAGAAACAAAAAGGTCTTACCAAATGTTTCTGACAGAKTGAACAAAAATAGCAAACTATTAATGTCATCATTTAGGAATATCAAGAAGTGCCAGTTCTTGTGATCAGGGAGCAATTTCAAAGGGAAGGTTGTGCTGCCAGCTGGAAGGGTGACCTGCGGGACCCAAAGGCTCCCACAATGAACTACCACTTTCCCCACTTGAAAATCTGAACACTGGAAAAAGCCACACCCAATTCCCCGGTGACCAGAGGAGGATCTCCCAGGAAAAGGCAAAGAAAATTTGACTGAAATGTCCAATTTTTCCCTTGAGGACTCACAGCACAGTTAAAGCTCAGACCCTGCCTCCTCTCTGGACACAGAAAGCCAAGAGCATCCTCAGACTCACGTGGATAAAAGAATGGATAAAATGATGGGTTTGCTGGAAAATAAAGCCCAAATCCCTACAAGGAAGCTGCAGCTGCTGCCCTCAGAGCTCCATAGCTGGTGCATTGGAACAGGCACAGCACGGTACAGCTTAGGGGCATTCCTGAAGGGTGGTCCCCAGGCCACATCAGTCCTGTGGGCAGCCAGGGGCTCTCCATCTCCTCCTGACCCCCAGGCCCAAGTGCTGACTTGGGGAGCATCGCTGCATCCCTGGTAGCCCCTCCAGGATGCTCCAGGGGGCTGCTCTCCTCACCCCTCTCCCCTGCACACAGAGTGGGGTCAGGGAGCCCTCTGTGCCCCCCATATTTTTGCACCCCCTCAGCACATGGCATCCCCACCTCAGCCTCACCCTGGCAGCATCTGTCATTACAAATCCCTTGGTAAAGGTCTTCCAGGTATAAATGTGCCTGGAGGATCCATATGGGAGCAGAGGGAAGGTGAGSAGCAGAGCCTGGCTAAGCCCTCCCAGTGCTCCTCCAGGCCCCCTGCAAAACCCTGGCCCTGGGAGGTCAGCGGAAATTCATCACTTATTTCTATGGGGTCAGAATTTCATCTCCAGAGCCCAACAGACCCCGGCCTGGAGCACATAACCACACAAGTCTGTTTCTCTTGATCCTGCATGTGGAAACACAAATATTTTTAGGTACTTCTCACGAAACATTCAGGAATATTTTCACGCCTGCCGTGTGCTTTTTCTTGTACCTGTGCTGGGTCTAAGGCTGCTCCCTCATGATACGGCGCTTTTGGCAGGCAGAACCACCCTGCTGAAGAAGCGGAAGAGGAGGGAGTGGTTTCCCAAGCAACAGTATCCAGGTGAGAGCAGGGCCCTGCCTCCTCACCCTCCCCGTGGTGGGGCTCCGGGCACAGGCTGGGCAGCCGAGACCCTCTCCAGCTGCCAGGGAAATGTTGGAGGGGCAAATTACTCATCCACTGTGTATTGGAAAAGACGTGCCAGCCTGTGGGTGGCATCCGAGACTGCTGCTGTCACACAGGTGAGTGAGCGCACCTCTGTTCAGAGCAGGGCCGCTGGATACCTGAGCTCAGGAGCGCCTGGCAGAGCTCCGAGTGCTGCAGAGCTGTTTGCTAAATCCGCTCATGCCTGGCTCCCACCCGCGCCTGCCTTCCCGGCTGGCGCTGACTTCGTGACTGCTGAATGACAGCCGCAGGTTTATTGATGCCGTGCAAAGCTACTCCTAAAAAAAGCCTGGGAGAAGGGCGGGAGCATCCCCTGCCTCTCGTGTGCCCGCAGGCAGGAGGGGGCGAGGCCCCTGCTCCCGCGGGAGCCGGCCCGGGGGGCTCTGCGGACCCACGCAGACCCGGATCCACGGGAGCACCCTACACAGCACCTCCAGCGCGGCAGCCTCGCCCCGGGAGGGCTCCCACGGGAACACCGCGCCGGACACCTGGTCCTCTGCAGCATCTGCGTGGATGTGCACGGTGAGTCACGGRGCGGGCAGCATCCCTCCCTGGGAGAGACTGACTCATCCCGGAGCACCGCTCTGCTGGCCGCAGACAGGGCTGACCTGTCTCTGCCCGAGGAAGGGAGCAAACAGAGCAGGAATTCTGCACTGCCAGGATTTCAGGGGGTTCAGCAGCATAAAGAGCGAGGGTAAAGCCCCTCCTGCCCGTTTGAGGTCCATTGCTGGTGGCACTGCTGGCACTCAGAGCAAGGAGCTGCAGAGCTGCCCTGTCCATATTGGGATGACGTTCACTGAGCCAGGAGACTCCGTGCAGAACCACCTGCTGGCACAGGCAGAGGCACCGAGCAGCCTCTGCCTCCTCGGACCCTCTCCAGGACCACTGGCCACCCCCTCCTGCAGCAAAGCCATTTGTGGCAGCCCTCAGGAAGAATTAGTGACAGTCCTGACATCCAGACGCTGCCAGGCGGGGCAGTTTCCACCCCACTCCTGTGTGTTTTAGGGACAGGAGGACATGGAACCTCCTGCAGTCGCTGCTCCAGCTGCTCAGGGGTCCCTTCGAGGCAGGCAGGTGCCTGGAGCACCAGATCTCCAGCATRGACAACGGAAATGGTTTCCCATGGATTTGTTGTCTGTGTTGTTCGTGCTGGAGGAGACTGGGTGAGTTCTTTTGCCTTCATCCTTTGGGCACCCACCCTGAGTGGCTGAGCAGGGGCTCATGCAGACAGCATTCCTAAGGGACAGTCCCTTGGCTTCTTCCCTGGGCCACTCTCGTTAAACCACTGCCTCATTTGTTTGATTGGCTWAGTCTATAACCCTCTTCTGTTTCCAGAAGAACAGAGGGAGCTGTTTTCTGCCATTGCTTTCATGGCTCAGGGGCAGAGTTTCCAATCTGGAGTTGGAGATGCAAATCCACTCCTCCTTCAGGAGGCTGAGGACAATCTGKTGAAGATAAATTGTTGAAGACAAATTGTTGAAGGCAATCTGTTCTTGCCAAGGATGGCTTCTCAACGACAGGGCTCTGAAGACGTGCTTGTCASTGATGGAGTTTGCTCCACCATTGCCTGTGTATTGGAAAAATCAGCAATATAGGCAGGGCATGGACTTACACGTCAGTCAGGAGCACACTGCAAGTCCTGATTYGGTTCTCTTAACTGCAGTGTGAGTATTTCATAACAAGGTCAAAACCCCCCCCATGCAAAACTATATGGAACTATTTAAAATTCCTCCACATGGGCCACRAAGGGGATTATAAAGGCAATTCCCCCCTAAACTCCAAACGTTCTGCTCCTCAGAGTTTAACTCTGATGAACTGTGCTATTTTAATGCACTTTTGAAGCACGTCATCCGTATTCTAACCACTGACCTTTTCCTAATGCCCTTCAGACATCCAACAAATAGGTTACATCTGTTCCTTCCAAAGCAAGGCAAGGCATGGAGACCAGCATCTCCTGGGGTTTGGAGTGCCACAGCCTCATCTTTGCTGTCTAACCCGACCTGCGAGGCTCAGCGTGAGCCCCCAGAGCCAGGGGAGCCGCTCTGCTCCGGCCGTGCCCGGCACAGGGAGCCCTGGCTGGGGGCACAGCTCCCGCCGTGTTGTTCCCACCAGCCCTGGCCCTCTCTTCTCCCTGTGCATGCCGGGGTGGGGGCTGGTAAGGTGGAAACCCATCTGGTGACCCATGACAGGGCTCCAGGGACCCCCACTGGGAACACTTCCCAAGACTCTTCGAGCTGGTTTATTTACTCCCACAAGGAGAAAAACCTTTCTCATCYCAGTTTTGTGATTAAATCCCCCTCAAAGGCTGCCTCCTCTGACACGGGATGGGACTGAGCTCCAAGTGTCACTGCTCATCACTCACCATATGATTCGACGGCTGGAAACGCGCATGGCCAGGAAAAAGCCTGAGATGCCCTCTTCCTTGTGTGGCCTTTTGTTTTTCACTGAAAGCTCTTTGCAAAGGGTTTATTTTTCCCCACTTCTGGCAGATCAAACCAGTAACTACAGTCTAACAGAARGAGGCAGTGAGAGAGGTTTGGTGCCCATCAGCTGAAGCAACGAAAACATTTACCAGTCCTGTTTTCACTCATGCTTGGCTTTTTCTAACACCATTTACCAGCATTAAAAAGCCACAAAAAAAAGTCAAATAGACTCAAGAGGGGAAGTAATTCTGTTGTCACTTTTTCACTGGAGGTTGGAAAACTCAGGTAATGGTCAAGCAAACCAATGTGCTGTTAGAGTAGTTCTGTGTACGGACAGGTGACTTCCCAGGCGATGTTTGATCCTGTCGGAGCCCCGGATCTCACAGAGGGTCTCTGGGGTGACAGGARCTGGGCTGAGCAGAGCTGGACCCCCCTGAGCGGGGGGATGGTGCAGCACAGGGCAGCTCCCTGGCCCACCCAGTACTGGAGGTGGTGCTGCTCCACCAGTTYGTGGATGGAGCTTCGTGGCTGAAGCCCACCAGGAATTCTGTATTTCTGTGGACTTTCAAGTGGCTGTCTGAGGATGCTAAACACACTTCTTCGTGTGTTTGGGAGGCTTCAAATGCCTTGACTCTGTTCCCGTGCCTGTCTCGGCCAGGAGGAAAACTCCAGCCTGGAGTTCAAGCCTTGGCTTTGTCTCGTCACCACCCGGGGCTGTTCATTGTGGTCCCAAAGCAGGCAAGGACACACAGCCCAAGAGGCTGGGACAAACCTTGTCTGCAGGTCAGAGAGGAGGTTGGAGAACAGATTTACCCTCACGCACACAAACCCCACACTCCTGCAATTCTGCCAAATTTCATAAATGTGCTGTGACACAATGGTTACATCTGGGAGCTATTTCTGTAAAAAGCACGGAGCTGATGTGACCCTGTCTGGTCCAGAAACACGCTGGGTTGATGCACACAGCGTCCACAGGCCATCCTGAAACACCATCCTTAAAAAACAACTGAGAGTCCAGCTCAGTGTTACCAGAGGTGGAGGTTTCCTCCGAGGCACCAGAAGGGCCCTGGCTCTAGAGGGGGTAGGCAATGCTCTGGCTTAGCCTGATTGGAATGGGATAAGGTAAGCCTGGCCCGAGTCCTGTATATCCCTTCCACTGCCTCTCTCCATCACTAAAGCAAGTCCTCAAAAGAAGGGCAGACATGTGCTGGCAGACTGTGAAAATGAATATATGAATATTTATTCATATATTATATGTAAAATAATTCATATAAATGGATATATTCATTTTATAGAATAAATGTTGTATGTTATTTTATATTTACTATGTTTTATACGAATAGAAATGAATATATTCACTTGCCAAGTGAGTCAGTGGGAATGAAGTGAGTTCAGCTCCTTACAAGATCAGGCCCATTAACAACAGCTTTATGCTGGTTCCAGGAAATCACAGTGTTTAGACAGGAAAGGTGCCCAGCCATGAAAAACATGGATTTTCCCACAAAGGTCATGCTTTGAGCAGTTGGGTTTCTCCATATTGGTGGTGGCCCAGTAAGAGAGGCAGGAGCAGGACCTGGGGTGTGGAAAAGGCAGAATCTACAGGTGCAGGGAGAGAAGGCAGCAGGGCAGTCCGCAGGAGCTCAAGCAGGGAGGCTCTGTGCCCAGGCACTCTGCAATTTGATTTACCCTCTGTGTGGAGCAGAGCAGGCCTGTTCCCACCAGGCACGGCCGGTTCTGACCCAGCTCAGTGACTAAAAAAGGTGCTTATTGCTGAGCACTCTGCTCAGCACTTTTCCAGATCACAGGCGAAGAGCTCAGCACCTGAGGGACAGGACTGTAAGAACCAACCCGTAATAAATACAACACAACAAGATGCTGGAGGCACAGACAGGGTGACAAGAGGGCAGGTGACAGGCAGTGTCCCCTGGGAGCCCAGCAGTGCCCCGGGCACAGTCCCAGCCTGAATCCAACGCTCAGAGCTGCCTCTGCTCTCCCCTCCCAGAAGGCCTCGGCATCCTCAGTGGGACAYAGTAATTAAGCTGACACGGAAGAACACAACCCTTCTTCAAAGGGCTGGCAGATTGCTGGGGGTTTCCTCCTGTAGCGGCACGGCTGCACTTGGGGGCAATATGAATWCTGGAGAAGAAAAAAGAGAAAGGAAAAAGCAAGCAGAAACGGGAATGGCAGAAAGTGAGGAAGCACAGAGGAGTGGGATAGAGACAGTGTGCAGGAAAGATAGAGCCAAGACAGGAGGAAAATGCGTTGTCTTTGCACAAAGTGAMGCAGAGAAGGGACTGATGGAGCACTCCCGGCCCTGCCCCTGCGCCAACACAGACCTGCAGAGGAACGCAGCTGGCACGAGACTGGCTTGGGCTGGACTCTAAAGCCTCCACAAAGGCTGTGTCAAGGGCTGGAATGTGCAGACCCCGAGCTGTCCTCCCCAGGACCTTGCTTGCAGGAGAAGCGAGAGCCATTGGGCATGACCAGCCCTTGCTCTGGGTCCCGCCGTGGGAACGCTCCAGCCACGGCTGCCGCCTCCCACCAGCACCTCGGGGACACCACACAGCCCCGAGGGGAGAGCACCCACCCCACTGCACTGCTCAAAGGGGGGTTGGAAAGGAATGGAAGAGCACGGGGAGCCAGGAGAGGAAAACAAATCCAGGATGGATCCTCTCTGCCAGGGACTGTCAGTGTGTGTGTGCTGGGCTCACCAGATTAATCATATTTACCCAAGTGTTTATGGCCACGGTTTGCCTTGTTTCATCCATAACAAACACATTCCCAGAAAAACACAAAGGAGGAAGAATCCTCTGAGGTAAGGAGCAATAGAGAGATAAGTCTGATTAGGAAGACAACTATTAATAGCAATTATGCTTTAATTACTGTGCCTAATCTTTTTGAACCAGCAGTTTCTAGCATGTCCTCTACCAAACAAAGAACTTAACTCTTCTGATACTGTGTTCCACGAGCTGTAGGAAGAACATGAGTGGATGTRCTTCCAGTAGATTTGCTAGCAGCAGGATATAAAATGGCTTTGAGGGTATTTAGATGCACTGTKCCTGAGAGCAGATGCCATGAAGGAAGCAGGAGTTGCTCTGTATGGGTACAGTGCTGCATGAGAGCACAAACAACCCCAACACTTCTCTTGTCTTGATGGCTGTTTCTCCAGGGCAAGGGAATTATGCTCCTGGGCTGCTGCCGTAAAACTCTGGGCATAAAAAAGGCACTGAAAAGGACATGAAATAGTCTAGACAGAGGGAAGCACTTCAATGCTGCTGGAAGGAAACAGGGCCGTGGCTCGGAGCCATGGCTCAGGCAGCATTGATGTTCCCCTGCCCGGCAATCCAGGCACGCAGCCGAGCCCCAGCCAAGGAATATGTTCAGCCTCTCTGCACACTGACCCTCTCCAGGGGCAACGGGTGCACAGACACAGCCCTCTGCAAGGGCCTCTTCTCAGTCTGAACCAGGACAGAACAGGCAAGAAGGCAAAAAACCCCAATTCCATAGATCCCTGCCAGTCATGGTCAGGTGTAGAATGAAGCTGGAATGGTTTGGGTCAGAAGGGACCTTAAAGATCACCTAATTTCAACCCTCAATGATGTTTGCAGGAATTATTGAGCTTTAGTTGTCCCATGGGTAGGTACTGAAGGTGAGGATTCACTTGTGGGATGAACACAAATACACTGTGACTGCAACTAAATGGATGTAAAACTCCCATTGAGAAATCACATTTTCCTGTACGATCTCATATGCTAGACACCACTTTGGGGGTAGCTCAGGAACCTTCTCCCCCACTGTCTTTGGGGTAAATATTTTTAAAGGCAAACTTCAGTAGTGTTAATTTTTGAAAAATATTAAAGTATATCAATAGCAATATGGTAAAAAAACGCTAATAGTACATTTCAAAGCATTTTCCCGGCCTGTAGATGCTGGATTTCGGATTACTGCAAGGGGGTGTGTGTGCCTGTGTGTGTGTGCCCGTGTGTGTGCGTGTGTGCCCGTGTGTGTGTGTGTGTGTGTGTGTGTAATTTTTTCTCCATAGAAAATTGATAAACAAGAACTTGATTGTCTAATGCTAAAAATGAATCTTTTTGCACATCTGAATAAACAGTCCTCCCAAGCACTGTGGAACAACTGACCTTTGCTTTGAAATAACACACAAATCTCAATTAGATGGAAGGATTGGTTGGTGAATCTTAGAATTCTACAAATAATTTGATTATCTAGCCCAGATTTTAGAGAGGCCTCRAGATCAAACTCAGCACAAAGACATTGCAAGTTAACTCAGTGCAATGGGCAGAACAAGAACCTTGCAGKGGTGAAGAAAGTACATCAGCGTCAGCAGTGCTTCACCCGGCAGAGAACCCAGCTCCTCGGCGAGCCCGGGGTGCTGCGGCACCCTGGGAGCTCATTTTCAGCAAACATGGCAAGGTCAGAGCCACCAGAACCTGTGCCCAGGGGCTCCCTGCAATTCAATCCAGCCCTGGAAAGAAATTAATTAAAAAGGTGCTTGTGAGGAGAAAGGGATTCACGCTGCCCTTCACCTGGCGGGGTAAGGTGCAAACTGAGAGGGCACATGGGGGCCGCAGGCGACTGTGGGGTGACTGTGGGGTGACTGTGGGATGACTGTAGTGACTATGGGGTGACTGGGGTGACTGAGGGGTGCAGGGCACAGCCAGGACCGAGCTGTGGTTCTCCAGAATGGGAAGTGCCCGTGGCCTGACCCGGACTCAGAGCACGGCAGGTCCCAGTGCAGGGGTTGTGGAGAAACTGGGAGGCCAGATCCAAGCTCAGAAAGGCCTGAAGGACAGGTGCATTACAGGGACAGTCCTACCTACATGCAAAAATATCTCTAAGTAAACAGCTGAGAGTGTCTCTTTGTGGAGACAGAACAGCAGTTCCGCGAACAGCAAGACACCTGATCCCAAAGCAGCTGTGTCCTGTCCCTGCACAAAGCTCCTGAGGGGTCCCCGGTGYCTCCTCACCCTCCAGTTCGAGGGGACGATGACCCTGTGCCTGTCTGACAGCCGTTACCCCTTTCTGGGGTTTGRGATCCAGGTTTTCCAGCCCTGCCACAGGCAGACGGGAGGCACAAAGGCTCTGGGAGGGAGCTGTGCAGGCAGGCAGATGGTGTGGCTGCAACGCTTCATCCTGGGGAAAACTGGGCTAAAAATGTAGATCACTGTAACAGAGACTGTCTTGAGGCAGAGGCTTAAGAGGCTGCACTAAAACCATCTGAGGATGACCTTTGTGAAGAGGTCCCCAGGAATAATTACTCCTTTCTGGGCGCCTGCTGCTTGCTCCTCCCTTTATCCAGGCAGGATCATGCCCTTGGTGGCTGTTTTGGCTGAAGACACCTGAAGCTCCTCACAGGCCCCATGCACAGCCCTGCCTGCACACAGCCCTGCTGCACATCTTCACACCCCCTGAGCACTGGGCTGCTATGAACTGACGGGTTTGTTATTAAATCACTCGCTCTGGAGTAACTGAATTATCCGAGTTTTAGTTGAACCAATTAACTGATATAATACATGGCTCTTGCTCTCTTAGATGAGAAGCATCTTGCTTTCTGCTCATGTCTCACTGTGAAAGTCATTTTTTTAAACACTCTAATCTAATTAACTTGTTGAGACTGAGAATCTGTTGAAGGCGCTCAGGTGATGAGAATGGGATTGTTGCTGTGCATGGTGCTAAGCAGGGAGAGAAATCTCTCTGAGGATGAGGGGGCTTGGAAAAATGATGCTCTTAGGATGCAGTTCAAAGTCCGCGAGGTCTCGCTGCCTGACCTGCTGTTCTGCTACAATGCAGCTGCAAAGGGAAAGCAATCAGGAAGAAGCACTTTCGGAGTGCACTGGCTGTGGTCTCCTCCAGAGAGCAAAGCTAAATAAAGCTAAATAAAGGGGTGCATGTGACTGGGATCTCAGAAATCCAGCTAAAAAAGGGAAGCCAAGGATGGACATATACGTGTGTAGCCTGCCACAGCCCTTCCCCACCCCAAACTCTCCCCCATGGAGATATGGTGTTCCCTCAATGGTTTCCTATTTTGCTGTGATGCAGCACAAGAGGAGTGCCCTGACCATGGGCTGTGCTGCCCACACGGGTGTTCCAAACTGGAACTGGAATGTGCCCAAAGTGCAGCTCGATGCTGCAGAGCTCTGCAGGAGCAGGGAGCAACATCCCCGGGAGCCCGGCGTGAACCATCCCCACAGCAGTGACTTGCACTGTCTGTCACAGGAGATTACAGGAGTACAGACCTGGATGAGCTTCCTGGAATCCAACAGCCCTTGGATCGTTGAGTAGGGCCTGGAGGCAGCCCTACATGCAAAAGGGAAAGGACTGTGCCGGCCCATCAGGCCAGGTCATAAGGAACACTGGTCCAAGGCTGGTAAAGAACAACTGTATTAAATGTAAATTATCTCCCAGGGTTTCTGTCTGGAAATGAATCAGAGGGAAGCATCATGGATTAATTCTGGTTGGCCCTTGCAATGTGACTATAAATGTTATTATAAAATAAAGGATGAGGTATTACGAATGATACTCTAAATGAAATAAATAAAACAAGATGCAGATTAAGTTACACATTTGTTACTAATGTTTACAAATATGAACTGAATCTTGCAACCTACACACTTTAGCTGATTTTAAATGAAGACAAAATACAGGTTTTGTTCTTTTCCTTCTCGTGGCATTTGAGCTCCTGTGGCTGCATGATGGCACTGGTCAGAGCCGATTGCCTGGAGCAGCCTGGCTGACACGGTCCCTGCTGGCAAGGACAACGAGCCAGCGATGGAGGCCAGCCCAAGGTTTTGGAGGACACGTGTGATTCCCCTAAACCTGTAAGAGAGAGGTCCAGACAAGGCTCTAAGGCTGAGGCTCTAAGACCACAAGCTTTCGTCCCAGCCCACAGAATCATAGAATCATGGAATCATGGAATGCTTTGCCTTGGGAGGGACCTTAAAACTCATCTTGTTCCACCCCCTGCGAGGGGCAGGGACACCTTCCTTTAGATGTGTCCTCAGACAGGACTTCACTCCCCCTCAATCCTGTCCCACCCAAAGCCTTGCAGAGGGGGAGAGGAAAGGAGAGGCATGAGGGGTGGTCACACCCCAAATGCAGATGGCATTTGCACTCCCCTGGGATTTGGAGACTGTCTGGATGCAGGGACGAGATGAGGGCATCGAGGGCATCTCAGTCTCTCAGCTGCTGCATAAGCAGATTAACTTTACGTGCGGCTGATTCATGGAGAAATGGATCRTCAGGAGTCCCTGACAGAGACAGATTTCTGCTCGACTCACATTCTGCTTGCTCACAGCAAACACGCTGGATGATGTTATTTACGTGACCTATCTTCTCTTCTCTGACTTGCATCACTTCACTACTCAACCTCCAGCCTGGGTCGCAGCCATGCCATTAAATTAGGCCTATCGCTGAAGCAGCCCTGACAATCATTCCCCTTCCTGATCTCTCTGTTCCCTCAGRAGTGCTCTTGATGCCAACCGCTATGCCATGGAAAAAGCATTTAGAAGGCAGAAAAGGAAACCCATTGCTGTGAAAGKCTCCATCACTGTGGTCTGGTTGACAAGGTTGGGATCGGTCACAGGTTRGACTCCATGGTCTTGGAGGTCTCTTCCAACCTCCGGGACTTTGGGATTCTGTGCCTGTGATTTCCTGGAGAGAGAAAGTAGCTATGGCCACTCTGGATGATTCTTATGCCCACCCAGCCTCCTTTTCCCTCTCCCGGAGCCCCTCATGATGCGCCTCCATAGCTGCGCTCCCAAGGACACCCTGGGAATGAGACAGCCTGGCTGCCTCCCAGGTGCTTCCTTTTCTCATTTCCATGCAGTGCAACAGCTCCCCTGGTAATGGATTGTCTTGGGTGCCCTCCTGATGCTCTGGGAGGTTTGAGTCAGCTCCCCCCGGCTGCCCGGCCGGAGCAGCTCCACCGAGCTCATGGAAATTTACTGCAGCATTCYGCGGAGTTACTCTGGGCTCACATCATGCAAGTGGGAGCACAATTGACCCCCTTGTTCTGCACGTCTTGGCTCCAAGGCCTTAATTAGACAGAACACTAAAAAAAATCGAGTGACGGGAGGGAAGCAATTTGGCACTTAGAGAACAACAAAAATTCTGTAGCGGGTGTGTGGCAGAGGACAAGGAGCAAAGGCAAGAATGAGAAGAACCACAGTCAGAGGGACAAGGAAACACGAATTTTCTCTGGAAGCATTATTTAAATGATWTGTAACCTAATTTATCACATCAAGGACTGTTCAGTTTTTGAGTGTCCTGGATGGACACAGTACTTCAGGCCAGCTCTGACTTCCAAGGACACAAGCACTTCCCTGGACTTAATGGAACCATTTGCTCTTGAAAACATATCCCATTACTGCCCTATGTCAGCTTTTCCTTAACCTGGCTCGATATTCCTTTTGCCTTTGCGGGAGCATCTACACAGCACCTGCTTCCATTTCCTTTAAGCTGGGAGCCCAGGATTTCACTGCAGTGTTTCATGGTTAACAGACCTGGAAGAGACTTGGGAATTCGCCTGGTTCACACTAAAGTACACACCAGGTACCCTGTTCTGCTAAGGAAGGGCCTGGCATGTCTGAGTGTTTTGGCTGCTGTAAACCACATCCCCTGATCCACACAAGCAGTGAACTGGGAGACTGCCCAGGGTGTCTCCTCTTGTCCCTCCTCTGCCCTGCAMAGGCTGTCTGAGCTCTCAGCATTCTCTGGAAGCTTCCCAGAGAAGTCCCAGGGAAGATAACTCCTGTTTATGTGATGAGCATAATGGGAGTGGGGTTGGGTTCAGCTCCGTGCTGGAGAGCCCGTAAATATCCACTGTTCAATGGCTGCTGTTTCACTGACACCCAAATTAAATTAGAAATGCACACTTTATATATAATTGAAACTATGCTAATGCACAATGCACACAGAGAGCTCTCCTAGTCCTCAGCTTGATCTGCTGCTTTTCCTGCACTGAAATGCCAATTCCTCTTAGAGCAACAAAGGAAATCTGCCCAAATTCTGATCAGGAGTTTATCATTCAAATCCTGGGGTTCTACTCTGAAGGCAGAAACAAACAGGAGATTCCCAAGTATGATAAAAAGTATTTTGCAATCCAGGTGCTGAAATAATAATTTGTTTTCTCTTTTTTTGGTTAGGACAAAGGAAGCAGTTCTTAAAATATACTTGGGAATACAAAAGCATGTTCCAAGCTCATGCCAGGGGTTGACACACACCCCATAATAATCTCTGATGCTCAATTTGTGGCTTTCTTAGTCTACAAGAAAAAAACAAGTCCACCTAGGACAGGAATCATAACTGTGAATTAACCAGGGAGCACAAACAGCATGAGGAATTGGGCTATTGAGACAGTGGATTCCTGCATTCATGTACAGAAATCATCATTACCTGCTTGCAACAAATTACTCGGCCTTTTAGAGCTCTTCCCTCGGAATTGCCATTTCCAATTGTCTCCCGGAGCGAGCTGTAAACAGCAGCAGCCATTTGTGTGTAAGCTGGGAAAAGCAGAGGAATCAGCCGGGCTCCAGCACTGCTCCTCACGGCCCAGTGAGCCCTCATTGAATCTCTCAGTCCTTAATAAGCATTTGGCCTTAATTGCTGATTTTATCGTAGCCCAGTACTTATGCCATAATTGATGAACATTGTTTGCAGCGGAGTTTTATGGCCCTGCCTTGCTCCAGTGCCCGTGCAATTGGATCTGCCATTCCCCATGCGTGGCACGGCGGTGCCTGGCACCACCTAGTGCTGGGATGCCCGGTGGGGCATGGCTGGGGCACCCCGGCCTCAGACCACGGAAGCACAGGATATCCTGACGTGGAAGGGACCCAAAGGATCACCGAATCCAACTCCTAAACCATCTCTGCGGGACGCAGCCGGAGCTGGTCAGAGCAGTGCTCAGCAGCTGGAGTGAAAAACCTCAAAGCTCCTGGTCCAACTGCCCTGGGTACAGCACAGAGCTCCTGGGGACAGGAGTGTGGGGAGGGGGCTAGGCAAAGCTCAGCGTGAGTTTGACAACACGAGGTTTAGGCTGTAAAATTCAGAATATTCTTGACTCCTGCAGGCTCCTGAGGACTCAGCGATGGAGCACCYCTCCCAAAAGCAAAGGCTGGCTGGGTGAAGTGCATTTCCCAACCAGTCCCACTTGCCTGAGCTCTGACCCCCAAAATATCCCCCCCCTCCTCGTGGAAACCTTTCAGCCCCGAGGAGCAGAGTCCCTCAGCACTCAGTGAGCCTTGACTCGTTATTTTAATGTGAGTTTGAGAATATTTAATTATTAAAACAAAAACATCAGTTCCCAGCTGTGAATCCACAGCACAAGCAGCACAGGGTGAGATTTTGTCTTGTGAAACTTTACATGAACCTTTACATATTATGGCAAAACTGTTGGGGCTTTTGGTGTACAGAGCAGAAAAATCCCTGATTAAGCTGGGGATGCTTAAGTGTCTTGAAATCTTGGCCTCAAGCTGTTATCAAATTTAGAATAGGCAGCAACACACGTAAAACTGCCACCATCTCAACCACTTTGGAAATAAATTATTTTAGCAGCACTCATATTATCAAATTAAGCTTTTCTAAAAGATGTTTTGTGTAACCAATTCCCATTTATGAGAAAGCGCCTCAATATAATACAGCGCACCAGAGAGAAGATTTTTTTAATACGACATGTTTATTGGAGAATTGTCTACTTCCTTTTTGACCCATGAAATGCAGTTAACTTAGATCTACTGTAACTGGCATCATGTGGCAGTTGGAGTCTTTATTATGAGGCAATTCCAGCAACCAGAGTTGAGGAAGGGCTTCATTGTCCTGGGAAGAGAGAAAACACAGAGTACCTGCCCTTGGAATATCTAAATGTATATACTGTGGTCATAATCATCTGGGGAAAGTGAGGTCAGACATATATTTTTATACATTTTCTTTAAATTTCAAGGCCATGATCCGAAGCTTGTATCATCCTGGACTCTCTGTAATTYCCCAAAATAAATCCAGTAACAATCAGCACCACATGGATATACTTGGTGTGACTTCCAGAGCAATCCCGTACACTCCTGGAGGCATTGGCTGTATTTGTGTTGCCTAAAAAAAACGTTATAAAAATGCTTCCAACTAAGCTGTTCCAAGAATGTTATTGGCTGTAGTAGAGCCTCTGAAATCTGGCACAGCAACACCCCCTCAAGCTATAGAAGTCTTTTCTTTGTCCCAGGAAATCTCATGTATATTTAGCAGAGTTAAATTTAAATTATTATTTTCCTCCTCTGCTTGTGCTCCYCAGCAACAAAGAAACAGTAATTGAGGTGGATGTTTTGTGAAACCACAACGTGAGACAACACAACCACAACTCCCTGTGTTAAAATATTTTTCTGCACTCCGGCTGAGCTCCTTCCCAGCACACATAATCTTTCCTTCTAGGAGCAGGGAATCACCAYGAGCTTCCCGCACCCACTCCGGGGCCATGGCTACCCCATCTCCAGGGATATTTTTCTTTTTGCCCCACACTTTGTTCCCCAGGCCACCTCCTTCAACAGCCGCTTCAGGGACCTGGCTGCAGCTCTGCTCCTCTGAAGATCATCTCTTCCCAGGGAAATCCACAGCGATGCTTTCCCCCTCCTCAACCACTCCTGCTCGAGGGAGAAGGGGCACTCTGGTCCCCCCCCACAGCTCTRGGCGTGCCCGGCCTGGTTTGCATCCCAGGAGCTCTGTGAGCCCCGAACTGTCAGCTCCTCTCTGAAGCTCAGCACCATTCCCAGCACTCCGTTCACTCTTCATTCCCTCACAGACACTTCCCTGCAAAAATCACTCCAAAATCAATGCTTTGCCTTTTCAGTGATTATCCACAATAACCTAGGGGAGCTCCTGCCAGCAGCTGTGGTTTTATCCTTGCTGCAAATGTCATTTGCTGTTACAGGAATTCCACCAGCCCCTCAGAGCTGCTACTAAAAATGAAAACCAACTTTCTTCTGTGGAATTCTATTGAGAGAAAGCACCTTTTTCCAAAATGCCAAACTGCACTGAGCCTCCCCAGCTGCTTCCCAGGAACAGATGTGCTCCCTGCTCCCGACCCGGGAYGCAGCTTCAAGCCAATCACAATTCCCTGGATACAGGTCTGCTCTTTGGGTTGGCATTTGGTGAGTCAGAACCAGATGTTTCTGGGTTTGTTTTCATAAAGCAACATGTTCTAAGAGATGGATTCTGATACTTCAGTCCAAAGCACTTATTCTCAGAAAGATTTCCAAACCTCAGGTGTCCATAAATAAACATAACCCCATTTCAGCTCTAACCCCCCGTTCTGATTCTATTCAACTCCTCCTCCAGCTGCTCAAGTGCCATCTTCACCCTTCAGAGACACAGCAAACATTTTCCTTAGAAGTCAACGGGCCTTAATTGGCTTCTGCAGCCCAAGTTACACTTTATTAGAGGTGGGAAAGAGATGCTGAACCAGACCAGAGCACTGAGGGCCACTCGTGGGTACTCATGGAATGTGCTGAAATGGAAATTAACCATTTTTACTGTTCTTCCTGCAAATGAGCACCCAAAGTGTGCACAGACACAGCTCCAAGGTGAGGAGGTGGAGGGCACTTTGCAGGACAACAGTGCTTTAAGCATCGACCTCACCCACCAGCTGCAACAATCCCATCCAAATGAAACACGCAGCACTGCCATTCCCCTGCTGGAGCTGTTCTCCTGCTTTAACTGTAGTTTTACAAATCTCCATGGAAATGCTGCTCATTTGGACAGTTGCTTGGCATACCAACAGATGGAGTATGTTAATCAGTTTTTAAGGATATGCTAAAAGTCTGGGATAATTTGAGTTCTGTGTTCAGAATGTTTGCAAAAAACACAAACTTGTAATACATAAAAAAAAAAGGTTTATTCTGCTACAGTGGAAGGAAACAGGATCTTAGAATATTTAATCAGAGTCTTTTAAAATCACCAATTTTCTGTAATGCTGAATAGATTATTAAATCAGACTGTCTTCTTATCTTGGAGTTAAATTATCCACAAAAAATAAATATGGCTAAATTTATCTTTCATTTAAAAACCTGCTTCAGATTCTGAAAGGATCAAAATACTTGGCTGGAAGAACAACTCAGATTTTTTATTGCTTTAACTGATAAAAGTGCCATGGCAGTAACAATACAACACTGGTTCTAAAAATATCACACGTGGGGCTCCTAGACTTTCCAACTTCACAGCAGGAAAAAAAAAAAAAGGAAGCAAATAATCAGCAATTCCTTGCAAAGTGGAATGTCTGAAGGGAAGAAGAAAATCAAATGTATATTACGCATTTCATCAGCAAAATCAAGCCAGGAGGATGCCCTGTCCTAGCCTGTAACAGTACAAGGGTTGAGGCAGCAGTTTTTGAGGTTCCTTTGTGTGTTTTCTCCCCTGATAAGGTTTCTCATGCTGCCACTTACACTCCTCTGCAGCATCACCACTTCTGACCATTCTTCTCTGGAAAATGTTAACACCTTCCAGAACCACAGTAATTTTATATTATCAAACCTCTGCACATTTTTATGAATCCTGGTAATACTAACAGGAAAGTAATTCAATTACATCAGTTTTTCTTCTCTGTGATGTAGGAAAAAGTCCATAAATGCAGGCTGTGTCACTTCTTCTTATCTTAATGGATATAAGAGTTTGCTATTTTATTACTATTCTTTTGTTAAATAACCATTGTATATATTAATCTGGTTAGTGGCAGACAAATGGAAAAGATACATAGAAAGATCTGGAAGGTTTTGATACACCACCAAATGAATTTTCTTCTTTGGATCCTTCCCTTTCTCCATGATAGGTTCAGGGATTAAGACTTAGTTCTTGTGCTTGCTCTGTGTTCCAGGATGAAGCTTTGCCAAGTGCTCCAGGGAGTGATCTCCCCATTCACTCCAGACCCTGGGCAGGGAACAAGCCAGAGAAGCCAAGGAGCAGCCAAGACCCTGGTCAGAGGCTGAGCTGAACATGCCACGGGATACGTTATTCCAACACACAACGTAGGATTACAGCCAGGGAGGGGGAGCAGCACTACCTTTCCAACCAGGAACAGAACAGATTAGGGCAGGATCATGGGGCGTGGAACACAGATGAAATTAAATGGCAAATTAATTGGAAAAAGAAAACTCCCTGGTATTGCCTCAGTTCCCAGATATGCAAAGGAAACCACAAAAAACGTGCAGGGGCCAGTTCTGACCCTGAACTCTGAGGAGCTGAAAAAACAAACAAATTCCAACAGGAACAGCTGAAACAGGAGAGGGGGAACCACTACTGAGCACCATGTGAAGAGAGGTTTTTGACTCTTACAGCTTGGTACAAAACCAAAGTGTATGAAACCCAGGTATAAATTAAATAAAATAAACCCAGGCATAGAGCTCAAATCTATCACATTTATATTGTTTTCCCATTATTTAGACAAACATTTCCTGGCTCACACAGTGGTCAGGTTGACACAGAGTAAGTGCAGCCAGAAGGAGCAAGCTGAACAGGGCGGACTTAGATCCTGGAACTATCCAGCCTCACAAGGAGGTAAACAACGCTAGATTTGGAATGTGAATCTGCACTGCCATCTGCAGAGAGCAGGCTGGCAAATTAATGGGCCATCAGTGTAGCAGCAATTAAAGTGCCAAAGTGCAAATATTGGTATGGAAGGTATGGAATCAGCTGGGAAAGAGAAAGGGATGTACATGCCATGACACCACTGTCACAGCTGACATTCTGCACAATGTGTGCTGTGTCTCAGGAATGCATTTTATACTTTATTTCTTAAATGTTAGTTTTGCAACTTTTAGGAGGAAAACTGATGCCCTTCCGTTTCTCCCACATCCTCCCCACACCATTTGCAGCTGGGGGTGGCTGGGGTTGTGTCCGGGAGCTCCCTGCGAACCTCTGCTGCCCGAGGTGCTTGGCCGCAGCAGCGCAGCAGAACTACCAGCACAGGGAGTAAAGCCGAGCCCAGCGTCTCTGTGTGGGTGAACACCTGCACGCCTGACTTAGCTGTGATCTCTCTCCCCGCACACCAAGCCCTGACTGTGCTGTGATCTCTCTCCCCGCACACCAAGCCCTGACTGTGCTGTGATCTCTCTCCCCGCACACCAAGCCCTGACTGTGCTGTGATTTATCTCTCTCTCCCCTCACACCAGGGGAGCAGCTGCAGCCACGGCCGGAGCTGTTTCCACCCAGCTTTGTGTCCCTTTTCCCCCTGTGAGAACCAGAGGCACGGCGACATTAATGGGGTGTGAGGGAATCTGCCCAGGAATAAATGCATTATCTGAGTGTTTCTTATAAAACAAATGATTCACCCCCTCGCTTCACTCCGAGGACACGCTGTGTTCCCGCAGGAAACACCTTCCAGGTGTGGGGCTGAGAAGCCCATGCTGTTCCGGCCCCAGTGAGCTGGAGCCCCTCTGCTGTGGAGCCAGGCTGGGAGAGCTGGCGGTGTTCACCGGGAGAAGGCTCCAGGAAACCTCAGAGCCCCTTCCAGTGCCTGAAGGGGCTCCAGGAGAGCTGGAGAGSGACTTGGGACAAGGGATGGACAGACAGGACACAGGGAATGGTTTCCCACAGACAGAAGTCAGAGTTAGATGGGATACTGGGAAGGAATTGGGAACAATTCCTTCCCAGTTGGGTGAGGGTAGGGAGGCCCTGGCACAGCTTGCCCAGAGAAGCTGTGGCTGCCCCTGGCTCCCTAGAAGCGTCAGAAGCCAGGCTGGACGGGGCCTGGAACAACCTGGTTTAATGGGAGGTGTCCCTGCTCATGGCAGGGGCGGCACTGGAAGGCTGTAAATGTCCTTTACCAGGACACCGCCACCCTCCCGCGGCGTCCCGCGGCCGCGACGCCCGCTCACGAGAACCCGCCCTCAGGGYAGGCGGGACCAGGCTCTCGCGAGAGCTCCGCGAGATCCTCTCGCGAGAGGCGGAAGAGGCGGGCGGCGGGCGGGGCGCCGCGGTGGCGGCTCGGCAGGTCGGTTCCGCACGGCCCGGCGGCAGCGGCTCGGCCGGCACCGGCACAGCCCTGCCCGGCCGGCACCGCCCGCTCCCCTCGGCTTTCCTCTCCCAGCTGCCCTACCCCGCTGCTCTCAGGGCCTGTCCCGTTTCCTCAGCCCCCCACCTCACCCCTCCTTCCCAGAGGCTCCTCAGTTCCCCCCCGCCTGATCCCCTCATTCGCCCCTCAGGTCACCCCCTTCCCCTCAGATTCTCCCCGCCCTCGGGGCACCCCTGAGCGCTCCCCCCTGTGCCCCTGAAGCCCCCGCCCTCGGCCTCCCCCATGGTGGGGTTCGGGGCGAACCGCCGGGGCGGCCGCCTGCCCTCGCTGGTGCTCGTGGCGCTGCTGGCGGTGATCGCCGTGCTCGCTTTCCACTGCTGGAACGCGGCGTCCCGCCAGGCCCTGCTGCGGGAGGAGCTGGCCGAGCTGCAGAGCCAGGCCCAGCGCACCGAGGTGGCGCGGGGCCGCCTGGAGCGGCGAAACTCGGACCTCCTGGGCAAGGTGGACTCGCACAGGAAGCAGCTGGAGCAGAAGGAGGCGGACTACAGCCACCTGAGCAGCCAGCTGCAGGCCAGGGACGGCCAGGTGAAGCGCTGCGAGGACGGCAAGGTAAGGGCAGGGGCGGCGGGGGGTTCTCGGTGCCCTGCGGGGCGGCTGGGCCCCAAGCATTGTTACTCCACACCCGCCCAAGGTGTCCCCGCAGCCTGTGCAGCCCGGGAGTGAATCAAGGCCCCGAGGTGCAGGTTTGATGCTGCTGTGAGAACTGCAGCGCGCTCGGGCTTCTGAAAAAGTCCCCCAAAAGAGCTGAAAATGTCCAGAGTGTGTGTGAACAATGAAAATCCCGAGAGATCACTCGTTTCCAGATGGCCGTTTTAAATTTACTTATTGTTTTTTAGCTTTCTGTCTCTGCTGAGATTATTTGATCTTTTGTGATCGGACAAAAAACCAGACACGGCCGTAAAACTACAGTTTCAAGGGAAATGAAACCAGTGTCGTGTTCAGCAGCACCCTGAGCTTGCCTCTCCGAATGCCYGGTTCAGCACACTCTGGTTTTTATGCTGCCAGCGTGTACTTTGCGAAAAAAAAACCCAAACAATCCTGCTGCTGCCTAACGTGTCATTTTCCTTGGTTTGGAGGAGCCAAGCTCATAGAAAATTCAGCTGGCCCTTTCAGTGGGGGTGGCCTAGGGATTTCTTTTGTTGTGGAAAATGAGTGAATGCCTCAGCTTCTACTGTTCTGCTTTCATAACCGTCCTGAACTGGGACGTTCAGAGGGCTCAGCACACAAGTCCTGCTCAGGAGGTGTGGGGTATATTTGCATGCAGGTCATCGCTCTGTCATTGAACGCTGTGGGATTTATGGAAATATCACACTCTCAGGGTTATCGCTGTCTGGGTTTGTTTTTCCGGCCCTTCCTTATCACACATTGGATGAGCAGCCTCAGAAAATGCATTTAATTGTCACAGAAAAAGCTGAATATGTACGTGTCCCATTCCAGAGTTAGACTCGCTCAAACTGATTGAGTTTGCATTAAAGTTTCCTACTGAGCCWTTAAAATTAAACCCCTTGTGTGTTCAGCAAACATATTTTTAATTTTTATTTTTATTTTTCTTGAGATTGCAATAAAAAGTCCAATTAGATATGAAATGGACTCCATGATCTTAAAGGTGTTTTCCAGCCTCAATGATTCAGGAATTCTAAAGCAGTTGGGGTTTAGCCAAGAWACTTCCCCTTCTATCTCTAAAAGGGCAGTCGGCTTGTTTGCTGTGTTAGTGTAACTGCCTGTTGGTGTAAAACTCCCTGACAGGATTCAGGGAAGCTATCAGGAACAATTCATGAAGGATTTCTGCCCGGAAAGAGTTGTTAAACATTGGAACTGCCCAGGGAGGTGGTGGAGTSCCCATCCCTGAAGGTGTCCAAGGAAGGACTGGACGTGGCACTCAGTGCTCTGRGCTGGTGACWAGGTGGGGATCGGGCACACCTTGGACTTGATGGTCCTGGAGGGCTTTTCCAACCTCAGGGATTCTGTGATTGGGCTGCATGACTGGGCTGCATGGCGAGGTGTGCTTTTAATGCAAGAAATTTGTATTTTTTTGAGATCTGYGATGTGTTCCTGTAGGACACCGGGGGGGAAGATGTAGGTGCTAAGTTGGGGAGTGCAGCACAGGGCCTGCTCGGATGCACGAGGTACAAACAGGTGCTACTGGGCGGCCCCTGTCTGCCCACCACTACGGTGTTCCCCAGAAATCTGGCTGGGATTTGGATGCCCTGAGTGTGACACTGCACAGGGCAGAGGGGGAGGGCAGCAAGAAGAACGTGCCTGCTAAACCTCCCAAATTAAATTTATTGTTAATTGCTTGCAGTGTRTGCCCTGTGTCTTCCTTCTTTGTTCCAGAAGCTGCCACTTAAGGCCGTGTGAGCTCGTAGCTTTTGAACATCCTCTCTCTTGTGTTCAGAATGTTCAGAGTACCTTAAGATGCCAGAATAGCAAGGTTTTATCAAAAAACAGTTGCTGGCCTTTTTCCTCCCATGTAAGCCACTGTCTTTTCTCAGTGGCAGCAGTGCTAATTTTTTTTCTAAAACCCTTTAAATGACTGTGCTTAAGTGACTATACTTCTCTGAGAGTAGAGAATAAAAGTCTGYCACAAAGTAATAGTAGTAGGTATAAAGTGTCTGACCAAAAAGGGCTTGAATGATAATTTTTTTCCTCTCAAAATAGAATTTGGTGAGTCTGTTTGACTAAACTGTTTTTTACCTGTGATCTTAGTCCATTTGTGAAATGCAGGAGCTAAAATAAAACCCCAGTACTGGTAATTCCCAGGGTATCGAGTGATCACAACAAATTCAGGCTTATTTCATGGAAAACTCATTTGAAGATTCTGCTCTGGTGGTTCTCAGTGTCAGTTCCGCTTTGTGCTCCTTTGTCCTCAGCTGAGGTTCTTTGCCTTGTGGTCACATAAATCAYGTGCCTTTCCCAGTGCTGAGGCAACTCCAATTTCTGCAGAGCTTCCTCTTGGCTCAGGGATCTCTGGGGTCTCCTGGCTCAGGGATATCTGGAGTCAAGGCCAATTCCTTGACTCTCCCCTCCATCCCCTGCTTGTGGAACAAGCCCTTCATACTGCAGCAGGATGTTGTTTGCTCTTAGGAACAAATGTTGGAGCATGACCTGGTGTCCTGTGGTTAAAAAGGAGGAGAAAAAGCGTGAGTTGTTGGGATTTCTCTCCTGTCAGCCTGTGATGAGCTCCTGAGGATCTTTTGGACCTTGGAACGAACAAGGAGTTCTCTTTTGGAGCTCCCTTTGAGAGGCAAACAGGGGTAGTGCCTGCCCCAGAGTTTGGGCAGGTGCTGCATGCCCAGGTGGCATCAGCTTCCTGAGTATTCCATGGKTTTTTTTGCAGCGTGCCATTAGGTTTTGGGGTTTTTCCATAGCTTTACAGGTCTGTTTGCAGTAAGTCCAATAAAACGCGTGACTGGCAGGAATTGGTGGTGGAGAGGTTCCAGGTGGCAGGCGCCCAGCGTGCAGGGAGCACCTCTCATTCCATACCTGCTGCTGGCCATGCCAGGTGTGGAACCCAGCCCTGCCCTTACGTGCTGCCCAGAAATGCTTGGGATGAAGCTGTTTAGTCAAATATCCCCGGCAGCAGCTGGGTCTGTTCTTTGTTGCCAAAACTTGGTAACTCACTAGTTTGCAAAGCTGTAGTTTCACAGCAGCAGTGTGGAGCTGTTACATGGCAAGACTTACAACTCAGTCAGCACTGGAGGCTTGCCACATGTCCATGCACGGGAGTTCTGGTGGTTTTTGTCCTGTGCAGGGCTCACTGGGCTGTAGAGGGTTTATTTTCTCCATCCCAATTGCTTGCAAAGGCTCTGAGGAGCCGCTGAGAGCTCAGCAATACAAACAGGTCTAGACTGAAGGAGGACATGGCTCAGGAAGAGCTGGACCTGCGCCATGGCTCGTGGAGTGTGGGTTTTGCATGTGTAGGTGGAACAGATCCCATGAATCATAAAAAGGCTTCTTCCTTTTCYGTCCTTCAGATGAGGGACATTTGCTGTCAGCTGAGCTGGTTTGGATATAAATTCTGTCACTTCTCTCTGAAACTCAAATCACCAAAATGAAAGATTTTGTGATAAAAGTGCTGCACRCTCCCATGCAGCTCCTGCTCACAGCCAGCAGCCCTCCCCCAGCAAGGCACATGGTTATGGGATGGGAAGGAGCCAGTGGGAAGGCTTGTGTGTGAGGAATTCTGATAGACAAGGGTTTAAAAACAGACCCTGCTACTTCCCAGGATCTCCTTTGTTTGTAGATTTATTGAGTTCTGGGAAATAACTGCGTTAAGAGTGGAAGACGGGAAAAACATGATTATTGCCAGTGATTTTGCAAAACAGAGAAAGATACTTTTTCATTAGCACAACAGATCACTGTGTGTACCTGCTCCCCTGTCTCGGGTCCCTTGGAGGGGGAGCTGGCAGGTTGGGCACCCAGTGGGTCTAGAGGCTTGGTGATGACTTGCGTCTTCTGCTTCCCTGTGTGTCCCCACTGCAGGGCAAGTTGTGCTTTTGAAGTGAAGCTCTGCAAGTCCAGCCGAGGCTGTCACTGGATGGGGGTTGCTGTGTGCATCCTGTAACAGAGGGCCTTGGATGCCTTGGTGTGCAGAGCAGGAGGCAAACATGGCTCTGACATGGCAGGAGGCTCCTTGAGTGTCCCTGTGGGGAGTTATTTTGTCCCTGTTTCAGAACACTGTGCTCAAGGGGCTCAGGTTACCAAAAGATCGCATTCCTGGTGGAATTAATAAATGCTGACAGATTAACTGTGGAGCTGGACTTTTTGGTTACATTTCAGGGCTTGGAGGAAATACATTCAAGGCCGTTCTGTTTATTTTACTGTTTTTCCTKCTCTGTCCCCAGTTTTCCAGTTCTGCTTGCTTGCTTTTTTTGGGAAAAACCTTGTGAAGCAGTGCTGTGTCCTGTCATAGGTGGGAGCTGTGGTGGTGCCTCTCTGTGCCCCAGAACTCCTCGGGGTGGTTTGCACCACCGCAACACTCTGGTGCTGCCAGGGGTGAGCCAGGGTCCTGCAGGCTGGCACAGAAACTCTGCTGCCCAAGGAAGCTCTGTTGTGTGCCAGGAGCTGTYGGATGTGTGCTCTGTGTACACTGTGTGCTGCAGAAAAGCACCATCTCTGCAGTTCCTGCATGGCTGGAGTTCCAAGTCGGGAATGCCTGATCATACCCACACGGGACAAATGGATCAGCATGGTCGGAGTGCCTCTTGTAACAACAAAAACATGATGGGAAATGTATTTAAAGAATGAGTAATTTGATAAAAGTGAAGGCACAGGTGGGGGGAGGAAGTCCTAAAGTCAGGGCAGATGTGTTTTGGGGTTTTTTGACAGGAAATGGAGGTGACTGACTCAGACACTCTAGGGGCTGRGGGAGAACTGAAACAGCCCCTGTGTCTGGGTGTGCATCCAGGTGTGTCCCTGTGTGTGTCCCAGCCGAGTGGCTGTGCTGGCACTGCACTGTGCTGTTCCCAGAGGTGATGCTGACCTTGTCACCCACRCGTGACAGCCCTGCTCAGCACCTTCCTACAGTTACCCTTTGTATCACCATGAAACTGCAGGAAAAATAACCACAGCACCTGAGGTGGCTGAGGACAGGTGGGGATTTTCACCCCTTTTCTCAGTGTATTCCACACACGAATCTTTCTCTTCATTCCTGCTGATTTTTGTCTTTATGTAACAACAAGACAAAGCATCTTTACTTCAGGACTTTGTGCACGTGGATTTCTTACTTATTGTAATTATTTTTTTCCTAACTAAAAATACCAAGTTAAAAGCTGTTGTAGAAGTTTGCTGGTGTCAGATTCCGTCTCAAAATAAAATGTGTGTTAGGAATGTTAGGTAGCAACACATGAAAGATTTATTTAAATGTAACAATTCTACTATATGATATACCTTAGGTAACAATTGGTTTTGCTGTTGATGCTGTGTTTATTTTTATCCACCTGTGCTTTGGCATTGGCTGTTTACRGTCCCTGCTGCAATATCAGGATGCAGCATGTTTATTTAATATAGTCCAGACAATCTACTTTTTTGATATAAATATGTTCTGGAATTAAAATGTAAGCCCTTGCTAGCAAAGCCTGAACACAGTGTTCAGTTTGGTGCTGTCGCTTACAGATCACTAAATACACATTGCTTAGAAATACAGGAACTTTGTGCACGTCATTCCCATAATCCTCTCCATACACTGACTTTACAAAGCAAACAGACACACCTGAGCCTTCACAGCCCAAACCCTCCCCAACCTGCTGGTCACCTGTATTTATCCAACCTTTTCTTCTTCCAGATGAAGCTGCAGAACAACATCTCGTATCAGATGGCAGACATACATCGGCTAAAGGGTGAGGGATTCATGGCCAAACTCATTTGGCAGGCTGAAGCTGTGCATTTTAACTGCCCAGGTGCTGCAGAGTGCAGCTTAAATAARGGATCTGGTGATGCTGGAACATCCCATAATGTGAAATTTCGTTGTATTTGTTTGTTTCCTGGTGTGGGTAAGTGTAGAATTGGCTCTCACTTCTTTGCTGCAGAGGGAACGTGTGTTCTGGCACTGCTGACTTACAAGACAGTAGAATCATTTTCATGGCCAAATACACAATTTGGTATAGTTTGATCAGAGACACTGTGATGGTTATGCTGGATTAGAAAAGGTCCAGAAAACATCTCTAATTTCTGTACAGACATGATTATAATGCCTGTGATGTTGCTGTATTCTGAGTACTTCAGAGTGAGCTGGAACATGCTCAGATGTGAACATGCCTGCACACAACACGCACGCTTTCTGCCTGGATCTGTGTAGCTGCAGCTTAAAATAGTAGAAGCTTTATTATTTGTAGCCTGAGGAGCAAGGGGAACTTCTAGAGCAGTTGTGAAGACAGGAAATCTGTGTTGGCTTTATGGCTGGTGGGAAGGTGCCTCCTGTACACTTACTGTGGACGGACAGTGTTTGAGCATTGAGCCTGAAGTAACCTGGCAGTGCTTTTGTGTTACTCAGTGACAGAATCTTTCAGGAAATTAAGGAGATTTCCAACAGATAAGTGAAATAGCTTTGTGTAAGGCTTCTGAATGCAAAGGTAAAGAAACATTTAGGGAGACTGGCATAGTACCAGAAGAATTTCTCTGATTCATGCTGCCATCTGGCATACATGAGTAAAGTGGCATCTTCAAATTGGTTGAAGAATCTTTAAAGTATGTCTAGACAAACTAACACAAAACTTAGCAATGCTGGAAATTGTATCTGCCAGGGGGCATTTTTTCTTATGTTCATGTTGATTTTTGCTTTTTGGCTTAGAGCAACTGGCAGAGTTACGGCAGGAGTTCATCCGCCAGGAAGATCAGCTGCACGAGTACAAGAAGAACAACACGTACCTGACAAGGAGGCTGGAATATGACAGGTATGTCTGCAGGAGTGTTGGTGACTGCGGGTTGGTGTGTGTGATGGGGATCTGTATTTACTAAAAAGTGCTAATGCATCTTGTGTCTGCCCATCCTCAAACTCGAGTGCTCTCACTTGGCGATGCACCTGAGCTGACKGTTTGACTTCCAAGTTCTGGTTCTTTGTGATGTTCTGCTCCTCCCTGCAATGTGAGATAGGAGCTAAGGAAAATTTTGACTTAATGGGATTATTCTGCATTTTTCAGTCAATGTGTTTTTTATAACGTGGAGATTTAATTCACAAAAGCGYGAAAGAATTTAATGGACACAGTCCTGTGTCACCAGCATTGTTAATTGCTGCTTTTCTAGCAGTGTAATTTCATTTGTTTCTACTGAAGCTGAAAGCAGCATTCTGTAGATTGAAAGTTCAAGTTGACTTCAGCCTTTTAAATTGATGATGGAGAAACAGGGAGAACAAATACTCCTGCAGCTTTCAGGAGTGAGGGAGGTTTAACACTTGAGAAAGTGTTTGAAACTTTCACATGCAAAAAAATGTTCTTTGTGTGCTATGTTGAGTGTTTGCTGGTTGGGCTGATGTCATGGCTTATTAGGGAAGTTGGGACACCTTGCTGTGTATTCAGATCATGTTATTTGAGTTGGGAGCAGTAACTGATAGTGGCAGTTGTGCACCTTCTCCGTTGACAGCCAGGGGAGACACGTTGCCTTCCCAGTGGAATTAATATTTGTGGACAGATTAACTGTGGAGCTTGACCTTTTGGTTGCATTCCAGCTTCTGAAGGAAGTATATTTAAGGCCATTCTGTTTATTTTACTGTTTTTTCTGCTCTGTCYGTATTTTTTCCAATTCTGCTTTCTTTGTGTATTCAGTCCATTTCCACTCCATACACATGYCAGGAACAGGCTTTTTGGGACAGATTATTCTATTTATGTTTCAGGTTTGGCTTTTTGTGCCACTTCATATTTTACCCCTTATTTTATCTGTGGAAGAGCAGATCCAGCTAATGAAGTGTAACTAATGGTRTGTTTCTCCTCAAGCCTGCAATGTGGTCAGCAGATCAAGGAAATGAGACTGCAGCATGAAGAGAACATCAAGAAATTAATGGAGCAAATTGCACGGGAACAAAAGGTAATGCCAGGGAAGTTTGTGGTGAATGAGAAGAGCCCAAAGCCTGCTGTTTGCCTCAGAGATGTGGAGGCCTGGGGCATTTCTTGCCTAACTTTGTGTTAAATATCCCCCTGAGCAGCTCTAAATGAGTGTTAGTGGAAGAAATCTGCCTGTTGTCTCAGCCAGTGGACTGAGCTCCAAGATGAGGCCAAATTCTTCGTTTCCAGATCCCAGCCTTCCTCCATGAYATCACTGCTGAGGATTTCATTTCTTCCCTGTACATGGATATTTCTGTTCAGCTCTCCAGGGTGGGATCTGTGTTCTCACAGCCTCACACAGGTTACTGCAGAGGCAGCCTGAGCTCTGCTGAGGCCTCAAGGTGCTAATGTGATGCAAATTGTGGAGGTATCGGAATGGTATCAAGGGGGTGATTACATGGACCAAACTGCCACTAGAATTTGGGCCTCTTTCCTGCAAACAGATGCTTAAAATTTTGTTTCCTTACTTTGTCTGTAAACATCTCAAATAATAAGGCAGACTGAGAGCAGATTTCAGTCACCTCTTCTCTTGCAGTCTAGAATTGTTTCAAGGCTTTGACCTGAGGCAGAAGGCAGATGTTACCTTACCCTGTTTGTGTTGCACTTAATACCTGTGTGTGGCAGTAGGAATGTCCTGCAGCTGTGCTGTATTGAACATTTTCTGTCCATTTGTGTGTCGAGACCCCCAGAGTCCAGCTTTGTAATGGAGGACTCTGATATTCACTGTGGTGATCATTGAATTCATAAATGCAATTTTGTTTACCCAAAGTAATCTTGAATTTGAGGGTGTTTGTTCTGTAATTTCCAGGAAAGTGTTTAATATTGTCTCCTTATGAATTTGTTCCAACAGGCCGCACAAAAAATTCAGTCCAGCAAAGACACTGCAGTCAGTCCCAGCAATGGTGACCAAGCAATACCTGAGACTGTTGCAGAGGTGGAAGATAAAGACATAGTGAAGAATGAGGAGCCTTCAGAACATGTAGCAAATGGCAAAGGTATTTCCTTTTTTGGGCATTTCTGATAGAGAAATGAGAATCAATGCCAGTTGTGTTGCATCCTTGGCCAGCCTCCGATCTGTGCATTTCTCTGAAGTAGAAGAAGGAATTGTTTGGCTCAGATAACTTGATTAGCTGCAGTGATTATTCTAAGTTAGAGCCTTCCACAAGAGGAAAATTCACTGTTCAGACTGAAAGATTAGTAAGGCAAAATATCCTGTTCTTGTCTTGCAGAGAAAATCAAACCAGGAGGAGATGCAGGCATGCCTGAAATAGAAGATAATGACCCTGCTAAAGCTGAAGATACTCCCACTGGTTAGGAGAAGCACTCTTCATTCTTTCACATTTGGGTCTTGGTGATGTATATGTTGTATGTGAACACCATGTGGTGCATAGTGAATGCAGACTTTTAAAATCTCTCTGTGGCAGTAAAATTCAAGTGGGGTGTAAAATCAGATCGTTTCTACTGTGCTTTAGAGGTTTGAATTCTCAAAACTGAATGTTTTGGATAATCTCCCTCCTGAAATCTTGTCTTTTATATTTTCATTAAAACCAAGAAAACTGTAAAAAATAAAAGTTTACAGGATTGTTAGAGGAAGACCAGGTAAATAGTGTATGTTTGTTTCATGTTAATGCTTTTGTCGCTGTGTTTTGTTTTAGCTTTAAAGAAGCCACTTATTTCAGCTCCTAAAAGTGAAGGTCATCAGCCTGTTATGAATCTCCCAACTGAACAGCCCCAGGCTCCAAACCTGGCACCAGGTAAAATTCCTGTTAGCAGGTGATGAGGCAATATTTTGTTTACAAGAAGAAAACCAAGCACAAATTTCTGCAGGATCCAAGGTTGTGTTCTTACCTGGATGACTGAGGCAGTCAGACTACTGTTGTAGGATCTCTTCTTGTACCCTCCCCACCAATAATTTCTGAGCCTTTTATCAGGTTGTCCTGCCCTGCACGTGGCTTGTTCAAATCCTGTCCTGCTGAAGTTCTGAGTATAACTTTACCTTTTAACGTTGTAGGTTTGCCCAATGACAGTGATGGAAACGCCGACACGGTGAAGCAGATCCCCCCAAATTCTCTCCAGCACTTGAATTTTGAAGAAAACATGGAAGCCCAGAAAGATCACAAAATTGAGCCAGACCAGATAAAAATCCCAAAGAGCCGAGTTAGTGACTTGCAGAAGATTAAGCAAAGTAAGTGGGCCAATATCACACACTTCAGTATATTAAAAAAATCCCTTCATTTTCTGTGTGCGCTAGTGCCTGTCTGGAAAACAGGGACCATTGCAGAGGGTGGCTTTGGAGAGGGAGCCTGAGAAGGAATGTCATGTGTCCCTGGGTAAAAGGTGTGCTTCAATGTGTTATTTTTCACATGTGTATTCAGTTATTTAAGAAAATTATTTCCTTATCAGAATTTAAGGTGCTTTTGGAAATTACTGCACATTTAAATGGGTTCAGTCAAGACTTTGTTACATGCAGAATACTGAGTTCCTCACTGTATTCCTTGACTTCAATAGGCCGTTTTGGACAGCACTGTAAGAATTCAGTCCTTACACCGGGGGTCTTTTTGTGGGCGGTGTTGGGCAGAAGGTGGTGGTTCTGTGCGAGGAAGTTTTCCAGAACCCTTCTCCTTCAGACAGGCGCACACAAGATGTGTGTGTTGTGGGTGAAGAGAACCAGCTCCAGTTGTTTAGCGTTTGGGTGGGGAAGGGGTATTTGGAAGAAAAAACTTAGTGCTGAAACATTTCCTCGTAGGGTTTTTTATCCACATATTTTTCTGAAGAAACAGATCTTTAGGGGAAGCTTTGGTTGTTTTAATATCACTCATGGAAGTTTGTGATGCAGCAGGGATAGGTGTATTGCAAATTGGCACAGAACCTGGGCATGCCTGGCTTCCACTCTGTGTACCCTGAGGTGTGCAAGGCTCCTTATTTTATCAAAGGTGCTTCTGGAAGAAGCTTCTGGAATGAGAGGGCTTCTTATTTCAGTCGTTGGGTTTTTTAATGGATTGTCTGTCTTCCCTGGTCACAGATTAAATGATGGAGGGGTCTAGTTGTGTAGGCAGGAGCTGTGAAGGAAGTGTCTCCGTTGTAGGCTGAGAAGGGGATACCTGAGGAATGGTCACCAATTAGTCTCTTCTCTGTGCTCCTTCATATTTGGAATAACTCCTATTGTACGTTTCAGTGGTGCAACCAGGGAGAGACTTTCTGTCAGGAATGGAAATGGCTAATCCGGGTTTGTGTAACATGTATGTCCTGATGGTCAGTGGCTGTTCAGAAAGGTCCACTGGTGACAAACTCACCCTTGTATGGAGGAGCCCAGCTCTGCAGCTCCCACTATGGGCAAGGGCCTTGTTGGATGTTGGGGACTGAGAGCTTTGAAGCAGAGGATGCAGGGATGGGGCTGTTCAGCCTGGAGCAGAGAAGAGTCTGAGGAGACCTGAGAGTCCCTAAAGGGCTCCTGGAGAGCTGGAGAGGGACTTGGGATAAGGGCCTGGAGTGACAGGACAAGGGGAATGGCTTCCCACTGCTAGAGGGCAGGGTTAGATGGGATATTGGAAAGAAATTGTTCCTTATGAGGGTGGGGAGGCCCTGGCATGGGTTGCCCAGGGAAGCTGTGGCTGCCCCATCCCTGGAAGTGTCTAAGGCCAGGTTGGATGGGCCTTGGAGGCCCATGGGATGGTGCAAGGTGTCCCTGCCCGTGGCAGGGGGTGGCACTGGATGGACTCACTAGACTGTCTGTGCTCTCTGAGCTCAGCCCCCAGCCTGTGTGGGCCTGCAGCATTTCCTGGGATCTCTTCATCACACTTTAACCTTTTCTTCTGTCAACTTGAATTCATTCAGTGCTTGTTTGTCACAAATCTCTGGCATATCCACAGGCTGTTTTTGCTGGAAGTTGGGTACATGCCATTGTTTTTTGTGGCTTGGTTTGGATTTAATGTGCAAACCCTGCTGTCTCATATGGGTTTTGTATACAATGCAGTGTCAAAAATACCAGCAATAATAGCCAGGATCACTCAATTAGACATGAACAGGGAATGAATAATGTATGGAACTTTGCATTTCTAAACAGATCGTGTCTTTTTCTTGCTTGTTTTATGAAAATACCTGAAACTGGTGTTTCTGTACATTTGAGCTGCACTAGGTGTGATTCTGCTGCTCTTCTCCCCATCCAGAGAAGTACTACGGCACTGCTTCTGTCCTGCCACACAGCAGTTTTCGTTGTTTCAGGAAATAATTTCACTTTTACGTCTGTCCATTTTTAATTCTGATATTGGAATAATTCTCCAGTTTTACTTCTCCATTAGTTGCTTCCGCTGGGAATCACTCAGCACCTGCCCCGGCAGCCTTGGTGCCCAGTCTGTAAAGACTGTATCACACTTTAATCCCAGTTTTTTCATTTATACACAGTCTCCCAGGCCTGTGACCTCTGCAGACTCAGAGCTCAGACTGCACTGGGCTGGGCTGGAATAGATCTCCCTGTATCCCATTAAACACCAGTTCTGAACCAGACATCACACCAATCTCTCACTGTGTGCCTGGGAGACGGTCTGCTCATTCCATGGTTCCAGCTAATTCCCGTTTTCCTTGTGCGCTGTTTCAGGATCTGAAACTATTCTTAATTTTTTGTTGGGAGATGAAAATACTGGATTTGGGACATTTTTAAAACTGTGAAAGCTCAGTAGGAAAGCAGAGTGTGAAGCCAGATGAGTGAGTTTCTGAGCTGAGAGCTGAGGGCAGATGTGTGCTGGGCTCCCTCCCGTGCCAGCAGGGCACACGCTGCGGGCATTGCCAGGCACCACAGCAGCTGTGGGTCACTCCAGTGTGTGCCAAATGCAGCCTCAGGAAAAGGGGATACAAACCCTGCCACTGATGCAGTGCTCTTCTGCATTTTGAGAGATCTTGTGTTGGTGCCTGTAGGCAGTTCAAGGTGGAGCTGTTTGGATGCTCACTCCAGCCCCTCTCCCTGGATAGAGGAGTGTGGGACAGTCAGGAGTCACGAGGCTGAGTGCCGGGTGACGGAGCAGGTCCTTTCTGCACGGAGATGCTCCATAAGCCTTGTTCAACCCCTGCCCAAGCCCTCTTCCTTCTCCCCCCTCTCTCTCCAACTGGAACTACCAGACCCCAACTGCCTCCACCTGCGATCTGCTCTTGTGTAGAATCTCCCTGTTTCTTTCCTCTCTGCTGCTGACTCACTCCTTTCCTACTCCACAGGCCGGTTCTTTGATGAGAATGAATCCCCTGTGGACCCGCAGCAGGGTTCTAAACTGGCAGATTATAATGGGGATGATGGGAACGTGGGTGAGTATGAGGCAGACAAACAGGCCGAGCTGGCTTACAATGAGGAAGAGGATGGTGATGGTGGAGAAGAAGACGTCCAAGGTGAGCTTGGGCCTTACCTCCATCCCATTGTGATAAATCCACGCTGAGTTACTTGTTGAATTTGTGTAAAGCCTCGCTGGTTGAGCTGATCATGAATTGCTCAGGCAGAACAAACAAGCTTGAAATTGGGTCTCACTCTCTGTGGGACAGCAGTGATGCAACAGTCCTGAGTGAGAGGCACCTTACTACACTTGTGTATAGTTCCTGCTAGGAAAAGCAAGACTTTAAATTCCAGACATGGTTTTACCCAAACCCCCAGCTCTGGCCCCTGGCTGGGAGCGCTGTGGGCCTTGACATTCCTAAACTGTCAAATAGAGGAACAAAGTGGTTTGACTCCTGCTCTTGTCACACCTGCCTGGAGCTGGTGTGGAGCGAGGCCTCAGGTAGTGATTCCAGTGTCTCTTTTGTGCATTATACACAGATTCAACAGGCTTGTGGTGTTCCTGCTAACCCACCTCAGAGTTCCTGATCCAGCACTGCCTAACACCTGTGTGTGCATGGCCATTCCTTGTCCTGCATGCAGCCCCTGCATCGCCTCCCTTGCTTGCCTCTGCCTGCCTTGTCTGCCTTCTCCATCCAGCTCTTCGGGGGAGTTTGTGACAGGCTTGCATGTCTGTAGGGCAAGGGTGTTGTGTAAACGCATAGAGTATTTCCAATTAAATGAAAGTGTAAAATAAAGAGGGGAAAAATAGGAAATAGAATGAAAATCCTACAGGCCCCCCAGATTTTGACTGTCATAATGTAAGTTTTTAGCTGTTAGGCACATATTTAATTGGCATCTAAGCAAAACTAATGGGCAAAGCCAGTAAAAAGCAGCTGATTGTGTGAGCATGCAGCTAAGTGTAGTGTCAGCAGGCTGAGCTGGGCTGGGAGTTTAAAACTCATGAACAAATGAAAGAATAGGATGGATCAGAACCCATGGCGATTAATTAACTTACTAATGACCTGCAGACCCTGCTGCTCCAGCTGTGACCTGTTCTGTGCCCCCTGTGCTCAGAACTCGCAGTGGATTTGTGTCATACCTGTCCCTCCAAGGGTGCTCCCTGGGCTGGCAGCTGCTCATCCAGGCTGGCAGCTGCACAGGAGGATTCAGAGCAACCTGGTCCAGTAGAAAGTGTCTCTTCCCATGGCAGGGCTGGAATGAGATGGGCTTTATGGTCCCTTCCCACGCAACCATCCTGGGATTCTGTGATTCACAGTGATTCTGTCCATGCTGGGGCCATGGGAGCTCCTGGTGGTGCTAGGCTGTCATGGGCAGGGAGTGTGGGGTGTCCTGTGTGTCCCTGAGCTCTGCAAACCCCAGCAGTGCTGTGGGTGGGGTTTCATGGTTTAGTCCCATTCCCCTCAGTCAGTGATGAGTCACGCTCAGCTCCTCGCTGCAGTAGTTCCTTACCTGGGTTTCAGGGTGCAACTCTGGAAGTTTTACCCAAGGCCAGGTAACTGTGACAAAGTCTTTGCTGGCTGATGCCATCTGCCTCGCTTGGCCTGTGTGCTCTGGACAACCTGTTCTGTGAAGAAGTGTTCCCAACATCCAACCTAAACCTCCCCTGGCACAGCTTGAGGCCATCTCCTCTTGTCCTGTCCGTTGTTCCCCAGGAGCAGAGCCTGACCCCCACCTGGCTGCACCCTCCTGCCAGGTGGCTGTAGGTGGCTGCCACACGGTGCAGGGACACAGTGCCCTGTCCCTGTCCCACAGAGTTCTTGCTGCCCCTTGGAGCTCTGTGCTGCTCCATGAGCTCCATCCCCCCAGCTGCACAGGCCTTCACAAGGGAGCCGTTGACTCAGGTAGCAGGTGTGCTATGAACAGTGACATGAGCAGCATTCCCAAATGCTGCTTAGGAAAGGGTGGGTGTGATATAGCTGTAAGTGGTGGAAAGATGCTGAACCCCAGAGACTGTGCTTGCATAACTTGGAATGTAAGTGATGTTTGAAAAAAACAGAGTTCTGACTGAGAGTGACCCCATAAAACCATTTCCCATCTAGGTGGAGTCCCTGCCAGGTCCCTGCTCTCCTGGCTTGGAATTTGGACTCTGGGAAGATCCTTTTCCTGATGAACCCCTCTGTGTCTCTGTATAGACAGACTGGATTAATAGCTGGTAGCAAAGGTTAAAGGGTGACTTCTGGAAGCTTTTTCCTGAGGGATGGTCTGAGCAGAGTGTGTTACTACCTCAAACTGCATTTCTCAAGTTTTTTTCTGTTGTTCCTTAGTAACTTGTGTTGCTTTGAGCTGTGATTTGAGTGTGGCCGGTGGTGCTTCCAGGGGCAGCATTCCAGAAAAAGTGGCTGCTACAGGCTTTATACTGATTTGTCTGTGRGGCAGGAGAGGGCAGAACTGGAGGGTTGGAGGGAGGGTGGTTGTAATTGTTTAGAGAGGGGAAAAAAGAAAAGAGAATTTCTGTCTAAGAACTCTCAGGAAAACATCACCCGGGCCTGCATCAGGCTGAACAAAGCCTGTGGCATGTGCCACAAAGCCACTGGATTCCGCATGGTTTCCGTTGCCACTAGGAATGTGYGGGCTTAGACTGAAATTATCCAGGGAAAATATCCAATTCAGGAGATGTTCCTGGGGGTTGGGCAGCACCCAGCCTGGTTCCTTTGCTCAGGCACCTGCTGAAGGGCAAGGGGGTGTTTGAAAGTGGCAGTTTCTAAAAGGTGTGTTAGTGGTGGCTGTGTGGTGGAGGGGGACTAACTCTAGGATGTTCAGGTGCAGTGGTGGCAGTTTCTTATGACCTCTGTGTCATGGAGGTAAACTCCAGCCTTTAGCTGCTGGAGCAGGTATCCCTCAGGTCCCTGCCTGGCTCCCAGGGTGTGATGGATGGTGGGTGTGAAGGTGTGGAGAGCTCCAGGCAGCTTGGCAGCTTGTGGAAGGTGGGTGAACTCAACTTGGATTTCCTTTGCGGCAAACTAGAGTCTTTCCTGATATAAAGGAAAAGCTCTGGAGTGCAGGAGAAGCTCATTAGCTGGAACAAATGGAAGTTTTAGGGCTTTTTCACTTTTTGAGGGAAGGAGGCCTTTGGTCTGGAAGGGGTCCCAGTGACTTCCCCGTGCTAGTCCTTGAGGTTCCCAGCCTCTGAAGCCTCACAGTGTCAGCTCTGGGAATGGGACTTTCTGCGGGAGTTGGGTTTTAGTGGGGGAATTTGAAAGTTTGATAGGCAGAGTCTCAGAGCCCAGCAGTTGGTGTGACTGTGCTGCAGTGTCTGGAGTCAGGCAGTCTGTGAAGTGAGGCTGCCCTGCAGCCAGAGATCCCCACCTGGAGAGCCGACAGCCTCACACACGTCCTGTCCCTGCTGACTCCATCCCGTCAGTAGCCCAGGCCAGCTCRGTGCTGTGCCGCTTAGCAGCATGTCCTGGGGAACTGCACTTGGATATTTTTTCAGTGATACMACATCAGATCTGATCTGAGCATTTTAATCATAATCTAATTATAATCTGTAATTGCAGATGATGAGGAGCGAGACCTGCAGAATGACCTGGGGGACTACAAGTCCCGCTTCAGCGACGGGGTCCTGTAGGCCCTGGTCACAGAGGGCTCAACCCAGGAACTTGAGGTGCTGCAAAACTGAACCAGTTTTACTCCAGTGTTTCCTACTTCCAAGGAGGCTGAGGATCAAGTGCTGAGTGTGCTCAGTGGCAGGTGAAGAGGACCCACTCTGTACATATGTACATACTTGTACTATTGCAGGTTGTATTAAACACACATCTTCACTGTTACATGGAGCTGGTTACTCAGCCTGGTCCTTACCTGAAATAATCTTTACACTTAAACCCAGTCTGTAAACACAGGCTGAACTGTTTCTGCCATTTAGAACACTGGGAACCTGGAGAACTTGTACAGTTTGTATCTGATGTAACAAAGCCACTGTGGAAGCCATGTACAGCCAAGGACTCCTTTTCTACAGTCCCACCTGTGTGGCAGAACTGCTGCTGCTGAGTGCTGGGGTTTTTACAGCAGGTGAGAATGAAACAGCAGAGGGACTGGGAACTGAATRGTTCAAGAACTGCTCCGTCCTCCCTGCAACCCAGCACCACATCCCAGCACCACCTCCCTTTGAATTCCTGTACAGTGACCACATCTCGTAGCTAGAGCTGCAAATCTGTAGTAGGACTTGAATAATTTGATATATCCCCAAAAAGTTGGGCAACTAATAGCTTGATTTAAAAAGTAATATAAATAATTCACAGCTTTTAGGAAATCTTTGTGTTAAAGAGAGCAGTGTGTGAGTGAGAGACACATCTCCAGCAGCTGTGTCAGCCCCTCCATGGAAGGACCAGCTCTTCTCCAGGTAAACATGCTGTAGGTGCTCGTGTCCTGTCCCAGAGTGTCCATCCCAGGTCCAGCCACTCTGGTTAATTTCCAGTTTGATCCATTGATCCTGAACACCCACCATGTCCCACAGTTTGGTTTTCTCCATCAGATCTGTAAGTCTTTTCTTTATTCTGTGTTCAAGCATTTCCAGAATTTATGGAGATGATTCCATTGCTCTGTAGTGGTGGGAATGAAGGGGTTGTCCCCCGTGCTCCCCCAAGGGCTCCTGTGGACACAGGTTGTAGGCCCTGGCAAGGATGACTGAACTCATCCCTGTGCTCAGGTGCTGGGCTGAAGTATTGGGTCAGGTCTGCTCCTTGCCAGCTCAGTGAACCTCTTAAATGGAGTTCAGTGCTCTACAATTATGTTATGGGTTTTTAAGACAATTTATTACTACTTCAAGTGTCAATGGCAAAAAAAATTCCCCCCAGCTGTTGTGCTTAAGAAGTGAAACTCTGGCCCAGCGCTGTGTCCTGGTTCCAGCTGAACCCCCTGTTCCCTGAAGTAATGCAGCATCACATGGCACAGCTTGGGAAGACCCCTAAATTAAAGAGCTACTTCTTGCATTTACAGATTAAACCATTCTGCACTCATAGCTTCAGCTGCTTTTCCCTTCTTTGCCTGTCAACAGGACCATTCCTCTTGTGCTCCTGTACTGAAGGTGGTTGCTCCATGTTCCTCCGTCTCTGCCTTTTCTTGTTCTTTGCATTCCATGTTTTCTCTTTTTTCCTCTTTCCATCACAATGATTACTCTGCTTGGCCCTAGTGAGGCCATATTGGAGTGTTGTGTTCAAATCTGGGCTCCACAGCTCAGGAGGGACAAGGGGCTACTGGAGAGGGTCCAGAAGACCACAAAGATGATGAGGGGTCTGGGGAATGTCTCCAGTCAGGAGAGACTGCGGAAGCTGGGCCTAGTTGGTCTGGAGGAGACTGAGAGGGGATCCCATCAATCCATACAAATCTCTCCAAGGCGTGTCAGAGGATGGTGCCAGACTCTGTTCAGTGGTGCCCAGTGACAGAACAAGGAGCAATGGCCATTAGCTAAAACCCATGGAGTTCCACCTCAACATGAGGAAGAACTTCTTTCCACGGAGGTGGCAGAGCCCTGGAACAGCTGCCCAGGGAGGCCCTGGAGTCTCCCCCTCTGGAGACATCCCAAAACCACCTGGACACGTTCCTGTGTCACCTGCTCCMGGTGACCCTGCTTTGGCAGGGGTTTGGACTGGATCTCCAGAGGTCCCTTCCAACCCCAGCTATTCTGGGATTAAAAGTATTGCAGCTTCTTTGCATGAAGTGCCTTTTTTATGCTGATTCATCTCTGAATTCTGGCTTCTCTTTCTCTGAGCCGTGATCCTCCCCATGTCTTGGAGTCCAGTGCAGCTTTCCCAGAGTGCAGCTGAATGAATACTCAAGAACTCCCTCTGGGGTTTTTCCTACTACTTCTCGTGCTGTACTTGCAGTGTCCTCAGGGCCCCCTTCCCTCACCTCTGGTAGGCTGGCCGAGGTCTCTCAGTGCAGGGAGTGGGGCCCTTTGTGATCAGTATTGTCATCTCTGTCCTTTGAGGCAAACACACGTTGGTCCATGGCCAGTCAGCTGCAGCATCTCATGCTTCCCAAGGTTATTCAGGTTTTGATCCACCACTCTTTGTTGCTGAATGGCCATGGARTCTGGCTGGAGCTTCATTCCTGCACATTCCACTATTCCTTCTTCTCCTGCATTGTCTGTGATAAATCCAGAGCACTTGACAGGCTTTAGCCAATTCTGTGTGATTGAGCCATAACTTGAAGGTGTGCTGGTGGATTCCAGTTTGAGTCCTGCAGAAGTCCAACATCAGCAGTAGCCAGGTTAATTCCAAGACCTCCTTCCCGTGCACCCAACATGAACACAAGTCCTGAGCTGTCAGGATTGTTGCATGCATTCCCTGTCATTCATTGGGTGGAGTTTTTCCATCCAGGCCACAATATTCCCAATTTCTCCGTGCACAGGGATCTCCCAAGCTGTCCAGGACTTGTCACCTGGCTGACGATTAAGACTCTTGACCCTTGTTCTTCCATCTTTGGTAGCCATTTGTCCAACGCTACCTKTGGGCCGCTGCTGGTGTGTGAGGTGGGCCAGGGGCTGCTCCATCCCGGAGGAAGGAGGATCATTGCAGCATTTCTGCAGCTGCATGAACATCTTCAGCAGTCTCCTTTTGTCCAGCTTCCCGGCTAAATTCAGTGTATCCATATCCTTCATCAGTATCTGTGTATTCTGTTCTCTCATTGCTGAGGCCCAGGGAAATGTTGACATCCCTCAGCAGCATCCGGCTCTCCTCTCCATCAGCCTTGATGCCAGGGAAGGAATGGCCAGGGCGCCCTTGGAAGGGTCCCACCACTCTGATCCCCTCGACAGCTGTTTAGATCAAAACATGACTCGAAGCCTTTTTCTGCTGAGTCCAACACATCTGAACAAAAGGAGTTTGGAAGTGCCCCGAGTTCTTGAAAGCTGTTCCAAAGAGGAGTTCAGCAGCCAGGTTTGGGCTACCGGAGCTTCTACCAATGAGTTAAATATACAAGAAATAAAAATTTCAGATTCTGGCAATGCAGCTCAAAGGGTTTCTTGTTTAAGGCTTGAGCTGTTCATTCCATCATTTGGGAGGCTAATAGGGGGTGGTCCTTTGCATGATGGGATGGACCTTCAGTTGGGAATAAACTGCTGGACCTGCTCGGAATTGGACCCTACCACTCCCCCCCGAGTGTGAATGGTATCAGAGCTCAGAGCAGCACTCAGCAGTAAATACTGGATTGAAGCTCTATGACTGTTTTGCCTTAAAATGTAATTTCCCCCTGAATTAGGTGTTAACTCCATTCTTCTAATGAAAGCAGCAGCTCTGTGTTCCAATAAATTCAAATGTTTAAAGGATGTGAGGCTTTGGCTTTGACTTTTTAAGGTTGGATTTTGCCAGCTTGGGGGGCAGTGACAGAACCAAGGGACTTGGTACCTGCTTGTTCCTGTCAGGTGCAGGGCAGCTCCAGCATGGGCTCCCTGATTCCCAAGCAAAAAGTCTGCTCCAGCTCCTGGGCACTGGGAGCACTGGGCACTGGGTAGATGTAGTGACACTGGCAACACATTTTAGAATCCTGGAATGGTCGGGGTTCTAAGGGGGCTCTGAGGTCTCCCTGGGTTCTTCTCCAGGTGAACACCCCCAGCTCTCCCAACCTGGCTCCAGAGCAGAGGGGCTCCAGCCACCACCGGAGMTGATTTTCCCCTAGGCGGGTCTGTGAGGGAAGAACCTGGATCCTGCTGGCATTGTGTGAGAAGGAGGAGRAGGGCATGAGGAGAACTGCAGGTCTGAAGGAGAAACAGGAACGGGAAAGTGGGACTGGTGGGTGCAGGAAGCAGCAGGAGCCACAGGTGTGCGAGAGGGGATGGCTCAGAACCAGCTCTAACACAGGTACTGCAAACAACCAACCAAGGAACACCACTCAAAAACGGGGACAGCTTCCCAAAAGAAAACCAACTATTTTTTTACTAAAGTGGAAGTTGTTTGACAGAACAATTCCCCTTAGAAGTAAAATTCTTTAAAGATTGGATCACTAAGTAATGAAGGGCAAAGTGCTTGGTGACCTACATCAGAGTCCTTAAAAGGATTCCCACYGAGATCCATGGGCTACACTTCGGCCAAATATTTTCCCAAAATACAGAAGCAGTCTGAGCCCAGGGTTCCTGTACGGGGCTAAAGGAGGATAACTGGGATGGCCTCAGGTCCGTGGAAGAGTGTGTGCTGGACTGAAGGCAGTAAATGTGCTTTTCTAATTGATGTCTATCAAACACCAGCTCACTCCACAGAAACACCAGTCCCTGCAGATTCACGGCCCACAGCTGTCCCTGCAGCCGGGCTGTGTGGCACCACTCGGGCTCTGAGCACTACAACTGACAACCCAGCTCGGGTTTGTTTTGAAAATGCAGTTCCGACATCCCTGTGCCGTTTGTGCGGAGCCAATTCCTGTTTCCATGGCAATGGCAGCACAGACAACGCTGACAGATCTCGAGCAGCTGCTTYCCTCAGCACCCAGCGAGACTGGGAATCAAACCGGCTCTCACATTCCGGGGCCACGGGAGAAATCCAACAAAGCCTCTTTCCCCCCTGGCCCAGCACCAGATTTTTAACCAACACACCCAGGTAGCTCCGGCAGCACATCCAGTCCTGSGTTTGAGGCTCCGGGTATAAATCCCTTTGGATCCACATGGCAATGCATTTAAAACAAGGAGCAGGGAGCCGAGATTTGGCTGCCAAGGCTGAGGGATGAGTTCAGCCAGTGTGAGAAATGCAGGCACCTCCACCCAACAGCCAGAGAAACAACTCCAGTTATTCCAGCCAGTCCCAGCTGCCCAGTTTCAGAGGTTTTCAGCAAACAGGCTCTGCCAAAGCTTTCCCAAAGTCACATGAATCCCGCTAAAACAAAGACTCACTGATGAACCCATTTTAGTTTAAAAACGAGGAAAACCAAACTGATGGGTAGGATCTCACCAAAAGGTGAAACCCAGTTCTAGATGAAATAAATTAAACCCCCATATTTTTCAGCATTTTAATAGCCACAAAGAGCTTAAAATACTTTGACAAGAAACAAACAGACACAAGATAATGGTTTGTGGATTTTATTAAATGTTCTCATTTTACATTTTCATATATGCAAACCCAGCAACAGTGGGAAACCCAAAGCCTGCAGGAGAGAAAAGCTGGTGAGCAAGGGTTCTGCAATAGAACCTACAGAAAGTACAAAAGGTTTCTTATCTACAAATCTCTTTGCTCCCCATTTACAGTTTGCACACTGCAGAAAGCTGGATTGAACAATGCTGGTTTACTTGGAGGTTTTTGAGGTCCCGAGTTCTCAGCAGGACCCATTTCACTGAAGAAATCCTGTATCTGACAACTTTCTCCTTTATCGCTATTAAGGAGAATTTCCGCAAGCCATAAATCTGCCAGCTGCAATCCCTACTGCAGGAGATCTACGGAGCTTTCAGTAACCTGGGACCCAAGTGTGGAACTTCCAGTTTAAGTAACCCAGGACCCTTCCTTGAGGGGACTGACCAAAATATTTGATAGGATCAAAAATCCTGCTGTCATGAACTAGAAAATGTGAGATTGGGCACTCTTTAAGGAGAAGGAGCACACTTCTCCAGCTGGCTCCAGGACTGGGGAGACCAGATTTCTGTAGTTTAACTAAAACAGGAAACAAACCCACAAACCAACTGGGGGCATCTCTCCCTATTTATGAGAGTGCAGTGGAATTTTCAAGCCAGCCAGAAATAGTCATGATATTTATGCCTGAACTTCTTCATGCCAGTACAGAAACCATCACACTCCAATTCCTCAACCTATACCAAAACCCCGTGTAGCCACACTGGCATTACTGGTATGGATAATCTACAGTTTAGCTTCCCAAAACCCAGCTTGACCACTCGTGGCTGTGCATTTCCATCCCTGGAGGAATGTCTCATGCCACACTCCAAGTGCTGCACTGTGCCAGATCAAACACAAGGTTCACTCCCATGTGTTTCTGTGGGGACTGGGAGCAGATGAAGCCCTGTTGCTGTCAGCTGGAGTGTCGGCAGCGAGAACAGCAAGTCTGGAGCTGCTCCTGGACAGCCAGATTGGCTCCCAGACGCCGAGGATGGAGGAGCAGCACAGCCTGGGAGCTGGTTCTCTTTTAACTCTGGTCACCTATCCAACGGAATTGATTCCCTCCAGATAAGCAAAAGAAACAACAAACACTGGAAATACACAATGGTAAGATATAAAACCAAAGAAGACTCCTGAATTTGCTGAGAAATGCAGATGCTGAAGTTAAGCTTCTGGAATAACTGGAATAAACCCCAGCCCCCAGCTGCAGACACTGTGAACAGCTCCCCAAGACTATGGGAACCCTCCACCAATTCAGCTCTGCACAAGCAGGGAACTCCCTCTGGAGCACATCGGTCCACACGAGTGTATGAACACAGAGCTAAGGGCTCTGCAAGGCTCAGGGGCAAGAGCTGAGAGGAAATCCTAGACCACGAGGAATGGCCTTCAAGGAGCAGTCAGGCTCCCACTGCAGGAATGGGCAATAGTCTGACAACTGCACATTTCCCCTTCAGTTTCTCTGTGAAGTGAAGCAAACATGCTCTTTCAATGTCTCAGTGTGACACAGAGCCCAAATCCTCTGGCAGGGGGAACCCCACTGCTGCCAACACAGCCTTTTCTTTGGCCCAAACACACATTCCGAGCTCCAAAGGCTCTATGTGCCGGCACAGGGTTTTTACACTTCACACAGAGCTGAAGCTCTGCTCAGGTACAGGGATGTGCTCCGTGGGGAGCAGGGTACAGCAGGAGACCTTTGAACTTCTCCCTGCACAGCAACACAATCAGCAAGATGATTTTCCATATTCCCTTTCCTGTCAGTTCAGCCTCCTCTCCCTAACTCCGCACCAGGGAACTCGAGAAGAGCACAAGGCACTGTGAAAAACATATTTTGATATCCTCTAACACAGAAAAGCCCAGTTCTCATTGCCATAAAGATCAGTTTGAACCCTGAGTCACACGTTTAATCTCTTCTCAGAGTGTTTTTGGCCGTGCTGGTGCTCACACAAATACCTGCTTGCTTTGAATCTTGCTGGATCATCTCCTCTGGCAGATCGTTTCATTTTAATTACATGGTTTGAGAGTATTTCCACCCACCATTTCCCAAAACTCCCACTTTCTAAGTATCACTGAATGTCCTTTTGGGCTCACAGTGTGAGACATCACACAGTTATCCTGCCATACTAGTTCCTCCTAAGGGACCGCCAAACAATCTTAATTAGGCTTTAACATGTCCAAATGGACCTTTTCGACAGCTGATCATTCACAAAATAGTCGTGAGAAATACCTGAATGCTCTAAAGGAGCAAGGTTACCTTTTCTGAATGAGGACTGCACTATTTCCACTGCCTTCCTATGACCTCTTTTGTTCAGAAACTATGGTAAAATTAGGTTTATAGTGTCTTCTGCTAAAGACAGACTAGTAAAGTCCTGTGACAGAATTCTAAACCAACTCTTTGCTTCACAGCAGCAGATGTGGTTCTGTTTAACAAGCCAATAAATATTTTAGGTGACTAGAGAGCTGGGACTTTTATAATCTGATCCATGTTCAAAAGCTAAGCAGGGAGTCAACAGGTACCAGGAAACACAACACCCATGTGGATTTCTCTCCTGCTAAATTAGAGAATGCCAGCTAGTCCAGTAAAAACATTCCATTCTGAGCAATAGCTTGAGACGTTATCCTGTCATAACACAGGTGAACCTGAGAACTGATGATTTCTGTCAAAAAAGACTGATAAGTCTGTCATCATCAAGAGACAAATTAAGATATCCAAGTTCAGTAGCATTGAAATGAGAAATGTAACCTCGCTACGTCCTCCTATACTGCAAGACATGGCCAAGCTGCTTCATTACGCCCTTCAATAGTAAAGCATGCAGCATCCTCAGCATTTCACACCCAAAGAGGCTGCCTAGAATAAAAAGAGAAAGCGGAAATAAAACTTCACACCAGACTCCACAGGCAACTTAAAACAGCAACCGAAACCACAGGCCAGCACTGCTCTACGCTTTGGGAGTGGGACGGGGGCCGAGCCAGCAGGGTCGGGCCGGCACAGCCGGAGCCGCAGCCCGGGAGAGGCCGCGGGAGCGTCCGGCGGGGCCCGGGGGAGCGCGGGGAGGGGGCGGCCGGAGCCGAGGCCGGGGCACCGCCACCTGCCCGCGCTTCGGCCGCGGCGAGTCCTGCCCGCCGCCCGCGCCACCGCCGCGCCGCTGCTCCCGGGGAGCGCCGGGAAGAGCCAGGACACGCTCCCGCCTCTGACCCCCGCCCCGCTCGCGCCCCCGCCCCCGCGGTCCCCTCAGAGCTCCCCCTCTCCCCTCACCTCCGGGCGCGGCGGCTCGGCTCAGCCCGGCCCGGCCCGGCCCGGCCTAGCCTGGCCTGGCGCCAGGACACCGCAGCGGCCGCGACTCCTCCGCTGAGGCACCCCGGCCGCAGAGCCCCAGGTGCGGGTGCCGCTGCCGCTCCCGGTGCCGCCGGCGCCGCTCCCGCGCCAGGCCCCGTTCCCTCCTTCCCGGCCTGCCCCGGCCCGGCCCCCTCCCCCGGCCGGGCGCGCCTGCGCGGCGGCCCCGCTGCCATCCGGGTCCCTCGGTGCGGTGCAGCGGGTCGGTAGGCGGGAAATGGCGACTGAGCGCTGAGCGCCGAGCGCCCGAAGCGCGGACCCGCCGCCGCCGCCAGCACCCTCCGCCCGGCCGCCCGGCCGCCCGCCCGCAGCGCGGCCCCGCGGCGCCGCTCCCCGGCTCCCGCTCCCGCAGGTGAGTGACGCGGCGGACCCGCGCGGGTCCCAGCCCGGGATCAGGTGGGGGCGCGGGGTGGCCGCTCCGAGTGACCGGCGGGATGTCCCCTCGGGGCCTGCCCGCGGCGGGCCCGCCGCCCGCGGACGCACCGCGTCCCCTCCCCGCTCGCCCCCCGCGGCCGCCGCGGAGCCCCGGTCGAGCCCCGGCCGCAGCCCTGCCGGGCCGGCCCTACCGCGGGGAGCGACGGAGCGGTGTCACCCCGCCTGACACCCCCCGTCCGCCCCTCCAGGCCGAGGCCTGCGGCGGGTCCCGCCCGCCCGGCCCGTCCCGCGCCCCGGGGCCCGGCCGGAGCCGCAGCGCTGCGGGCGCATCGCGGGCCGTGGCCGCGCGGGTCCCGCGCAGGACGCGCCTGTTGCTGGTGTTGTCGCCGCCGGGGCGGCAGCGCTGGACGCGCCTGTCACCGGCCCCGGGGGGAGCGGCACGGGCACGGCGGGGGCGGCCGCCCCGGCGGGTGTCGGGCTCCGGCGCTGCCCGGGCAGGGCTCCCGGCGGCCGCTCCAGGGATGTCAGCGCGGCGGGGCGCGGGGACACCAACTTTGTCGCTGTCAGCGGCGGGAGCGGCGGCCGCGCTGGACCCGCCGGCACCGTGCGGGACCCCCGCCGTCCAGGGCCGTTATTGGCATTCTCGGTCCCTGCTGGGAACGCGGCGGAAGGAATTAGCATGCTGCATACCACATTGATTATCTGCTCGCTCGGTGTTACTGGAGAGCACTGTACAAGCCTGTTGCTCAATTTTATGGTACTTAAGAGCGCTCGAGAGGACAGGTCTGGCTGTTTCTGTGTGGCTGTTTTGGTGAGCTCTTAGCCCAAGTCTGTCTGGGGTGTTTCTTTCTCTGCCCTGACAGTTGTGATGCTTTTTCTGGTCCCAAGCCTATTGTTACTGAGAGGGATTTTTCATCGTCTTCCAGTTGCTTATGGTGCACTTTTAAAAGTAATTTCGAGTTTGTCATTATTGTCTTTGCCTTTCTTGATATGTTTCCATTGTTAGAGTAGTCCGTGAAGAGGCTCTCTAAGTACAACTATTACTCTGTTGCCTTGGGCAAGTGACAACCTCTTTTGCCGTTTCTCCATGAGTAAAATGGGGATAATAATACCTTGGAGAGTTGTTACAAGAAGTAGTTAATGTTTGTAGAGGACTTAAAAGACCTAAGTGTTATTAATTAAGCCCCATGACACATTAAGGTAAGAGTTAGCGAGCCAGGTTTGCACATGGATGAACTGAGGCAGGAAGAGATTATGATTTAGCCAGAGTAACGTCCTGGATCTGTGACAATAGCAGAAAACAAGTTGTAACTACTTCATGCTGTAGGCACAAGCGAGCCGTTCCGGATAACAGATAGGATTCCAAGATTACTTGCCCCTCCCTCATCCCCCCTCCCAATTTCAGGATTTTCTACTTTAGGAGGTTCTGGCTGTGTGACTTCCAGTTGACTGGATGGCTCCAAGGACACTTGTGGCTTGCCCACTTAAGAGTGTTTCAGCAGTTTTCATAACAAGATATATGTTCTAGGATGCAAGCCAAATCCCGACTTAAATTCCATGAAACATTCTCCTCTTTTCCCCTGAAAACATCGTGTGGAACTTAGTTAAGACTTGATCCTGTTCCAGTCAGTGCAGCATGCACTAAAGCTGACATTCCTGTTTCATCAAAGTTCTTTATTAAAGAAAAATTCGCCTGTCAGTCTGTCCTGGAGATTGAATGGGACGGTTGGATCATTTTTCTAAGGATGTAAACATTCCACATATGCCAGGGCTGTACATGCATTTCATAATTTAAAGGTGATTTTCCATCCTCTGCCTTGCACTGCGAGTGTTGGTAACTCCCTCCCAGGGTGGTGATTCCCCAGCACAAGGATGTGGCACTGTCAGAGGCTCAGTAGCATTAAGCAGTTAAAAAACCAGAAGTAGTTGTCTGAATTCTCAAGGAAACTGAGTCTTCACCTTCCCAAGTTTTTCCATACTGCAATGGCTTTTCTTTTCTTTGGTCTCTTTTAATGCTGCAAGGTCGACACCAACAGAAATAATGTTTGCAGGAGACTTTAGGAATCACATTTGCACTTTTAACCGATTTCTATGCACATATTTCATTCCTGTGGAAGAAACTTTTCCACAGGTATAAGTGGAAGAATAACTTGGAGGACTTGCACATTTTTGTAAAAACCATTCTGAAAGTCAAGCTGAACTATTTTGGCAAGAACTTGCAAGAAAAGCTTGAGCAGGGGGATTGGACAAGAGAAACTCCAGAGTTCCCTTCCAACCTCAACCATTCTGTGAGTCTGTAAAACCAGGATGCATCAAGTAGGACTGCAATTTGTTAGAAATTTAAAATTCCTGTGTGTTTCTAGACATATGTGTGCTCTGACAGGAGCTTGAGACTACTTGTCCTTTTGGGAGAGTAACTTGGGGTTCTAGAGCATCATCATGACCATTTCAGGATCACAGCTGAATAACCCTAAAACTGCCTTTTCCAGATTATRGGTGTGCAGCTGTTCCCGGTCCAAACTCTGTACAAGTCCTTCCCCATCCATGTGTTTTCAGCCTGGTGTCCCTAGGGAAGCCAATTGCTGTGTACGATGGGTTTTGGACTTTGATAATGTCAGCGTAGAACTACTAAGATTATCCCAGATTTAAAGGCTGCCCCCTCCCACACACACTCCCTCTGTGACTGCATCCTTATTCTGTACTTACTCGGGAGCGTTCCTCTCCACAAGTGCCTTTCTCATTCATAACTGTGAGTAGATCAGATACGATAATTCTTACTCTCTTAGCCCAGGAAGTAAAGGCCCAGGTCTGAATGAAATCCCTTCATTTGCTGACGGCTCACCTGTCCCCTAAATCATTGGAACCAGCCTCTTGTACATTTTAAATAGGAGATTGTTTTTCCGCTGTTGTATGTGAAAAGTTCTTGGGGTGCTGCTTCCAGCTCTGGGGTTCCCAGAACAGGAAGGACATGGACCTGTTAGAATGAGTCCAGAGGAGGCCACCAAGGTGATCAGAGGGATGGAACACCTCTGCCGTGGGGAAAGGCTGGGAGAATTRGGATTGTTCAGCCTGGAGAAGAGAAGCTATGGGGTGACCTTGATCTTTGTGGCCTTCCAGTGCCTGAAGGAGCCAACAATAAAGATGGAGGGAGACTATTGACAAGGACCTGAAGCGACAGGACAGGGAGGAATGGCTTCATACTGACACAGGGCAAGGGTAGATGGGGTATTGGGAAAGAATTGTTCCTTGTGAGGGTGGGGAGACCCTGGCACAGGTTGCCCAGACCAGCTGTGGCTGCCCCATCCCTGGAAGTGTCCAAGTTCAGGTTGGACAGGGCTTGGAGCCACCTGGGATAGTGGAAGCTGTCCCTGCACGTGGCAGGCGGTGGGACTGRATGAGCTTTAAGGTCCCTCCCAACTCAGGCCATTCTGGGATTCTGTGATTTGATGTTTGTACATCCCAGTTAAACCTTCAGAAAATGCAAATACACACCTCAAGTGCAGAGCTGATTAATCAAAGTCAGGACGGGTTGCAATTTTCAGGGAGCAGACTGTTCAAATGGAATCATTGCTGGGATCCTGGGAGGGAAGAACAAGCTCTCAGTAGCTGGTTTAAGAGGAGCTCTCCCAGGCAGGATGTGACAGTGCCAGCCCTACGGAGAGCTCTATCCCGGGGGAATTCCCTGGAGTGCTGCGGTGAGGTGCGGCTCTTCCGATTGCTTGAGAGAAACTCACATACAGCAAGGTACTTGAAAGCCATCTAACATGTTGTTTACATGTTGAGATGCCTAGATGGCCATTATTTAGTGTTTTAGAAAAATAAATATTTGACATTCACAGATGAAGACATTTTCAATAGCACTTGAAAAATTAAGTGGGAAATCATCCACATCTAAAGCAATCAGCTCAGGGGTTGGGTCGGAGCTTCCCAGTCGGCAGTCCTAACTTTTTSTAAATAGATTACTTCCCAATCAGATCAGTTTCAGTAATTACTTTGATTAAGGTCCTCTTAACTTCTTAAATGAGAAGTTCTCATCATATCCTGTGATCCAAGGAAAATCCTTGTCAGGACAATCTGCTGTAAGAAAACAGGGAGTTGAGCATCCGCCTGCAATGTCCTTCCACCTCTGCCAGCACTGTTCCACGTGGGATCTGAGGAGATACAGCCTTTGTTGCCTCAGTTTCCCCATCCGATGGGTCAGTTTTACAGTAATCCCAGGATTGGTGGCCAAGCCCAGGGGAAGGAAACGTGCAGCTGCTGGGGGACAGGATTAACTCAGCAGCACATTGATCTCTGCTGTATTGGGACATTCAAAATACAGCTCCCCATGGGGAAAGTTTCCAGCAAGTCCAGCCCCATCAGTCAGATTTCTGTGCATCCTGCTAAAAATAACCCTAAAGCCAACATTAAGGAAGTGCCTGATGCTGCATTAGATCCAATGAGGACCCACTGCCCACCAAGTGATGCTTCTGCTGGAATGACATAGAAAAGAGATGATGGAAATAGAAGTTATCCCTAACAGTCCTAACCAGTCTGAATTCAGAATTCCTTTTTGGTGGGTGAGGAATAGGAGGCATGAAACACCCCTAGTTCTGTGTTCATACTATTTAGTGTAGCAGTATAATTTTAAGTATAATACTGTCATGATAAAAGGAGCTGTTAGCTCCACAGCATCTGGAAAATAAGCTATGGATACTTACTTAAAGGAGCACAATTATAAAAAATACATCCTGCTAGTCATTGCCAATATTCCAAGTGTAAGTAGGAGAAAAGAATCTAGGACTCTAAAGCACTTGGATTAGAACTTGTCTGTAAATTAATTACTTTATATATATAAACAAGGGTGTTGTTAGCAGCAGAATAGGGCCAGGAAGGTGATGCTGCAGGGCACATTAGCATCCTCAAAGCCTCAGAGGGAAGACAAGGATCCTGTCCTTATTTAGGTTGTGTTTGGGAATAGCTAATTTAAGTTAATAAAGTAACAGGAACTCTGATCAAATCAGAGCAGTTGTTCTGAGCAGTTTGGCCYGTGCTGCACCGATTCAGTTGAAATCATAACTCAGTTTACTCTAGGCCATTCTAACCCGTGATTGCTTTGATTCACCCTGTACTTCAGGAGGTGCTAATTAGAGGAAGGGAGGTAGTTCAGTCTAAGGCTAAGGCTGTACCACAAGGGCTTCCCTGGCCCCGCAGCACCAGCCTGGTTAGTGGGGAGCCCCACRCTGGGGTTCCTTGGCTGCCTGTGCCCTCTGGGAGCCTCTCGGCCTGGCTGTGTCTGACTGGGGAAAACCAGCATTTCCCCTTCCCTTCTCTTTTCCAACAGATGGTTTTGCACTGGGAGAGCTGCTGGTTTAGAGCCAGCCTAGCACAGGTTTCCTTGGCCTAGGCTGAGCTTCAGGGGTACTCAGAGCCCTGTGCTCAGCACAGAGGGGCTGCAGTGCTGGAGCGGAGTCCAGCTCAGGTGTGTGTATTTCCTACCCTGTGCTGGGATTTTGCTTCATCCGTTGTAGTTCCCTCCAGGTTTGCTCTTCTCTAGTTTACATCCAGTAGCTGCTGTGTTTGGAGTATGCGCTGTTCCAGGAAGGAGGGGGCTGGCTCCAGGTGGCAGCTAAGATCTGTCCTTTGTCCTTGCTTCATTCTCCAATACCCTTCCACAGGATATAACACCACCTGAGATGCTTCTCTTTCCTCCCTTTCCCAGAAGCTTCTCTCATTTGATGTCCTGGGGGAGCTCATTTAGGTGCAGCAGGCTTCCTTTTATATGGAATAATGCTTTGGGCTGGATTTGGATTCCAATCCATCACCTGGGAGGGAAATCCTGCGGTGAGGGCTGAGCTCCTGTCCTGGCAGTGTGGGCAGCGGGGATATGCCCCAGCCCTGGGTCTGCAGGAGCAGCTGGGAAATGACAGGCAATGGTCAGGAGTTCAGAAAAAAAGAAAGAGTGAGAGAAAGCTCCTTATGAGCTCTGTGGGCAGCAGTTCTGTGTCTGTGCTTGTCAAAGAAAAGCATAGTGTCAGCTGAAGTTTTCAGGTTTGTTTTCAGAGGGGGAAGACAGTATACAAAAAGTAAAGGAATTATTTAATAAATAGCAGGAATATCTACAAGAACGTTCAAGGTACTTACAAGTGTTGTGTATGTGGGATTTAACTACAGTATATTTGATTGAATTACCTACCTCAGTTTGTCTGACACCTTAAGCTCTTGTCAAGACCAAGCAGTTGTAGTTAAATCGATTTAAAGACACTTGGAAAAGCTTGTTTATTTTGCCTATCAGGCCGCAACTGATAAATATTACAGAAGAAAATAAAGTTGGTGTAATCTTGATGCTTTTATGTTCTTAAAAATATAGATTTGGGAGAAACTTTTGAATACTTCATTGTAGCTAAAATAATATTCCTGAACAACTATAATTACTGGGTTTAGAGTCCTTTACTTTTGTGTTGCTTAGGGACTCATTTTTAAGAGAAAGGTCTTTGAGAGCTCATTTGGAAAAAATGGGCTGCAGAGATCCAGGTTCGGGTGAAGAGGTGTCAGACTTAATTATTAGGTGTAATTACCCTGTTGGATTTATTTGAAGATAATTCTCTTTTGATAGTAGATTGGTTTATTATATACCTGGAAAGGTTTGATAATGTTCCATCTCAAAGATTAATAGTTAATATAAAAATGTCCTAAGTCAATTAACATAATAGGGTTCCAAACCATAAAGTAGTTTAAGATTAGAAAATAAACATTTGTCACTGGCGGTATGTGCTTTCAAAATGAAAAAATCATTTCAAGAGGATTGCTCTGCTTTTTCTCCACTTGTTGGATTTTCTGTTCCCTGGTAGTTCGGGGCTGTGAGGTTACAGGAGTGTGTGTAGCTGTTCCTGTGCCATTTGCTGGGAATTCGGGAGGCTCAGTGCCTGCAGATGGCTCAGATTTGTCAGAATTATGGGGGTAAAGGTTTGTTTGTTTGTTTGTTTGATAGTTTGGTTTTGGTTTTACACTAAAGTAACTGTGCTGATAAATCACTGCTGTTCTGTCAGCTCCCTCGGGGTGTTGTCAGGAATATGGTGTGAGGGACAGACCTCGGGATGAGCCTGATGTGTCTGAGGGACAGACCCGTGGGATATTCTTTGTGTTCGTGGGGTTTTACCTCGGGCTGGGCCCATCCTGCAGTGGGCCCCACTTTAAGCAAGGCGCTGGGAGTGGGCAGAGGAGGTTTTCTCACACCAGGACCAAACTACCCAACCGGGACAGGTCTCTGTCCAAGCCCCCCGGGCTACAGGAGGAGGCAGAGGATGCCACACCACTTGTGAAGTGTCGAGCAGTGCCATGGCAGCTGATACAAGGGAAAAACAGAGTGAAAAGGCTGTCAGAGAGGGTTCAGAGCCCCCAGTCAGCATCCACAGGACAGAGGCAAAGCACTGAAAATCTGTGCAGTTTTCTGCATGTCGGAATGAGGGTTTTGCACCTGTTGCTCAGCTCTGCCCCTTCCCTGTGGCTGCAYGGACACTCCTCCCCTGCGCCTGCACAGAGCTTTGCAATAGGTGGTTCTTTAAACTCAGGGGGGTGGGCTTTGCTTATCCTCTCTGTTCCAAGAGAGTTTAAAAAACTAATTTCTGCTTTATAACATACATGATACTGAAAGGATGAAGTGAGGAATTTTTTTCCTACTTTTCTGTGCTGGGTTTTAAATATTCCAGAGGTGGGCTGGGCAAGGAGACAAGGTGGAATGTGCCTCTGTGTAACCAGACTGGATGAGGGGTAAGGACTGAGCTGTGGCCATCTTCTGCTGGCCACAAAAGGCTGAAAGGATCTGTCTTACCTACACAGGTTTGAATTTTCAGAAACCTTGTAGGAACTGAGTATGTTTGAAATTTCTGTGTCTCTATGAAATTGTGTTGATGCTGYTCTGTGGGTTCTGCATTTCCCAGGGACGACTGACAGACACACAGACAGTTGCAATTGAATAAGCCTTATTTTCTCTAGGAAAAGCCGATCAATGTTTCTATGCTAAAGGACAGAGCCCATCAAAGAGTGCAATGAGCAAGTGAAACCCATGACAGAAAATACTGTTGCTTTAAAAATTTGTGACTGGATTTCTTCGTTAAAATAATTTGCCAGAAAATAAAAGGCAAGTTTCGGACCTGATCACATCARCACAATTCCCAGGCTCATGGTTGTGCTGGAGTTGGAGCTGTGGCTTCACAGCAGCATGGAACAGCCTCCTGGCTGTTGCAGTCGCTCTGTCCAGGGAATGGGCTGGGATGTGTTCCTTGGCCTGCAGAGCCAGTGGTGTGGCACAGGTTGCATCCTCCCAGCTGGGCTCCGTTCCTTGGAAGCGGGTTGGCCTCCTCTGTGCTGGCTGTAGGGAACAGCCCTCTCCCGTGGATTGCTTGGAGCTGTTCCTGAGCACCATGCAGGAGAGCACAGCGCCTCTGATCCCACATGGCCGTGCCAGCGAGCTGGGGGCCTGGGCTATGGATTTATCCATGGGTGATTGTGGCACAGAGCTCTAACCCGGGCCGTGGCCGTGCTGGTTCACTGCTGGAACTGTCCTTTCCCCTGCCAGGAGTTGTATGTTTTTGTTCCACCCCTCCTTCCCGTGCTGTAACACTCCAGCCTGGAAACACGGCTCCTCGGAGTGCCAGAGCTGCCTCAGGAGCTGCAGGGCTGTGGTGGCTGGAAGAGAAGGAGGGAAAGGAGGTATGGGAATTAGAAGGCATTCCTTTCACCTCCATTAAAACATTTCTACTCTCTCACAATTTTGCTAAGTTGTTTTCTTCAGCTCTGCTAGTGAGAGGTAGTGTGTGCTCTGTCATATCCCACCTGGCACAAAGGTGACAGCGAACTTCTTTCAAGGATTTATTTGGTATTTAAGGTAACTCAGATTTGTTAGTTAGCTCAGGTCTCATCAGTATTTGGAAAATTTTCCCAAATTCTAATGTAACTGCATTGTAATGTGATAAATTAACCACTGTCAACACTTGAGTTGCTTTGCAATGTGGCTTGGTGCTTTCTTCATCTTAGGGATTTCTGACGGGAGAGGCCAGGTTCACTCCTAATACTGGGGAAGGACTGGAAACAAATCCAACAACTGTGTAAGCTCGCAGGTGGTACCAGCACTTCTTGTTCTTGCTGATTTCTCTGGTTTAGGATCCCTCAATACAGATTTATGGGGCTCGTGTGGAGATCGGGGGCTCACCCACCCGGATTTCCTGCTGCAGCACATGAATCCGTGATACAGGTGCACAACCTCCCTTTTCTCCAGCTCAAAAAGTCCCTCAGACAAACTTCCCAAAGTACGGCATGAGCCAAACACCAACTCCTCACTCAGCAGAGCAATCTCCTGGCTGTTTGCAGAGCCATATCTGCCACTTCACAGCCAGAACATTGTTATTTCGTTACACCTTGCACATTTGAAAGTGGCAGAGATACATTGGACCAAACGGGAGGTGATTATCTTGTGAAATAAATAGGTGAAATTTAGGGTGGAACCAAGACCAGAGACATTACAGTGTGGATGCAGAGCAGTTTTACCCTACAAAATTTCTGTTGGCAGCTTGTGCTTATTATACTTTGTATTATTGGAATATTGACCAGAAACTTCCTATAACTTTCCACTGACTAGGCAATGAGGTTTGTTTTTTTTCTTGTGGATTTTTCACTCAAAACAGGACCAAAAAAAAGAGAAAGAAAATAAAATGTGTAAAATAGCCTCATTGTGATGGAATCAGACAGGTCCCTGAAACTCATTTCAGGCAAGGTTTGAGACTGGATAAGTTTCAGGTTCATCATGTCTCAATATTATGTTTTAAGGTTATATGTAAAAACATAATATCACTCACAAATGAGTACAGCTGTTAAACCTTTAGAACTTATTTTCATGTCAGTTTAAACTCAGGTACATGCACAAATTAATCTCAGATTTGCAATTTTGTAAGAATGAAGTTTTCCATGCAGGAAAGAAGCCAGGATGGGCTATGAAAGAGTCAGGATTAATTCAGCATGTATACATAAGGGAAAATGATTAGTTTAAACTTTGTCTGGACACTGAGTAATACAAATCCTRCCTGTGCTGGCGTTTTCCCCTTTCTTAACAACGCAGTTGGTTGATCTTTTCATTTGAAATCAGGGAAGCCAAGTGCGAGAAGAGCATGAGAGCAGCCCCATGCAAAGGCGGGAGGAGAGTTTAACCTGTTGTGAAAGGTTTGGAAGGGATACAGTGTACCAAGGAAAGTGTTTTCCAGGGCAATAAGAATCATATTATCATTTAAAGAGTCTTTATCCTGCAATAAAAATAGTCTGCTATTTTTAAGGCCAAAGGAGCAGCCAGAACCCTTATCTATCCCTTTAGAAGATAGCAACCTGACATAGTCCTGTGGGTTATGTGTTCGTGCTTGTGATCCCCCGGGAGGATTCAGGTGAAGAGGAGCAAGATTAGGCTTTCTGGGGAAGTTAAGCAAAAGGCAGCTCTGTTGCTGTGTAGACCTTGCAGAAATTCCTGGATTCTCCTCACAAATACAGGAGTTACTCTATGACTTCCACAGTCCAACACAGACTTACTTGGTCTTATTAATTTACTTGTTTGTGTTTTTCTTAATTAAAAAGATAGCTAATATGTGTGAGCTGAACTATTAGAACAAGTAACTCCTTAGGATTTTTTTGTGGTCAGACCACATCCCAGAAGGTCTGTTCAGGAAGTGTTTGCAACCTGTCTGCACCACGGGTCATAATGAGAGGGACTTGACTTCCATAAATAGGCTCCCTGTGTGCCTGGCAGTATGGATTAAATGTCCAGAGAGCCTAAGGACAGCTGGTCGCTTCCAGAATCCCAACAGGAACAGTGCTGGTTCTGTGGAATCTGTTACTGCTCGGCTAAAACTCGAGCACTGCAAACTTTCCTTTCCCAACCTCAGCTCTCGGGACCCCCACAACATCCAAAGGTGACTCATGTGAAATTCTCATTTTGGCAACACCAGAGATTGTAAATAGTGTCTTCCTTCTGCAGCAGGTTTTGGAGTTCTGCTCAGAGGTTTGCTGTCCCACGATTACCCCAGCTCTCCGTGTTTCCTTGCTCAGTGTGACACAAACTGCAAAGCCTGAATTAATTACCAGCGCGTACCCTCAGYGCAAAGAGAAAAATATCTTGGCCGGGAGGGAATAAACTTTCAGTTCCAAATGCATTTGGTATAATCAAAACAAAGCCTCACTAGCAAAGCCGTGGCAAAACAGAAATAGGATGGCTAGAGCAGAAAAATAAAGGAACAAAAAAATCTGTTTTCTGTTGAGGCCAATTATAAAAAGCTGCCATCATTCTTTGGCAAAATCCTTCTAAGGACATGTTTGTTTTAGGGGAGATACTGAGACTTTGGGAGAGTAGAATTGAATGTGTGAGCACAAGGTAGATGTCCTGAGGAATCAGGGTTTGAACAAGAGGACTGAAGACCAACGATTTCAATCAGGATTTTGTTTCAGATGGAAATTATTTAGTGCCCTAGAGGATGGGGAGGAGCAGAAAAGGGACTTTCAGTGAAACAGGGAGAATTTAGAGGTGCCTTTTGATAGTTATAATTTCTAACTGTTGTTTTGATGGAACTTGTGGTTGCTTTATACATTTATCCAGATTTCATAACCCAGCACCAACGTTTGAGTAGTACATATTGTGTGATCTGCTATTTTAATAAATCAGTGTATTTTTATTTTGCTTTTAATAAATCAGTGTCTTTATTTTGCTTTTACCTACCCCAGACTAGCACCACTTCCAGATGCCTTTGAGACAGGGTTTCGTGGTGAACTGCTCTGCTCTCTCCATTCTGCAGTGGCAGAAAAACACACCTAAAGATTCAAGAGGAGTGACAAGTAGTGCAGTACATTGGAAAATATGAAATACATCCATTGGAGTGACATGAAATTGCTGTAATTTTCTAGGGAAGRAGAATAAGTTGGTTAAAGAAAGGCCAAGAGTCTGAGGGGGAAGAGTCTTAATATCTTTGAACTAACAAAAAGTATTTCCTGGACACGTGTGAAGTGCCTTGGGGCCTGTCTGGGTGAAGGGCTTTGCCTGTCAGTCCTTTCCCTTGGCTTTGGCTGTTCAGCCCACGCTTCTCTGTCCCCACCAGCTCTGCCCACTCGTCCTTGCCCGTGGCGGCTCAGGGATGTCTGGACACCAGCACGGGATCCGTGTTCCCTGAAAGCATCCCAAGCACCGTGTGAAGGGATCCCAGCCAGCTCTGGGAGCACATCTCCTCCCTGGGATGTGTCCTCGCCCTGAAATCTGGGGCACACCRCAGCCATGAAATGTGCTGACCAAATACCTCTGCTGTTATACCTTGCTTGAGAGGAAACTGAACAAAATATTTGTTCCTGGTTCCTCTGTCTGTGCATCTCCCCATGATCCAGGACTGAGTGAAAGGAACACCTCTTCTCTGCAGGGAGGCCTGTGTCGGCCAGGCTGGTTGGGAGTGGGACGCCGAACCTGCCACTCTCAGATTCAACCCCCTCAGGGGTCACAGCTGGGAGCTCTGGGGACAGATCACAGCTTTGTGCAGTTGGTCACGTATCTGTCTGTATCTGCACCGTGCATTGCTCAAAATCTAAAAAAAGTTAAAAAATGATTTACTTTCTTGGCTTTGCRTAAAAAATGTTTCAAGAAAAACCCTGGATAAATAAATAGAAAGTTTTCACTTTCTGTGCTGCTGTCACCAAAGTCACACTCCTGACACGTTCAAGTTGTCTGAATCCCGTGGAGCTCCTGTGGTGTGGAGGTTTGGGATAGATCGATTCCTGTGGTGGCAATTCAGTGTCACTCCTGAGTGCCAAACTGAAGCGAGAAATTGCTCAACACTGTAATTTTAAATTTTCTTGTCACTTATCTCTTCCTGCTGTTCATTGCTATTGTTCTTTTACTGTCTTCAACCTTTTCCTGTATCAGAAGCCCTAAACCCTGTAATTAGATGTGCCTCGCCTAATTTTCCTTTTAATAGTTTGGGGAAAAACAGAGAAAACAGCAATGTCATATGTGGTGGGAAATAAACCATCCCTAGCTGCAGATTCCATGGAGGTGTGCACTTAGTTTGAAGGATGAGTCATTCACAGGAATTTCTTTCCTGTAAGTACAGTGTACCTGTGCAGTGCAATAACAACAAAATTCACAGGGTAGGGAGCCTGACACTTGGTGTGTGTGGACTCAGGAAAATGGAATTTATTGCAGCTGTAGCTCCTTCAGCTGCTGCTTTTTAAGAGCTCCTTCATTTTATTTTCCTGTCCCACAAATTGTTGATTGGATATTCCTTTTAGTCCCTCTCTGCCATATACTTCTCTCTTGATGAACAAGGTTTTTCCTTTCTTTCCCCCACTCTTTCTGGGTTCATTATAAGTGTAGAAGAAATTCAAGAGAAAGGGTTTTTGGGGGTTGATTTCCCTTAGCAAAACTCCTGGCACAGTGGACGTGGCAGTGCCAGCCCAGGCTCAGGTCCTTGGTCACCCGGCTGCGCCGTCAGGCCCGTCAGGGATGGCACGTGCTGGGGAAATCCAAATCCTGCAGGTTTGAGGAAGGAAATTCTCCTACGTGTTTAGACTTGATTATTTTGACTGTGTTAAGTTTCGTAGCCTGGTTTCTGCTTGGTTCAGGAAAGAACCACGACTGTAATTCAATAAAAACTCCCCTGCCAACTGGATCAAGTACTAGGAAAGCAAACTCCTGTCTGAGAGGATTGTAGGTACCTGTTGCTAAGTCCATTAGAGATATTTATATCCCCAGGCTTGATACCCAGGATGTGCAGTGAGCCAAAGGACTCTCTGGCAGAGGTGTACAGAGGAGCTGAACRCTTCTCTGCTGCATAAATACGTACTCACCATTGACAAATGTTAAACTGGTTCATCTTTTGTCTGACTGGTATTTGTTTCAGTTCTAGAAAAATCAGGCAACTTGTACTACAGCAAGTTTGAAGTAGTATTTTCATTCCCAAATTGGAATTCTGCTAGTGTCAGTCTCATTTCCATGTTCTACAGTTTTCTTCAATTCCTTTTTACAGACATTTGTTTGGTGTGGCCAATACACCAGTGTGGGCACAGCCCCAGGGCGGTGCTGGCACTGCTGGGGCACCTGCAGTGCTGGGTGCAGCTCTGGGCCCCTCACAACAGGAGAGACCTGGAGGGGCTGGAGCATGTCCGGAGAAGGGAACAGAGCTGGGGAAGGGGCTGGAGCATCAGGAGTGGCTGAGGGAGCTGGGGGGGCTCAGCCTGGAGAAAAGGAGGCTCAGGGGGGACCTTCTCACTCTCCACAGCTCCCTGACAGGAGGGGGCAGCTGGGAGGGGTCAGGTTCCGCTCCCAAGGAACGAGGGACAGGACAAGAGGAAATGGCCTCAAGTTGTTCCAGGGGAGGTTTAGGTTGGATATTAAGGAAAATTTCTTCACTGAAAAGTTCTCCAGCCCTGGTACAGCTGCCCAGGGTAGGGGTGGAGTCCCCATCCCTGAAGGGATTTAACAGCCATGAGGATGTGGCACTTGGGGACATGGGTTGTGGTGGCCTTGACAGCGCTGGGGATGGTTGGACTCAGTGATCTTAATGGTCTTCTCCAGCCTCAGTGGTTCCATGACATCACTGGCAGATCTCAGAGGTCACAGATCCCAGCTGGCTGGGACTGTTCCATGTGCCATGCCTGCAGCCTGGTCCCACGTGCACATGGTGCCCACCTTGCTCCAGGGTGTGGGGCTCACCCTGAGCCCAGTCAGTGCTCCATCTCAGTGAGTGCTCTGGGGACAGAGCCTCCCGTGACTCCCGGCTGCCTTCCTTCCACCCTTGGACCTCTGTCCAGCTCTCCAGAGTCCACCAGCTCCATAGGCTGTGTGATGTCCAGGGGTGTCACTTGCTGACACTCTGTCACATTGCTCAGATGCCCACTGGTTCCGTTTATAAACTGATTTAATGGTATGAAAATGCAGGAATTTTCCTATTAGTTCAGTGAGCTGGTCTGGTCTCTGAGGATGAGACAAGCTCTGAAGTGAGTGTGGGAAAGATGACGAGAGAGCAGGAGCGAGGACACTGAGGTGCTGGAGTGTGTCCAGACAAGGGCAAAGGAGCTGGGGAAAGATCCGAAACATAAATCCTGTGAGGAGCGGCTGAGGGAGCTGGGAGAATTCGGCCTGGAGAARAGGAAGCTCGGGGGATCTCACTCTCCCCAACTACCTGACAGGAGGGTGCAACTGGGAGGGTTTGAGCTCTGCTCCCAGGCAACAAGGGACAGGATGAGGGGGAACGGCCTCAAGCTGTGCTGGGGGAGGTTTAGGTTGGATATTTGGGAAAATTTCTTCACAGAAAGGGTGGTCCAGCCCTGGCACAGCTGTCCAGGACAGGGATGGAGTCCCCATCCCTGAAGGGATTTAACAGCCCTGTCGATGTGGCACTTGGGGACATGGGTTATGGTGGCCTTGGCAGTGCTGGGCATGGTTGGAGTGAACAGTCCTGACTGTCCAGCACAGCACTGGGCTCCCTCATGTTGTTGTATTGACYACTGATGGAAAATGCTGAGCATGGACCTCTGGAAAATGAACCCCCATGTTTGCTGGCAGTTAAAGCAAATATTCCATGTAGTAATTCTGTGTAACATTTTGTTTCACCTCTGGCAATACCAATGGAGAGCTTTCCTTGCTAAGTCCAACAGCAGTGTCAGAGCTTGGGTCATTCCTCGTTAGCTGCAACACCTTTGTGGGAGATTGAGATTTACCTGGGAACAAACACAGCTGTGTAACAGGTTTTGAACTGGTTTTCAAAAATATTATCAGTATTTCTGTCTGTGACTCATGCCAGTGCCGCCGTTCCCTTTTCCTAAACAACATACCTGTTGTGACATTACTTATGTGTTAAATGTTGTAAATTGTTTATTCTGTCTCTGCAGCAATCAAATCCACACTAAATGGACTCCAGAAAGGCAACTTATATGTTGAATGCTATATTTATTCTGTCTATGCAGCAATCAGATCTACACTAAATGGACTGCAGAAAGGCAGGCACTGATTCCTGTCGTGATAAGCATACAATTTTCTTTAAAATCCTGCTTTTTGTCATGATTTCAGCTAGGAAAGGCAAATTACTTTCTTACCAGTATTTCTGTGCATTACACCTCAGATGGATTCCTTGCTACTTCATTTTTCTGCCCCTGATCCATCATAAGAATGATTTTAAGCACAAGGAGTCCCCTTGAAACCAGCCCAGCTCTGGACTCCAGGCAGCTGTAGAGGGCACGTCCCCAGCCTGGAGAACAGTGACATTGAGGCGGTGACAATACCAGCACTCCACTTGGAGGCTGGAGATAAATGGGATGGATTCCCTGGAATGGCCTTTTACTCTGCTTTAATAAATATTGCCCTTGCATGAGTCTTCCCAAGGTCTAATGTGATTCCCAAACTCAGCTGTATTGAAGCTCAAATTGGGTCCTTTTGCAGAGCTGCTCTGCCCTCACCCACACTGAGTGCACAGCTCATGATTCCTTCTGTGAACACTTGACACGAATTTAAATTTATGCCTCATCTTAAATTTAATGTGGAGACTTACAATGAATTTTGAGGAACACAGAGAGGAAAGGACTTCCTGGGTCACAGAGTCCAGTCATTTGTTGCTGGAGACATCCTGCAATCAATCCTTTCATCAAGGTAGTTGACACAATCCTGGTTGAGAAGGTATGATCAGTCACATGTTGGATCTGAGAGGTCTTTCCCACCCTAAATAGTTCTGTCATTCTGAGCAGGTAGGTTTTTCCTTCCTGCTGCTGGGATTGGAGGGTTGTGCCAGACTCACTGATGTGCTGGTCAGCTGTATCCATGGCCAGATCAGATCCATTTGTTCTTCTGCCAGTGTGGTGCTCCCGAAATAGCTGCTCTCGGCTGTAAGTGATGCCGTGCAGCGGGATGGGAGCGCTCGGCGCAGCACCACCAGTTATGTAATTCCTTGGATTCAGGAGCTGAGCTTAATGCGTTTCCTCAATGACTGAGTATTCCTGGTTTTTCCTTTTATAGCTTTCCATGTGGAACCCATGAAGATGAGGCTGAGGACACGGAAAGCTTCCCAGCAGTCCAACCAGCTCCACACGCAGCGGGCGCTGCGGGCCAAGCGGAAACACTCGGAGGTGGAGGAGCCCTTGCCTGGCGGCGGGGGAAAGCCACCCAAAAATGAGACGGGCCTGTTGTCTTCGATCAAAAAGTTCATTAAAGGAAGCACACCCAAGGTACGCCAGCAGTGGGCCCCTGCTTTGCTTTTAATTGGGTCATAATCATTTTAAATTGGAGTGAAAACCAGCTCTGTTAAGAATTAATTGTGGTGGAAGCAAAACGTGAAGAATTGGAAGGCAACAAGTGCCTGTGAGTTTTGTCAGGTAGAGCAGACTTTGAAACCCTTCAGGAGTCAGTTGTAGGCGTATTTAACAGCCCAATAAATCACAGGATTTACTACCTAGTGTTTCTTTGTGAAAAGGTTGTCAGATAAATTCAGTACATTTTTCATTTCTGCTTTAAGGATTCCTTGAATCCTAATTTGAGGAGTTACCAGTACTGACAACTAAGAAAAGCCAGTCTGTAAGCATACATTTGTTGACTGTTTTTAGCAACGTTACTCAAAATTGTTTAGGAGTCATTTAATCAAATAAAGGTCAAACCTCACAAATCCAGCTGTCATGGAATTGATGTAGCTGCTCAGCAATTCCTGCAGTGAGCACTGCCCTGCTTGGAGCATGACACCCAGAGAGTGTTGGGGAAACCACAAAATCTCAGCTGCCTTGGTCCAACCAGAAATCTGAGCTTTACTGAGCTGCACATGTGAACACCTGTTGCATGGACATTTGAGGGTGAAATACAGATATACATATATGTATATTTATATACAACCTTGATAGGCTGAATGTAACCTTACAATTGCTTCAAAAACCTGTATTTTTTCTCTAAATGGAGGCCAATTAAAAACCCACATCATTCTGTCCCAGCAGTTCAGAGTGACATTATGTAACCTGTAAATTTTAAAGAAGAGTGGACAAGGAGTCATAATAAATTTACAATGTATCCCAGATCAGCTACATGATAAATAAAAATAAAAAAAGTCAGAAGTATTTTCTGGGGCTTGAACTGAGTGTTGAAACAATAACTTTGTAACAAGTGGAAGTGCAAATAATTTTAATTAATGTAACAATGTATTCCTGAATTGTTAAAAATATAGTGAAGGTGAGTATTTCATGATGTGTTAAACCACAGCAACCTGTCCTAGAAACAGTGAGGTACCAAGAAAGAAATATCTCAGCAAAAGTTAGTGGTTAAATCTGCTTCCAGTTTATTTTTCATTCAACTGTGATAATTGATCTATTTTACAATCAGCATCTGTATTGGATCTCAGGAGTGCAACATTTTGGCTGCAAAACCTCTGCACCAGAACACTCACATCTAAGCAAAACATTTTTCATTGAAATTTTTAGATCAGGAGAATATGTCTGGTTTTCCTTTCCTGTGTCTCTTTAAGGTTTTGTGAACTTCCTTCGTTCCCATCTCCTCTTCCTCTCTCAAATCCTGGGATTACTTTCCATTCTGTTTTTTTCTTGGCAGGTTTGTAGCTATGAAATGCCCTCGTTTCTGTGCCGTTCCCTCCCATGTCCTCTCCCGTGCCTGGACCAGGACTTGGACTGGTTCCAGTGCCTGAGCATGGCACGACAGTGGCTCTGCCAGGCTGGCTTCTAGAGCCTGCTGACTTTCCCAGCTCGTCCTGAGGCTGCCATGGGAATGTCACCACTCTCTGGATACTCTGCTCTGTGTGTGTGCAGCCAGCCCCGGAGCTTGGCCATGGGGAGGGAAAGTCTCAGTCCCCACTGGGGTTACGAGGATTGATGGCAGCCAGTGTCCCCCTAGYGTGTATCTGGGCAATGTCCATTGCAGTCATTTATCTGCATGATAAATGTCTGTTGTTGCTCCCAGTCTCAGTTCAGGCCATTCCTTAACACATCCAAGGCCTCTGGAAACACCTAAAAGCAGATAAATGGTTATGTCCCTGTGGCATTGGCATGTCCCTGATGGCACAGGTGAGAGGGCATTGATAGGGAATTCCAGCAGATGGCTCTGTAAGTACGTACACATTTAGTTCTGTGTCTCTGCAATAACATTTCCCATGTGTAAACCAAGCTGCACAGTAACATTTCACCCCCTTCCACCTGAATTCCCTTCCCTGGGACACCTTGGGCACAGCAGTGTGAGCTTCCCACCGAGCTGGATCCTCTTGTGCAGGATCAGAGGGATCTCCAGGGGTAGTGGCATCTTCCTGCCTCTGATCCCATCCAAGTTTTCCTGATTCTACTGGAAGTTTTGTAATGTCTCTACACTCATTTTCCATAGGGCAGAGTGAGAGCACACCTCATTTATGAAGGCCAAGGGATAGCTTTTCCAAGTTAATGAATTTCTCTCATTATTTTCTCCAAAATAATCTGGAAATGAGTTTCCTTATGGTTCGTTGATCAGTTTTGTTTTCTCTCAATATATGGATTTATGGCATATACAATATTACTAATTCTAGGTGTCAGTAATTAGGTTGTTCCCACCAAGGTTCTTGGTCAAGCAGGGGGTTTTGGGGATCAGTGGTGTTCTCGTGTCTTCTGTTGTGGCTGTCAACACCTCCCCTGTTGATATTTCAGGGATATAGCAGGGACTAGCAGGGGCTTTAGATTAATTTTTCTAAATTTAGTAAATTTTCTATTTACTGTTTATTTGGAGCACGCAAACTGTTTTTCTCTTTTCTCTTTAAAGATGTGAAACTGCTGCTCCGGCAAGGTAATATTGTAATTCTGAAATTAAAATTTTAATTAACTTTGATACGGTCTGTGGCCTTGTTATTTATTTTGTTATTTAATTCTGTTGATTTTGCCTTGTCTTATGCATTTCGGGGTACTCTCAATGATCATGCTTTAGATTTCAGATTTACATTTTATTGAGTTGTAGTAGGTGTTTGGGGGGAAAAGGGGAAGAAACCTGTCAGAAACATGTGCCTGCACATAGAGCCATGCACAGAAAATGTGCAAAACTTCTGGTTCTGTCTCATTCCCATGAGTGAGGCAGGGAAGAGCAGTCACTTACTTCCAGGTAAGGAGAAGCCTTGGATTTTTCACAGCTCAGTTTTGCCCTGTACTGTCTGATGTGGATTGTCACATTGGATATTGTTGGGCACTTCACCTCCTGTGTATTTAACAGGCAGAGAAATCAAATTTCAGGTAATTTTAGTTGCTTTGTCTCTGTATTTCCCTGCAGCACTGAAATATTTATAATTGGCTGTAAAGACAATTTTTCTACTACAACAGCTCCATGTACAGTTTTCTCTCCCCATACTTTGATTTAGTTTAAGCTCATTTAAAATCCCAGCTGGCCAGACACATGTTGCATGTTCTGCATCTGGAAGAGGAGCAGTAAGTGGATCTTTGGTAACCTTTCTCCAGAAGCTGACATCTGCTGGTCTGTTCCATGGAAAAAAGAGGCACTGTTCAGTATGTTTCTTTTTTCCCTCTTTTCTGTTTTAAGGAAGAAAGAGAAAATCCCACCAAAAGGAGTCGGATTGAGCGGGACATCGATAACAACTTGATCACATCCACGCCTCAGACCGGGGAGAAGCCCAACAAACAGCTCTCGCGAGTGCGGCGGAAAAGTCAGATGAATGGAGGTCGGTAAATCCTCGGATTGTTCAGTGCAGTGGGATGGGAATTCCATAGTCTCCCAGCAGTTCACTGATCCAGGACAGTTCTGCAGTGGGGGAGGTTGCTGGGGGTTCTCACTGACTTGAGTGAGAGCAAGGCTGAGCTAAGCATGGCAAAACAGGATTTCCAGGAGTGTAAGCAACACTTCCATCGCCCCGCAGACGCATCCATTGTATCTGTAAGAACAATTTGGATCAGCAGCAGCTACTTTGRAACTAGTTTAACTTTTTTTTGATTTATTATTCTGAAAATCCCATGATAATTATTTGATTTAGCTCTTCTTCTGTTTTCTCCCAAATGAAAGTGAAATGTGACCTTCCAACTCACGACCTTTGTGGAAGTAACCAGGTGTCCTTAGATGCTGAAAGCACTTGTCAAACACACAGACAGGTTTCTGTTAGAATTGTAGGAAACTTGGGATCAGAAGGGACCTCTTAAAGGTCACCTGGAGCAGTCCTCCTGCCCCTCTCCCAGCAGAGTTGATCCAGCTCGTAGTGACAGCTGCATCTGGAATTAGATCAGACTGCTCAGAGCCTTGTCCAGACAAGTTTTGTATCTCTCTAAGATGGAGATTCCCTGTTCCCTGTAAAAATTGTCTCTTCTTGAATATCTCTATTGATGACATGATAAAATTGTCAGTGATATTTAAAACATCAGCTGTGGTTCCAAACCTGACTTTAAAAAACTTTTTTTAAACTTCTTTTCTAAGGAACCTGTGAGGGTGGGGAGGCCCTGGCACAGGTTGCCCAGAGAAGCTGTGGCTGGCCTCCTGTCCCTGGAAGTGTCCGGGGCCGGGTTGGACGGGACTTGGAGCCACCTGGGATAGTGGAAGGTGTTCCCTGCCCGTGGCAGGGGGTGGAATGGGATGAGCTTTAAGGTCCTTCCAACCCAACCCAGTCTGGGGCTCTTTGGTGTTCTGAGGTGCACACAGAGCACCCTGAGTGTCACCGTTACAGGATAAAAGTTCTTCATTAAAATACTCCTTATCAGTGGAGCTGCAGCTGGCACACCCCACATTGCAGATAGGACCCAGAACTGTGTGAAGCCCTCGTGCAGCTCCATGAGGCTCAGCTGACAGGGAGTTCTCAGCTCATGTGCACAGAATCCATTCACTCACTCCCATATGGACAGACTCAGAGCCTGGCTGCTGTGAAGGAAATAATTCTCCTTCATCTCAGTCTCAGAACTACCTTGGCCCTCAGCCATGAGATGGGAATTTGAGCTCTGGGATGGACATGACTGTACCTAACATTTAGAGAAAACCTTTGGTACATGTCAGATTTGTAACATGGAGATTTATTTAATTCTGTCCTTTGTTATCTGTAACAACTAACGATTCTTTCCCTTCCGAGTTTTGTTTGTGCATGCGTGTGTGTGTGTGTGTGTGTGTGTGTGTATGTGGAGAGTAACAAACGATGGGCTCAGGTGCAGCTGGGAGGCTCAGCCAGGGAATTCCTGACACTTTCTCTTGCCTCCCTCTAGTGGAGTCCCTGGCACTGACAGCTCCGTGCTCTGCCAGGGCACGGTGGCTCCGTTTTGCCTCCCACCAAATCCACTGGGAGGCTTTACACCTCTGCTATTTATGTAAACAAGGAGTGCTGCCTCACCTGGAGAGTGGGGCTTAAGGTGGTGTTGAAAATGGACATTTTGGTTTTATGCTGGTGGAAAGTTGCTGACTCTTGTGGCCTCGGCTGAGCCATGAAGAAGAGTGCAAATACTGACAATAAAGGAGAAGATGCAACTGCAACCGAGCTGGGTGGTGTTACAACTCAGATTTTCTCTTTTGCAGAAGCTGGAAGTTACGAGATGACGAACCAACACGTAAAGCAAAATGGAAAATTGGAAGATAACCCTACCACGGGCAGTCCCCCACGAACAACGTTACTGGGAACCATATTTTCTCCTGTCTTCAATTTTTTTTCACCAGCAAATAAAAATGGTGAGTATTATTCAAAAAGCCAGTAGGGTTAAAACTGAGAGTGATAGATTTTTGTATGAAATAGCTGTTTTGACTGGCAGTGCCCTTTTCATTCTGGTTTACAGACCAAGAGTTACTACTGCCAGAAAAGGGCTCCTTAATTCTTAGATGGGTTGATTGTTATTAAAAGAAGCAATAAGCTTATAAGCATAGGAACATTTCTTTCACAGGTGTATTTAGTGGTGCATCTTTCAGTAAAAAAAATGAGAAGGAAAAAAAAAGGGGATTAAGTTCCGTGTCCCAAACATATTTTAAAGTAATTTGTCRTAGTCTTCAYTCTGGTTCTTATTTTGCTGACATGAATCAATGCAGACATCTTTAACTATTCTGACCCTTCGTGTGTGTGGTTAATGATGACTGTGAGTGTTGTGCTGGGGAACTCGGCCGAGAGGTGACGAGCGTGCGGAACTCCCCCTCAGGAACGTCAGGCTCCGACTCTCCAGGCCAGGCTGTGGAAGCTGAGGAAATCGTGAAGCAGCTGGACATGGAGCAGGTGGACGAGATCACCACGAGCACGGCGACCTCCACCAACGGCGCCGCCTTCCCCGGCCAGGCCGTGCAGGTCAGGGCTGTCAACAACGGGCTGGGGGACGCCGAGGAGCCGGGCGACCGCGACCTGCCCCCGCTCACGGGTAAGGGACTGGGAACGGGCGCTCCCGGGGAGTCCCGGCACCCGCACGTGGCAGGAACTCCTGTTCCACCTTCCCTTGGGGTGCGCAAACAGTGCTAATACTGATTTTTATGGTTCACAGACAAATCTGGTGTATGCACCAAAGACAGTTTTGGCAGGACTTATCGATTCCTGGTGTAACTCAGGTGGTCTCATGACATTTCTTCCCGTGGAAGCAGAGATTCCAGAAGAAAGGCATTTTTATTAATGTTGAACTTGCACACTCTGGACCTGCTGATCTCCAAAGAGAAATTGGCTACATTTCGATTTCCTGTATTAGAACCACATGGCAAATGAGAAACACACAGGTCCTACATTCATTGTCCATATTTTCTTCAGAACACTCAACATACATCTTTTTTTGACAAAAACTGTAGCCATAAAATTCAGCTTCTGTGTGCATGGGCAGCATCAAATCCTTAACTAAACCCTCCCCAGACCCTCCAGGCTTTGGTAGATGAGTAGTTTTTTARTGAGGGGTAAATGTGACCTCTGAGCAGAGGGGCTGTTCTGGGGTCCCCTGGCAGGGGAGGTGGGGTTGGAGGGAGAGTTTGTCACTTGTTTCTTCCCTCGTGTCTCAAGTGCAAATTGTCACTTTGAAGAACTGCACTAATAAGACCAGCTCTTGTGGTTTTTTGTTTTATTTTTTGTTTTGGTCATTTTCGTTGAATTTCAGCACCAGTATCTCCAGACAGTGGCTACTCATCAGCTCATGCAGAAGCCACCTATGAAGAGGACTGGGAAGTCTTTGATCCGTAAGTGCCAGTCTTTGTATTGGAAATAGTAAATTGATCATTTTGGGTATTGGATTAAGATATTTTAATTTAAATTGGATCATTTTTATATTATGATAATGAACTCGCAACGCTCTTAGCTTAGAAAATATGTGTGTATATTGTTGTGGGGTTTATTTCAATTTGAAATACTTGTTTTGCGGCCTTAAATATTTCAAATATTAAGTTGGGCTATAATATTACAGTTCAATGATGTACATTTTTCCAGCAAAATCTGTATTCTTTTCAGATACTATTTCATCAAACATGTCCCCCCACTAACAGAAGAACAGCTGAACAGGAAGCCAGCTCTCCCACTGAAAACCAGAAGCACACCAGAGTTCTCATTAGTTCTAGACTTGGTAAATATCTTTATGAACACAAACCAAAGCAGGAGGATGGAGCATTTTCCTTAGTTTGTTTGTTGTAGGAATCAGTCATGTTTGCTTTAAACAAAAAGACTCTTGAATGTTGCAGTATTTTAGTTTAAAGTAATTCAAAAATAATTAATTGTGGTAGGAACAGAATGCTTGTTGTATTTTTCAAATACTTAAATCCTGCTTAAAAAAAAAAAGGCATTACAGTTTTAACATCTCAGAGTCTCCTGTCCCCATAAAGCTTCCCTAAATCCAACGTGGGAAAAATGAAATGGAATAAATAGGAAAATTCAGCTACGAGTGTCTTGCATCAAGATTGATGAAAAATTAAACTTTTAATTTTTAGAACATTCTTATTCTTAAAGGGCACAAATCCACTTTTTAAAATATTAATAGAAAATATATTTGTCTTTATGATTATTTATTTCAGTCTCTCTGTTTTGAAAGTTGTTTCAGACCCTGTTAATGATGTGATTTTATGAGCAGCATCAGTTGGGCTGTCCTCTGGTGATCCTAGGAATGGGTGGATTATTCACACTGAGAGATGCAGGTTGGAACTGAATGAGAGGAGAGCCTACAAAATTAAAATATCTCCTTATAATTACACCCCCAGCACACAATTTTAGTAATTTTTWAAAAAATTACAAGAATAATGAAATGTTTAATTCATCCTAAGAATTTTCTTCAATCTTGACAGCACTTGCACGAAAGGACATTTTCCATTCTAAATAAACCTGCCTTAAAATTAACATAAAATGCATAAAACTGCTTCTATTTTCAACATTGTTTTTTCACACACTTTTCTTTCTTTTATATAATTTTTTCCCTAGGATGAAACATTAGTGCACTGTAGTCTAAACGAATTAGAAGATGCTGCACTCACTTTTCCAGTTCTTTTTCAAGACGTCATTTACCAGGTAAATGGAAAACCGTGAACTTTTTTATTTTGTTAAACGTGGGAATCCTTGCTGTGTGTATTTGTTCTTGTTTAAGGAGAGAGAAGCAGCAGCCTGGCATTTTACACCTGTCTGGTGAGAAACTGCAGGTGTCAGGTCTGACAAGAAATTTTGTATTCACTTAAAACCGTTCCCCTTTTCGTCCCCTCTGGTCTCTGGGTTGTGTCCACAAATAAGTTTGATCTGAGTCACTTCACTTACTACAAATCCTTGTGGAGATTTCCTGTGATTTGAAGGGAAATCCAGGCCTATTCCTAATTGGCTGTTAAAGCCATTGATAAAGCTGAAACCACTGTGAAATGAGAGGCAGCTCCGTGTCCTCCCTTCTCTCCCTGATATTCCAGAAACTCCTCAGAGCTACAGTTTCGTGTGGGCGCTCCCTGAGCCAGAGAGAATGTGAGCAGAGTGGGGGCTGCTCTGCTCCCCTCTTTGTGCTGTCACTGCTGGCCCAGGTGTGGCCAGGGCTGCCCAACACACACCAAACACAACCTGGGCCAGGCCCTAGAGCTCCAGCATTCCATGGCTCCTCCCTGTGAGCCCAAATCTGTACTTGGAGTGAAGTCAGAAAGAGGCAGARCTCACCTGATTGGGGTCTCTTCTGACTCTGCAGTTCCTTACGGGGAATCATTTCTTTGTGTGCAGTTCTCTGCTGGTGGTGGTTGAGTTTATGGAAATTTAGAAATAGCTGGAGCCTTTTTTCAATCACTTCTGACACCCCCAGGCTCAGGTGTAATTGTTAGTGGTTTTTAAGAAGAGGATTTAGTTCCTGTGCTGGCACAGTGTCCAGGGCCTGAAGTGGTGCTGCCCTGCTGGTGAGGGCCAAGTTGAGGTGTTTAGTCAAAGCAACCAGTTTCATTTTTAATTCAGGGAATGTTCAACTTTTGTATTTTATTGAAATTACTTCTAATTCCATCAGATTTTCCAGTAGACGTGTTAAGGCCGATGTTACTATTGCTACCATGTTACAGCTTCACTCCAAGCTGCTCAGCCTGGGAGCTGCTGGAATATTGGTGTCATTGGAGTGTTATTATATAAGAAGTTCATATTTGCTGTTATTTCTGATGCTCCTTTTGAGCTCCTCTGTACGAAGTGGCGTCCAGTGGGGTGGGTGCTGACTGGCTGGAGGACTCTAAAGCGCCTTGCTAAAGCCCCTCTCTGCTGCAGGTGTATGTCCGGCTAAGGCCGTTCTTCCGAGAATTCCTGGAACGTATGTCTCAGATTTATGAGGTAAAACCATTAGACACTACCTTTGAATTTCTCTTCTAAATTGTATCCACATACTTGTATCTCCAGTAGTGACTTTTCCCCCTCCAATCCCCAGATCATTCTGTTTACTGCTTCTAAGAAGGTGTATGCAGACAAGTTATTGAACATCCTGGACCCCAAAAAACAACTGGTCAGGTAAAAGCAGAGCATTGTGCACGATCCTGCTGTGACCAAACTGAGCCGTGTGTCCTCACTGGTGGGGTGGGATGTGTTCCTTACTGCAGTGGCTCCCTGACTGATTCTTTGTGGGCTTGTCTGGGCTGAGAGAGGGAGAAAAGTGATGGAATTGGTGCCTTGTGATAAAAGAGCCCCAGGTCAAAACCTGTAGGTGTTCATTCTCTGTTAGGTTGGCTCATGGGAAATGACTTCTTGGGGATCAGAAATGTGCTTTGGAATTACACAGTGCAAATAAAGGAAATRAAATGAGTATCAGATTACCTTTAAACTATTCAAACTTGATTTATTTATTATAAATTGTGACTTGTATAGCTTTTACAATCAGCATGCTTTTAATTCTTACTCAACCACAAAATAATTTATCTGCTGGTTTTGTATTAGAGGTGGTTTGGTTTTTCATTTCTCAGTACTACTTGTTTTATGTGACACACACAATCTCAACTTGGGCTTGGTAACCTCCTTGCCACTGTGTAAATTAGACTTGGGAATACTTTCAGTCCTTGGAATACCTGAGCTTGGCGGTGCCASCCCAGAGGATGGTGCCCAGGAAGGCACTGGCACTCAAGAACACGAGTGTGGGGGGATATCCGAGGTGTCAAACCTTTCTCTGGGTTCCTGTGGTAGGACAGGGAAGAGCCAATGGCACAAACAGCCAGAGAGGGTCTAGAGACCTGCAGAGATGTTCCTGTGCTGCCTGGGTTTGGCTGGGGTCTGCGTGGACTCTGTCCCCAGCTCTGCCATCAGCCCCAGGTGCCTGTCAGGCCCCACACGTGTGACTCACACTCTATATTTAAATGCAGCAGCTCATTTCCCTCCATGGCAACGTTGGGAACTCAGCTCCTGCATGGAATTAGGCACACTATGTACAGCCTCTGAAAACTCCATTTAAAAATACAGGCAGCCTGGAAGGGACTGCACTGCAACAGGGCTGGGCAACCCCAAATCTGCCTACTTTACAATTTATAATTCTGTTGATATGCCATGAAATGGGAGTTTTATTCCTGCTGGTTTTTTAATCGAGAGTCCTTTTAGTCAATCCATCCATTTCTTCTGTCATAAATTACATGGGAGCAGACTAATGGGAAGGGAAGGAGTTGATGGGATGTTTTGGCCCCGAGGCTTTTCTTTGAGCTGTAATAACTGAAATAGGTTAATTGGCAGCAGAGGTGTAACGGAAAAGGAAACATTCCTTGTAATACTTTGTGTTCTGGCACGAGGTGGCAGAGGGAGGCCCTGTTCTGTGAGGGCTGGGACAGAGTAAAGGGATAATAAACCCCAATAAACTGGCTCTCTGGCAGCACCTGGGGCTTGGCAGATCACGGGGGTGTTCTGGGTCTCTTCCCCGGCCTGGCCGTGAAAGGGGTYGGAAAGAGGAGCCTGAACAAATACAAACACTCACCCCCAGAACTGGGTTAGTGCAAAATCACCTGAATTAAGCATTTTACCAGTGAAAGGCTCTAAAGAGAAGAGAAAAAGGGCACAATTCTTTAACAGGAGATTGGAGGAGAAAAAATTGGATAACGCTTGGCAAAGTTACCTGTTCCTGGTGCAGTGTGGATGTTGTCACTGGTCTCATTAATTAGTGTTTTCCTTTAACGACAGGCATCGACTCTTCCGTGAGCATTGTGTTTGTGTACAAGGGAATTACATCAAGGATTTAAACATCCTGGGCAGAGACCTCTCCAAAACCATCATCATTGACAATTCACCGCAAGCCTTTGCTTACCAGGTGAGGGGCTGGGGCAGGAAATGCCCCGGGGGGGGCAAAACTGCCTGAGGGGGGACAGAGAAATCCCAAACTTGGATTTCAGTTTGGGGCTTACATTTGTATTGAAGTTTGCAAACCGAACCGTGGGAAAAATACACATTAATCTCTAACTTGGAAAGGTTTTTCCCCCAAATGTTATTTCACAAGTCATATTTGTAGATAAATTAAGTATAAATCGTGTGTTGATGATTTTTTCCTATTTTAACTTTAGCTTTCCAATGGAATTCCTATAGAAAGCTGGTTCATGGATAAAAATGATAACGAACTCCTAAAATTGATTCCATTTCTGGAGAAACTCGTAGAGCTGGTAAGTGTTTGCTTTCTGTGGCTTTCCCCAAAACTGTCAGTAAGCTCTTTTCATATTTTCACCTATTTTAAGGTTTTCTGAGTCACTGAGATTGAGGCTGATGAACATCCACGGATGTGCTCACACAGCAATGTTGTCATTGCTGACTGTGCTGTAAATCGAGGRCTGTGGGATGGTAACATCAGTTATAAGGAAATTGGGAATCTCTGGGCATTTTGATGACGTAGTGCCTGTTGTTGGCTGTGCTGTGTGTCTTTACTCCTAAAAAGCAAATAAATGACTCCTGAACTGCTGCGGATGCTATGGAGTTATTTCTGTAAGTCTCTGGAATGACGTAATTCACGGCTTATATTCATTATATTAAAATAGGGGTGTCGGACAAGGATCCGTGTTACAGTGTGGTTTCTGGCTGTGTTCATTCCCCTAAACCTGCCCTTTCCCCACAGAACGAAGACGTCCGACCTCACATCAGAGACAGATTTCGCTTGCATGATTTGCTACCCCCCGATTAAAGCCTTTGCCAGCGCTGCCGAGGGGAGGAAATGCAGGACCCTGTTGGACTAATACAAAACATTGCCATTACTGTTGAAATTTTGCATTTTTGTACCCCGTCTTGCTTTTCTTATCTTTGGTGCCCAACAATGATCAAGGGTTACAGAAAGAGACTTTCTACACCTGAGGTTGCCGCCATCAGTACAATCCAGTACCCGCAGTAGGGAGGCTAGAACAGAAAAGTCTTTAGAACTAGTGCAACTCCAAGGAAATTTTTTATGTACAGGACATCTGCAGTTTATAAAGAAAATTCTGTTTCTGCCACCAGCAGTTTGACCTGTAGAAACACAGGATTTTATGATACAACAGAGATTGAAAACGGACTCGGATTTTCTCTCTGTTCGGTGCTCTAAGTGGGTTTGTAGCCACTTTTCTGTTACTTTTAAGATTCTCATTTCAACAGGAATGGCCAGTAAAAGTTGTTTTATTTTTCCTGTTAAGGTTTATAACCTTTTTACATTTTTGACCTGTATTAGATTAGAATTTCATTATGCATTCCTTTTAGTTGAGGCGCTTCATAGTTTTTCTGGAAATAGCCAAATTTTGTTAGTTTTTTATTAAACAGTTGGCTGGCCGTTTCCCTGCTTTGTCTGCCTGCATCCTGTATATTTGTTTAAAAATATTCTCTAGTTTTAGCCCACGTAAGTTTCATTTAGAAAGAAAGAAAACCCCCTGCATTTATATTTTCTTTCTGTAATATTCTACTGTAGTCGAAATCTTTTCAAAAATCAAGAGACTGGCTAGATAAGAAGAAGATAAGAATTACTAATATTCCGAATATTCTAAACCATTGTGATGGCACGTACTCCGGACAGAGCACACCTGGCAGTGGCACCACGGATGGACAAGGAATACCTCACACTATGCTGTGCATGGATCTGGGAAGCGGAACGAGCGTGGTCACCTGGCAGGTTTGATGATCCCATTCCTGCTGCCTTGTTTGCTCCAGGACTGCGTGTGCCGGGCAGGGCTCCGTGCTCGGGGCGCCGGCCCGGGCTGGGCTCTCTGTGACACTCCTGGTTCCACTCAGCCTCTCTGGGGCAGGAGGCTCCCCTGCCATCCCACTGGTTTCCCGAGGGAATAGGCCCAGCCGTGGCTCCTAATGCAGCGCCCCGGAGGTGATATTTTTATAGCGGTGGGAAATCTTCTTTTCCGGAGGCTTTTTATGGAAGGTAGAATTTGTACAAGTTAGGAAGCTTTGCCTCTCGACTGCATTACCACGCCACAGGCTCGGACTGGTTTTGTGTAAAAGATGTCACAGAACGGCACTTTTTCTAAAGAGAAGTTTGCTATTTTGTATGCTTGATAAGAAAGTACAGTATTGGAAATTAAAGGTGGACAGCTGATAATTGAGAAGTATGTCAATTAATTTTTTATGTATATTACCTGTTTACTTGTACAATTTTATTGTACAAATTACATGCAGCTTCATTTTCAAATGAGTCCTTAAAATAAGGAAAATCTTTTTAGCAAAACATTTAATTTTTGTATTTTTGATTTTAAAAGGCATGAGTTATGTCAACTTTTTCCAGTGTATTAATGAAGATTTTAACTTTTCATCAGGTTGAGTGTTTTCTTACTATATTATCTGTTGTGTATGTAGCTAGCACATGGTGTCACTGAACTGTTAAAACTTAGCATGTAGAGCAAGCCTGTTTTGTGGAAAATCCTTATTCATTAAAAACAAAGTCATCATGGCAGATTTTCTGCAAAAAAGTGAAAACATTTGCAATTCAGAATACTGATTTTTTTTTTGTATTTAAAGAAAGGTATTTTGCTTGCAGGAAAGAAATACTACAGATTCATTTTAATGAGAATCTTTTAAATGTATTTATCTTTAGGGCATCTGGGCATCTTTACGCTGTTTGTCTTATGTCTTTATTGAAATAAAATGTACAGAACATTACCTTTACATCTGCTTGGTGCAGCCGTGTCCCGGGGCAGCCCCGGCCTCCCCGGCACCGTGTCAGTGCCAACGGAGAGGTGGATGGATTCTGGAAGGGGACAGCTTGTGTTGGAGCTGCCCCTTGGTTTGTCAGCTCTTCTGCGATTGTTCCTTACAATGTAACTCTGAATTTGAGGGGTTTCTTTAGTTCAGTGGTGAAGCTTTGCCTGACAGGGGATTCCTCTCAATTTCCTCACATCACAGAACTGCTGTCAAATTCATGGATCTGCCGGAAGGAGCCCCATTGTGTTTAGTTCATGGGCTTTTCTGGCTGTATCAGGATGTTCACCTGTTCAAATAACACCCTTATCCCCAGGATCCTTATCTCTGTGGCTTCAGCCATTCCAGAAGTGCTTCCGTTGTTGAGGAATCCAAAGCCATGTTGCCCTTTCCAGCTGTGTTTGTGTTGTGCCCATCTGATCCGTGAGGGAAACCTGAATGTAAGCGGGGGGATTTAGCTCTACATCGGTGCACGACGGGAGTGACAGAGACTGCTTAGTAAACATATTAAATATTGATATTTTCCTGTGCTGCAAGTCTGGTCTTTATCACTGAACTCTGCAGAGTGGTTCTGCCTCCTGCAGTCCCTTCTGCTGTGAAGCAGTTGTCATCCACAGGTTTTATTTCTGTTGTGTTTGTCTCGAGGGGGAGTTCCCTGTTCTCTGCTGAGGTCTGGGTCAGGCTGTATCCCCAAGACTGCCCCCGTGGCCGGGGGAGGCTCAGCCAGGTGTGTTACTAAGCCTTGAATGTGGCTTGTGCAACCAGAGCAGTGCAGCTGGATCACTGATTCCCATTTTTTACATTTTCTGTATTTTTGGAAAGCACAACATCCTATTTCCAAAGTTCTGAATGATTTTTCTGGATTGCGGCGATTGTGTGTCCATTTTCCATGTCCTCATGTATTCTGTTCTAGGTTGGAGCACCTTGGTTGTGGCAGCTCAGTAACATCTCTCATACCTATTTTGGCAGTACCTGGTCAATCCTTTGTTTTCCCTGGAGTTGCTCTGTGCTGGAATAGCCCTCGCCTTGGTGGCACTGCTGCCTTCCACCTCGGATTCCACCTGCCATTTGTCATTGCTTTGGAATGTATCAGGAAGCCTGAGTGTCTCAAGCCTGGATTAAAATCTCCCAAACCACGAGTGGTGTCATCCAAAGGCGGCACAGCGAGGAGACGGATCAGCTTTGGGAAAAGCCCTGAATTGTGGTGCCAAACCTCACACGGGTGCCGTGAGGGGCAGAGCCCTTCAGAGCACATCACCCCCCTCCCCAAACGCTGTTCCGTCCAAYGTCGGAGCTCCGGAGCACTCACTTGGATGGTTGGATTGGTGCAGCCGGAAAGCATCGAGCCCGAGGGAAGAGGGACCAACAGGAGTGGAGGAGAAGGAGGAGGTGCCAATGCCACCAGCCCAGTGGCAGGACAGCGACGTGGGCCTGTGGTCCAGAATGGCCTTTAGCCACAGTGCGGGCTGGAAAGATGTGCAGGAGGAAAAAATATTGGGATTCTACTGTGTAAATTCCTTTAATTTTCCTCTGGAGTTTGGAGACAGGTGGGGGTTCTTCTCTCAGGTAACAAGTGSGAAACGAGAGGAAATGGCCTCAAGTTGTGCCAGGGGAGATTCAGGTTGGATATTGGGAACATTTCTTCATGGAAAGGGCTGTCTAGCCCTGGCACAGCTGCCCAGGGCAGTGGTGGAGTTCCCATCTCTGGAGGGGGAAATCAAAAGCTGTGTGGATGTGGCACTTGGGAACATGGGACAGTGGTGGCCTTGGCAGTGCWGGGGCATGGTTGGACTCAATGGTCTTAATGGTAAACATTCAATGAAAAAATGGACAAATCCCATTGGTGTGTCAGCTCAGGTGGACAAGGTTGTTCCAGCAGGTGCCAAGAGGAACTAATCCTTGTTCCATGGGCAGTGTTCTGGAGAAAGGGCTTCCATGGATCCGTGTGGCRAAGCTGACAGGCGGTACCTGCGATCTCCAGCCATGCCAGTTCCATTTTCGTGCCACTGAACTCCTTTATATTCAATATTAAGGAAGGATCCAAGAAGAATTGGAGCACTCCCAGTCCGGGCCATGCAGTGAGCGGCAGCTGTTTCAGGAGGCCTGTGCCTTGTCCCAGGAGAAGCAATCCCTCATGTTTCCTCTCCAGCTGTTCGGAGGATTTCAGCTAAAACGGACTTTAAAATCCATCCTGGGAATTGTGTAAAGCTGGAATGTGAAGACTGAGGAGAACCCCCGGGATTGTGGGATTTCCCCAGCAGGCTGGGCTGGGAGCATTTCACTCCTTTCTCCTTCCTGCCCTGGGTCCCGTGTGGTGCTGCTTCCTTGGGCCAGGCACGGGGTGAGCCTGTGCCGGGAGTGCATCCAGCTGAAAACTGATCCCCAGGGCATACAGAAAGGGGAGAAGGCGGGATTGTAGCAAGGAGCGCTCCAGGGCTCGGAGCCATTCCCGCTGGGTGAGGGGTCACAGGACGGCAATTTTTCTGGAAAAATAATTGTGGTATTAAGGTGGTGCAGCTGGAGAGCAGTGTCACAGTGTCACATGAGGACACTCACGGATGCTCTCAAAGAGTTGGTCACCCCAGGGCCATGACATTCCAGCTTTGCATCGGCAGTTCTTGGTCTGGAAATCCCAAAGGAGTGGATGAATGGCTGATGGGAAGTAGCACAGGTACAGCAGTGCCCAGACAGAGCCAGACTGCTGTGAAAAAAACAGAATTGCCCACAAACCCCTGTTTGTTTGGAAGCAGACAAGGATGTTCTGCTGAGGATGGACTTGGACAGACTGTGGAGCACATCCCGGTTTTGGTTGTCCATGCAATATAACACTGGTTTGCTTTTTCTTTTTTTGATACTTGCAAAAATGTTGTTGTACTGATGGGGCCAAATATTGTAAAATATGATGGGAAGAGAAGTCCTGTGCTATGGATTTTTGTTTCCTCTGTAATCTTTTCCGGTCTATAGAAGCATAAAGATTTATATTAAATATTTATGCTCTGGCTACTGTTTTTATGATTTTTAGCTGATATTATCCTTCATTGGGACTCAGTTTTCTGTAAGTCAAGACATTGCTCCTGTCAGTTTTTGGCCTTGAAGTGGAAAGGAAGAAGTCATGTCTGTGTTTTACTCACAAGGAAAAACTTAAATGTTCTATGTAAATCCACAGAATTTTTCTAATTAACATATTCCAAATTACCGCGCAATTCCTGGCAATTTTGTCATTATCCCCACAGCACCCTGTGCCTGCGAAGCTGTGTAGAGTTGGTGAGGATATAACTTGTGACATTGTTTGATCCATAGGTATGTCTGTTGTTATTTATATTGTCTGGAAAATGGGGAAGAACGGGAAAAAGATTATAAATTCGGAAGTCCTATTTTTTCTAGCTGTGTGTTTTTCCTGCACAGGTGTTGTGATTTATACAGGTGTGTACAGAGATCATTCATTTGTTATATGAAAGACACCTTCTAAATTTATGATCTTCAGACGTAATCTGTCCTCCTTTTCCACTTACTCAGAGTCTCACAGAAATTGGGAGCTGGCAGCGAACTGGGTGAATATTCCAGCTTTTCCCTATTTGACGTTATTTGACGGAGGGGGAAGGAGAACATCCCGCAGATCCCGGCGTGGCTGAGCCGTGCCCGGGCGCTGCGGTGTGAAGCGGGAGCACGGGGCGAGCGTGGCCGGCTGTGCCCGCGGCACGGCGCATTCCCGGCTGGAGAGCGGAACGGGGCGGGCAGCGCTGCGGGGTCCCGGCTGGAGATGCGGCCGCGGGGACCGAGCCGGGCCCGGCTGAGCCCGCGAGTGCCGCCCCGGGCGGGGCCCCCGAGCCCCCCGGGCTGGGCGGGCGGCGGGGCCGGGGCAGCGCCGGGGCGGCTCCCGCGGCTGCGGGCCCGCGATAGCGCCGGGCCGGGAGGGACGGGCAGGGCGGGGACAGCCCCGCCACTGCGGGACCGGGGGCACCGACCCGCGGGGAGCGGGAAGGACGAGCGGGAGCGGATCCCGGTCCCAGCGCTGATGTCGATGTCGATGTCGATGTCGATGTCGATGTCGATGTCGATGTCGATGTCGATGTCGGTGTCGGTGTCGGTGTCGGTGTCGGTCTGCCCCTCCCCGGAGCATTCCCGCCGTGGCGTTCGCGGCCCCGCCCCTCGGTGGGCGTGTCCGTGGGCGGGGCGGGGTCGGTCCGCCGCCGTCCCGGCGTGCCCCGCGCGGCGCTGCCCGGCGGCCGCGGTCGGGGCAAGATGGCGGCGGAGGCGGCGGACTCGTGGGGTGGGTGCGGCGGGGCCGCGGGGCCCGGGGCGAGCGGGGTCCCCCCCGCGTCGCTCCCCGCCCCTCACCCGCGCTCCTCTCCCCACAGACGCCGACAGCTTCGAGGTGGTGGAGCCGGTGACGAAGCGGCTGGTGCCGGGGGTGGCCGGGGACCGCTGGGCCGGCGAGGATGAGGAGGACGACGTGAAGGTGCGGCCGGGCGGGCCCCGCCGGGACCCGACGTGGCGGCGGCTCCGGGGCCCGGCGTGGGGGCGGCGGGGGCGGGCGGGCCGCTGCCATATGGCACCCAGAAGCGGGGCCGCGGGCCCGGCCGGGGCCGGGGCCGGCGCTGGGACGGGGGGCGAGGGGCCCCGCCGGGCCGGGCGGATTTACGCGGCTCCGGGCCGGGCTCGGGCCTCGAGAGGCGGCGGGGCCGGGCCGGGCCCCCCGTGGCRGTGGGGGCTCCTCGCTCGGCCGGGTCCCGGCAGCTCCGCCCGCGCTGGAGCAACTCCGGGGTCGGTGACGGTGACAGGTCCAAATGCCAAGAGAACCCGAGCCGGCCCCTGCCCGGAGCCCCTCGGTCCCGCCCGCAGCGGGTGTCGCTGCCGTGGGACTTGCAGGGGAGGAAAGGGCAGACAGACGCTCTTGAAGTGGCACCTTCTGCTCTCTGGGGGATTCACCTGCTGCTTCCCAGCTGATTCCCAGGCTCTGGGCGCTTTCCCCTCGCTTTCTGCAGCCTTTCAGGCCGGGAGCTGAGTGGGGTGTGCTGGGTGAGGCACCAGGGCAGGTTTAATTGTGGCAGTGCTGTGTTGGTGCTTTTGCTGCTGACCAGAAACTTCTGTGCTCTACCAGCACGTCTTTTCCACCTGATCTTCCTGCTTCTTCACACACCACGAGGCGGGATTTTGCCGTGTTTCAGCGTGGTGTCTGCACAGGGATTGGGATTAAAACGTGTGGGCGATCATTTCTGGTGCTTCTGAAGGCAGAGCTTCCTTAAAGGCTCTTTGCTCCTGCTTGGTGCCCGCTGCCCTTGGCAGGGTGTTGGTGCCACAGACACCTCCGTTTGCTCCATTTTCATATGGATAATGCAAAGGGATGCCAGGGAATGCACAGGGAATGTGCCAAGTGGATTTCAAGGCCAGGCTGGACAAGACTTGGAGCAGCCTGGTCTAGTAGAAGGTGTCCCTGCCCATGGCTGGGGTGAAACTGGGTGGTCTGTGAGGTTCCTCCCAACCCAAACCATTCCGGATTCAATAAGTAGAGTAAGTCAACCAAAAAAGACCTTTTTGTTTCCATTCCAGGCCTGGGACATTGTAACACTGAGGAGGTGATGGGGTCACTGTAGTTGACAGGGCTGAAGGTTTCTGCAGTCGAGTGTTGCTGGGGTTGGATGAGGACTTGGGATTGGTTTTTAGGACACTGTTACCAGAATCTCTGAAAAACACCAACAGTTATTCTTGGGGCTCAGGGTGCAGCTGGAGAGTTCTTTTCATAAACGGAATGGAAAAAGTAGTTCATCGTCTCTTAAAAAACCTGCAAAATTACCAAATTTCTGTGAGTTACAAGCTGGCAATTTTCCTTCTTAAAGTCAGTAATAGCCACAGCCCAGAGTGTCCCAAGTGTTAGGACACTCTAACTCAGGTTAGAGCAGCAGGACAAGGACAGGCRTGTGAACAGCAGCTCCAGGCACTGGGAATGAGTGTGGACAGCGTGGAACTGCACTGGGCTGGGATTGACACAGGTGTGTGTGGGATTGACACCTGTGTGATTGACACAGGTGTGTACAGGCACCTGCAGCTCGAACTGTGACATTTGCTTTTCCTCCTTCCTTTGGAAGTGAGAAGCTTTCCTGCTGGACAGAATGTGTCCAGGAGAACTGGAGTGGTTCTCTTGGAGACACCTGAGGGTTCTCTGGCTTTTTAATAAAGGAACAAGTTTTCTCCACATGGAATCACAGAATCCTGGAATGCTTTGGGTGGGAAGGATCTTAAAGTTCATCCCATTCCACCCCCTGCCATGGGCAGGGACACCTTCCACTATGCCWAGTTGCTCCAAGCCCCATCCAACCTGGCCTTAGACATTTCCAGAGATGGGGCAGCCACAGCTTCTCTGGGCAACCTGTGCCCGGGCCTCAGCACCTTCACTGGGAAGAATTCTTCCCAGTATCYCATCTATCCTTCTGGCAGTGGGAAGACATTTTGCATCTTACATGTAGTAAGGATGCAGCTACTTAACTGTTTCCAAGGGATTATGGATTTAGTGCTGGAGCTGCATCTAGAGAGGGTCCAGCAAAGAAAGGTGTTTTATTTTGGTTTCTTTTCCTTTGGTTTGCTCTTCCTGCTGAATTCCCAAAGGCCCCTGCTCAGGCTCTGGATCCCTCGGTGCGAGGGCCCACCATGGGGAAATCCCCACGTGAGGGAAATGACGTGGTCTGAAACAGCAGCAYGAAGTGTTTTCTGACCATGACTTGTCTTAAGGCATTTCGTGTTTTGGAATATGCTCTATATCTTCAGATCTGCAATTTATTTTGGAAGKTTTTTTAGTAATGAACTTGCAGTAACTGTTAATTTGGGAAACGTCAACTTCCCGGGTTTAAAATTAGCACCTTTGGTAACAAAACTCCTCTCAGTGTTCCCCAGCACACACGTTTCCCAGAAGTCGGGCCTCCTGCCAAGGAATTTTCATCTATTGACTCAGTGCTGGCTGAGCCAGAGCGGGGCAGTGCCTGCTCCCATCCCAGTGCTCGGCTGGAGCTGGGAGCCCAGTACCTGGCACTTCCCAGCCTTGTCTTAGGGGAAGATGTTTCAGGAGCCATGYGGTAGTTAAGGATGCAGAAACAGTGTTGAAATACTTTGGAATAAAGATGTTCCCTTGGAATTACCGTATCATTGCAAAGACACAGCACTAAAGCAGTTGGCTCTTCCTCCAGGAGAGTTCCCTGGAGTTTACAAACCAGGCAGGGCTAGCAGGACATGGAATTCCCTGGAGTTTATAAACCAGGCAGGGCTGGCAGGACAAGGAATTCCGTGGAGTTTATAAACGAGGCCTGACTGTCAGGATGGGGTTGGGGTGGTCTCATCACGTGGAGTCCTTGCCCATGTGCCCTCTGTGAGGTCTCCCAAACATCCCAGTGCCATGGATGAATCCGTCCTGGCTAGGCTGCCCTTCCTCTGGAGTTTGCATCTGATTCCCAGCCTGGCCAGGCTAGGGCCGAGGCAGCTCTTCAGTGCTGAGTGGAGCTATTGAAGCAGTGGGTGTAGCAAACTTAATTAGATGTGAGCTAAAATAATGCTGCTCCAAATTCAAGTCAGCTCCTTGGAATGTGGAAGGGAAGCCGAGTCCCTTGCAAGTGCCAATTAACTGGGGTGAGCTGGTGGATGGACTCGGGTGTCTCCTTGCTTGGATCAGCACATCCCAGTGGAACGTGGGGCTTTGCACCAGTGCCTCAGTGTAGCCTCCCAGAACTCCCTGCCTGGCTCGGGGGCCCTGGGTATGACTGTTGTGAGGAGGGAGTCACAAACTCCAGGACTGAGGGGTTTGATCTGACCTACAGCCATGTCCTGACAGGTGATTTTAGTGTGAGCTGGGGCTTGTCCGCTGGAACCCCTGGAGCTGCCAAGCTGAGTCCAGACAGGGAGCTAAGACTGGATTGCTGTTTTGGTATTAGGAACAGCTTTTTCGTGGAAAGGGTTGTCCAGCCCTGGCACAGGCTGCGCAGGCCGGTGGTGGAGTCGCCATTCCTGGAAAGGTTCAAAGAATCTGTGGATGTGGCATGTGGGGGTGTGGTTTAGTGGTGAACATGGGAGTGGGGTTGGGCTTGATGATCTGAAAGGTCTCTTCCAACCCTAATGATTCCATGAAAACCTGGTCAAAACCGTGGTCTTGTGGCTGTTGTAGGTTGGAATTCCTGCCTAAATCTGGGCTCCTTGCATCCTCCTCTGCTTCCTGCCACTTCCCCTGGTCCCACAGCACAGCCTTGTGTGCTGGGTGTTGTGTTGGCAGCAGATCCAGGGGGGGTTTCACCTGTGCTCTGCAGTTCTGGCTGCAGCCACGGGAACCGGGAATGCTTTTCCCAGCACTGGGAAGGAGCAGGTCCCTGGGGCTGGTTTCACATGGTTTCAGCTGAGCTGGGGGTTTCCAGCAGGGCTGTGCCACATCCACTCCTCGGTGATGTTCCAGTGTCTCACAATACCAGAAATGAGAAAAAAGTGCTGTTTCTGTGGGGGTTATTTGACTGTTCATGACCTGGCTGTTGTAACTATTGACACAAGCTGATTGTTTGACCAAAGCCTGCCTTTTCCATGGTAAGAACTGGCCCAAACCAGTGTGGGCAGCCCCAAAAACCTTTGAGGTAGAGCTGCCATGGCTCCTCAGTCCGACATACGAGATCAATGGGTTGTGGGCATTTAAAGAGGTTACAGGTATTGTAAAAGAATCTTAACTGTTTTGCAGGATAACTGGGATGATGAGGAGGAAGAGGAGGAGGTAAAGGAGACAGAGGTAAAACAAGGTGAGACTTTAAGGTAACCCCTGGCTCTGTATCAGCATCAGAACAGGCACTGGTTGTGTCTGGGGGGGGTGTGAGGTTCCAACTCTGAGCAGGGCTGGGCCTGGGGCTGGGTTTAACAGGAGTGTCTTTAACACTGTGTTCAGTCCCAGTAACTGAGCTTGGTGGCTTCCAGTGTTTCTGTGGTTGGGGGCAAAAAGAAATTAGCAGCCCTCTGAGAACTGTGTTTGTTGTTCCACCCTTTACAGAACCGAAAGTTTCAGAAAAAAAGAAAATAGCAGAAAAAATCAAAGAAAAAGAAAAGCTACAGAAGAAAAAGCAAGAGGAGCTTAAAAAAAGGGTAATTCCTGATTTCTTCTGTCTCAGAAAATTCAGAGGGCAGGCTTGATTTGGTTTTTTGGAAGTTGAACAAGACCTGCAAAGGTCTTGCCTCATCTGATAAACCAAACTTAGGTATTGTACATGATCCCATCCAGGGCTGGGAGCTTTAATTCTTGTATAATTTAACCAGTGATTGGAACAGTGTTATCCCAGTTCCTTTGTGGGCAGCACATGGTGGAACCGGCAGGAGTGGGAGTTCGGTGTTTCTTCCCATTCTTTGTGAAATAACAATTTATTGACACTGTGCCGCTGTTACCCTCCAGGGAATGGTTCCARGTTTTCTGTGTGCACTGACTCGAGGCAGAAGTGGGTGATTCAGTGRCCCTGGAGAAACCACCATGCCTTTAATGTGGCACCTTCTCTGTGTGTTTTCCCTGCAGTTAGAGGCACCCGAGGAACAGAAGGAGCTCACACCAGAAGAACAGTTGGCAGACAAACTACGGCTAAAGAAGTTACAAGAGGAGTCGGACCTGGAGTTGGCAAAGGAAACCTTTGGTGAGTTAAAGCTACAGGAAATAAACCCCTGGGACCTGTGGGACCCTGCAAAGCCTGAGCAGGGTTTGGCTGTCAGCACATGGAGCTTGTGGCACTAAGAACAAAGAAGTAGCAAAGATGCTGATGCACAGCAGCATTCCTCAAACATGGAAGCRTTTCCTTGATTATAGTGAATGACTCAGCTCATGGCTCAGGGGAGGTTGTGCTCACTGAGTTGTCACAGAGCACAGTGCTTGGGGGTGCATTGGATACAGCTGCAAAGAACCAGCTGCGTTCTGCACTCAGGAGCTTGAGGCAGCATTTGTTTATTTGAGGGATAAGGGGCTTCCTGCAGTGCAGGTTGTCCAGAGAACAGAAATAGCTGGGTCAAATTAGGGAGTTTGACTCACCTTCAGAAAGTGTTGGAGAGAGACTTTGGACAAGGGCATGGAGTGACAGGACAAGGGGGGAATGGCTTTCCGCTGTCAGAGGGCAGGGTTAGATGGGATATTGGGAAGAAATTSTTCCCTGTGAGGGTGGGGAGGCCCTGGCACAGGTTGCCCAGAGAAGCTGTGGCTGCCCCATCCCTGGAAGTGTCCAAGGCCAGGTTGGATCTGGCTTGGAGCAACCTGGGATAGTGGAAGGTGTCCGTGCCCATGGCAGGGGGTGGAATGGGATGATCTTCGAGGTCCCCTCCAATCCCAGGGATTCTATGAAATTASAGAGTTTTGCAGGAAACTTCCTCCCAGGCCAGGGCTGGGCCTTGGCTGTGTGGGGAGCAGAGCTCAAGGAGGGGGGAGCTGGGTCCCCCTTTAGGGTTTGCAGCTCATGATCTCTGTAACACCCYCTCTGTCCCTGCAGGTGTAAATAACACTTGTGGAATAGATGCTATGAATCCCTCTTCAAAAGATGACTTCACGGAATTTGGGAAGCTCCTCAAGGAGAAAATCACACAGTACGAGAAGTCCTTACATTACGCCGGGTTTTTGGAAGCGTTACTTCGGGACGTCTGTATTTCCTGTAAGTTCAGACAGCCACAGTCCTCTGCTGCCAGAGCTGTGCTGGAGCTGAAGTGGAAAACATGCTGTGATAGCCAATGTTCAGTGGGGATTGCTCGCTGTAGTTTGTACTAAATGAAGCACTGACCTGATTCCATTCCCACAAACTCCACTAAGGATCCTCTCCTCATGCAGGAGTTGCTCTTTCTGCACATTGGTGAGAGACAGTCATTTAAAAAGTGTGAATTTTTATGCTGATCTAAATCCTGCATGTTTTTCTTGAAGCCATTTCTAAAATAATAATAAATTTTTTGAGGCAGATAATTTGAGTACCTCATTTGGAAAGGAAGCTTTTACAAAATTGAGTTCACGTAATTCTGGACCTGCAGATTAACTGTTCTGGAATTCAATGTGAACTATACAGAGATAAAGCAATTTAAACTCCTTTTCCCACCGTCCTGGTGGCTGGAGAACTTGCTGGGATCTTTCCCTGTCCTGTACCCAGCTGTCCTTCAGTGTGGGGTAACTTGATCCAAGGCAGGGCTGGGTAAATCCAGCCCTCCTGGCTGGCAGCTGGGAGCTTCCATCTCAGATGGATTCCAGAGCTCCTAATGGGAGGGACTCCCAGCCTCTTGCACCATTTATTGATAATAATTTATGGTTAATCCAGTGCTCCTTTTGATATATTTTACTGTTCGAATGCCTCACTAAGACTCCTGTGTTCGGTATCTTCATTTCCAAGTTTTACCTGCTACAACAGTCAGGCTTCCAAGGGACCAGCTGGAATCCTCACGGGGATTGTAAGGACCAGAAGCACCCAGTCTGTTTTGCCGATTTAAATCAAATAATTGCCCATAGTTACACTAGGGCTTATTTCTAGTTTTAGAGACCAATGATGTTATTTAACTGCCTTATAAGAACAACATTTGCAAGGAATGTTTTTTTTCCTTTTTTTCCCCGATGCAGTGGAGGTGGATGATTTGAAAAAGATCACAAACACTCTGACAGTATTATGCAGTGAAAAACAAAAACAAGAGAAGGTAAGGCTGGGGCTGCTCCTCAGGGATCACAGCACCTGCTCCGGGCTCCCCTGCATTTACTTTGTTACTTGTTGGGAGTCCAGGGGCAATAGGATGAAAGGCAAAAGGGGGGCAGGCCTGTGGTGCAAGGAGCTGGGGGCACCTGGAGCTGTCACAGCTTTCCTGGGAAAAGGTGGGGGGTGGAAACCATCGGCAAGGCCGTGTTCAGTGCAGGGTGTGTGACTGCTCAGTGCCACTGGGCTGGCCCTGACTGGGGTAATGACACAGCACTGGGCATGTCAAATAAACTTCCTTAATCCTCTTGCCACAGAATAAAGCCAAAAAGAAGAAAAAAGGTGTTGTGCCTGGGGGGGGGCTGAAGGCGACGATGAAAGACGACCTGGCTGACTACGGTGGCTACGACGGCGAGTACGTACAAGACTTTGAAGACTTCATGTGACATTTATCTCCCTTCTGTTGTCTTTCTGTTGCCCATAATCCCTTAAACATGTAGCACAACTTTTCTTCCTTTAAATTCTGCCAAATGCTACAATCAGAATTGCAGTATCTGTGTGCTGGGGGCTGGAGGTGCCAGGTCCGGGCAGAAGCTCCGGGCAGGGGTAGAAAGGAAAAAGATAAATTGSAGTTAAAACCCCAAAATTCTGATAATGGGCACTGTTGCTATGTCATTTTATAGCAACAGCCACTCAATTGGGAAGGAATAGGAACAAGGTGAAGGATTATAACCAGCACAGCTCCATGACATGGCCTTAACTGTCCCTGCTCCAGGGCCAGGGCTGAGCACGAGCAGTTTGCAGCAAGGGCAGGGTGTGCACGTAGAGTTCCAGTCGCTTTGTCTTGAGTTAGAGCTTGAGGATTTCAGTATTTTGGGAAGGGAACTGCTAACTTCAGTGTGGAGTACTGCACCTGGGAGCATGTCCCCTGGGACAGCCACTGCTCCACAGCCTGACACCTGAACAGCACCTGGTGGGGCAGAGCGAGGCAAAACCCACTTGTGTCTCCAGGATAAAGTTTAGTTCCATTCATTTAAATTTCTACTAATGCAGCTGTCTGGGTTGGGTGTTCTTTAACAGTTAATTAATGGGTTAAGTGTTAAAAAAAAAAGAAAAAAACCAAACCACACAACTTCCTTGGGGCTCTCCTGGGTTGTGGTGGGTCTCTCACAACTCGGCCGTTTTCTTTCATTAAAAACCAAACTTGCTTAGCAAACTGCAGCAGTTCCTACAGTTGGGCAAATTGTTATGTTAACAATTACAACATCTGCAATGTTTTATAAAGCAACTAATTTAATAAAAATCACTATTGAGGACTTCACCAGGYTGGCCGTGGAGCAGTTCTTTTGGGACCTGACAAGGGAGAGTTGCAGAGCTGAGCTGTGCTGGGGGTCTGCCCATGGCCTGAGCCTGGAGAGGAGTTTAATAACTGCAAAAATACATTTGCACTTGATTATTTCTTTTACTCCAAGACAGCAGAATTAGGAATATGCTTCATCCCCACTGGGCCAGTCAGTAGTTGCTGGTAACTCAAGTAATTTATRAACAATAAGATTTATTATACAAAACACAATTTTAGGTTAACACAGTCTAAGCATTTTAAATATTTACAACCCTGACTATTTTTTTGGAGTAATTTTCACTGAGCAGTAGAGCCCTMTGAGCAGGTCATTGATAAAATCTCTGTTAATCAGTACTGACCCTGCAGTCTGTGCTCCAGGGCTGGAATTCAGTTGGATAAGAGGTCGTTGAGGCAGCAGCCGGTCTGAGGGTCCTTCAGGAGGGAGTTCACCACGTCATAGAACTTGTGGTCATAGGCCAGCCTGTAGTAGGTGTAAATGTCCTCACAGTGAGCGAGGAAGCGCTTCAGGTTCCTCAGGGCGGCCTCAGCAGGGGGRTGGTGTTTGGCCCTGAAACAATTGCAATGGAACTGAGACACAAAAGCCTCCCAGGGCCTGAGACTGCTCTGAGTCTGCAAGAAGCACGTTTTCAACAAGAAGTTGAGTTCAACACTTGCATTTGAACCTCTTGGTTGCTTATTTGCTTTGATTCATTTTAAAGATTTGCTCTGCCCAGCCCTGAGCTCCATTTGTCCAGCTCAGGGACAAGGGTGGGTCAGAGCTACTTCCACGATGTGCTCAGGAAGCCAAACCTAAAAACAAATCCTTCCCTCTGAGCGTGGTGAGGCCCTGGCACAGGCTGCCCAGAGAAGCTGTGGCTGCCCCATCCCTGCAAGTGTCCAAGGCCAGGTTGGACGGGGCTTGGAGCAACCTGAGATAGTGGAAGGTGTCCTGCCCATGGCAGGGGTTGGGATGGGATGGGCTTTAAGGACCCTTCCCACCAAACCATTCTGGGATTTTGGAATTCTGTCTCAAGTCCCTGTATCTGAGACCTTACCACATAACACAACACGTTCCTCCTGCCCTCCCAAGGGCCCTGTGGAGGCACAAGCTGCCCCCAGAGCCACTCACTCACTTCTTGGCCACCTCCTCGAAGAGGCCAGGCTGCAGCGGCCTCTGCTGCTTGAACTCCTCCAGGTACATGAAGTCGCCCCTGGTGATCACCTGCTGGAACAGAACCTCAGCCCAGTCCGGGGTGAACTCGTAGGCCTCGGCCACGATGGCTGCCTGCAGGGAGAGCAGGGAACAGGAGAGGGGGATTGCACAGGAGCATTCCATACAGAGGAATTCAGTACTGCACATCTTCTGTTCAGCCCTTCCCTTGGTGCTGTTCTTGAGAGCAGCTGTAGCACAGAGAAGTACAGGGTACCAAAGTACTGTGAATAACCTTCCTTAGCCCCTGAAAAGGGACACCTCCCACTACCCCAGGTGGCTCCAAGCTTCACCCAACTTGGCCTTGGACAGACACTGCCAGGGATAGGGCAGCCACAGCTTCTCTGGGCAACCTGTGYCAGGGTCTCACCACCTGCASAGGGAACAATTCCTTCCCACTATCCCATCTATCCCTGCCCTCTGGCAGTGGGAAGTCATTCCCCTGGTCCTCTCACTCCATCCCTTGTATACCATGGGATATAAAGTCGGGATAACAGACAGGACTTGAAGGGCACTGGAAGGAGCCGAGTGCTCGGGCACTCCTGTGACAAACATTTCCTGACAGAAGGACCCTGAGGGAGCCCAGCTCACCTGGTAGAACCTGGGCAAGGCCAGGATAGCCCCAGGCAGGTCCTGCCTGCCCAGGTTGATGATCCTCGTGCTCTGTCCCGAGCCCAGGAAGTGCAGCTGGAGCGTGATGAGCCGCGTGAGGCGGCGGCAGCGCAGCGCCTGCCGCACACACGAGTCCTGGAACAAACCAGMCTGAGAACTTCCACAGGAACTCGGACACAGCCCTGAGAGCAGCCCTGATGAGCTCGGAGCTGTGCAGTGAGTCAGACCACTGCAGCTTCAGCATTCATCATATTCCATGAGTGTTAAACAAAGCTTCATTCCCAAGAATACTTCCATCATAATCATGCCCAGCTTTGAACACTTTATTTGTTCTCTTCTTGCTAATTAAGCTCATGGCCCCTGCTCTGAATCTGGAGAAYCCACCTGTAACCCCAGGGGTTAAAGCCTGAGCAGGGACCAGCACAGCACACTCAGTACTGGTGCTGCTGGGCTGCAGAGATTCCTTCTGCCAGGACCAGGCCAGGACCTGCACACCCTCCCCGGGCCAGCTCTGTGTGTTCTCCCAGCCCAGCCCACTCCTCCTGTGCTCCCACTGCTGCACACAAGGCATTCCATTCCATCTCACTTTACCTTGGAGTAACTTTCTGCTGCATCAATGAAGAGAGTCAGAGCTTTCAGCAGCAGCTTCTTTAAATTTGCAACATCCTGAAGAGACTCCTCTGAACAGGGAAAAAGGAGAATAACCAATTATTTATAAAGGGGACAAAATAAGTTACAAAAATCCCTCCCAGTGCCCAGTCTGTCCCTGGCATTGTCTCAGAAAGAAAGCAGTGACAGACTAATCCAAATTTTTTGCACTCAAAAAGTAAGAAACATGCTCTGCCTGTTCAGTTAATGGACCAAAGGTATTGCTGGAGCCTGGTTGAGTGATTGGAGACTGGAAAGAAACCCCAACCACACATTTGTGGCAGATCCATTCAGACATCACTTGGCACAGCTCCTGCTGTAGCTGCTCTCACAGCACTGGCTGCCCAGCATGCAGAGCTCACCCTACGGGTGTTACACACGTACCTTGCACAGACACAAACCCCAGCACTTCATAGAACACCCTSCAAACCCACTGTGCCACATCCTACTGACCGAGGAAAACCTGGCTGTGTCCTTATCTCCTCCAGGTGAGGTACCGCAGGAACGTTACATCACAGAAAGAGCCATGAATCTCACCTCCCCGGGAAACACCCAGGGAACCATCCCGGGCAAGAACCCCCCAGCCTGGCAGGCAGGAGCCTCCTCCCAGCGGCAGTTTAAGGGATGTTTCGGGACAAACGACCTGCCCCTCCCCGTCCCCGCTCACCCCAGGGCCGGCACTCGATGAGCTTGAGCTGCGTGGCGGCGGCGGCCTCGTGGTTCTGGCCGATCTCGCGGCACATGCTGAAGCACAGCGCGATCATGTTGTGCTTCTCGCTGTCCCCGGGCCGGCAGCGCTTGGTGTAGTCCAGCAGCGCCGCCTTCAGCGTCCCGCTCTGGGCACAAAGGGCACACTGAGCCTCGGGGGCACGCCCCGCACCCACAGCCCGTTCCGGTGCAGTTTTCCAAAAAGTGATCGTTGCACTCTAAACCCCAAGGGCAGCGTCACACCTGGGCTCACCTGGCTACGAAAATCCAGCACCTGTGCACTTCTGTACGTGCAAATGTCAAAATGTGACATTTCTTTACGACTTAGTTATTTTAAACAAAGCTACAAGTATTTATGATTTTTAAACCCCCCATGAAACTTTAACTGGAAGTAAAAGCAAAGCAGGACATGAAAAGTCTGACAATGCCCAGTTTGAAGTTTCAACACTGCTCTTATCGTGGCACTGAACTCATTAGAAAAAACTGGTTCAACTAAAACTAGAGTATTAGTAAACTAGAGAATTAATTTATTTCTATGAAATTTGACTCTCAGTTCCTGCACTCCAGTAATATAATTCTATCCTGTTTCTGAGGCAGCCACACAATTCCCTGAACCTTTGTCCCTCACGTACCGGGTCCAGTTTCTTCCTCATGAGCACCTCGAAGTAGTGTTTCTCGTGCAGCAGCTCGAAGATGTAGGTCATCTCATTGTACCTGCCAATCCCCGTGAGCAGACGGACCTGGGGAGATCCCAGGGCACGTGAGGAGCTCCAGGGAAGTGGAACAATCCCCMCCAGGGCAGCCAGTGCCGAGGGCTGGGCCAGGCACGAGTCACATCAGGCTGGCAAATGTTCCCTTGGAGCCATGGTGGGTATTTCTAAACCAATCAAAACTGCATCTTTTGCACAGTGAGGTGAAAGGACATCGTTTTATCACATAAAAATAGGCAGTGAAGCTTTCAGCACTGATACCATTGCACTGGGTGTGTCCCAGGCTCCAGGAGTTCCTTCAAGGCACCAATGAAAAATGCCCAACAGCCCAGTGACAACATCACATTTCACCTGCAACTGAATCACCACCGGGACAGGCCCGGCCAGCACCTGGACAGCACATCCAGCACCTGGACAGGCCCTCTGCCCCCACAGACACTCACCACCAGCCCGTACTCCTCCTTGGGAGCCAGGTGCTCCTCGGTGAGCAGCCGCGCTGCCTGCAGCACTCGTGTGATCCCCTCCATGTGACACGTCAGGCTGAAGCAACTGTGGGCCAGGATCAGCAGCTCTGTAACTGAAGAACAGAGGAACTGGGGTATTTCAGTTCAAGGGCTGAGGAAATGAATTACTGCCTCTCTCCAGAGGCGATGCTGCCTCTGCTGAGGATGCACAACCTCTCYAGGGCAAACAGCAGAACTGGAGTAGAAAGGGGAGCTATGATGGTTCTGCTACTTTAATTCCACACACAAAACTTCCAACCTCCTCCATCAAAAGCTGAGAAATGTATAACAGATCATCACTCCAGTACCTGCCAACTCTGCCCTCGGAAAAGGAAGGGCACATTTTTGCCTCTGGGTTTGAAAAATTCAGTTTCTAACTGTGATTAACGTGAGGAAAGTCACAATACCCCTTCTGTAACAGACCACCACGGCAGCTCAGGTCACTCCCTGACTGCATTTCCCAGCTCTTGCTTTGCACAAAAAATCTGTATTTTGTTTGGAAACGAAACCCTTAAGCAACACCCTTATCTACTGTGCACATACTCCGCTCTACTACTTGAATATCAAATTTGAGATCAGCAACAGAGCCTTTCCCCAGCACTGCTTCTCTTCTTGGAGCCGAGTTTAAACCACAGGATGCCACATCAGTAACACACTGGTTACACCAGGTAGGATTTGCCTTTTACTCACTGCACGACAGCTCTCCACGGGGGACAGAGGAGATTTTATCCAGTAGCTTCATCCCAACCAAGGTGTGATCCTGGCACAGCTTGGCAAGCTGCAGGAATTCCTGGCTCTCCACTGCAGGGTTCCAAACCTGCTTCTGTCCTGTGGCCACAGAGAGAATTGTGTCACTCCTGCTAATTTTTCAGCAGAGAATTAGTATTATTGTTTATCATTAATTAACAACCCCCAAACAAACCAATCTAATGTTATCCAGACTGACTGAGGACTTGGGACTGCAATCCTAAAGACACTTTGGATGTCACTGCTTAAATTCAACAATCAGATGCCACTTCTTTGCCAGTTCAGTCCAACGAGATCCTACTGGACAACCATATATTGCTGTCCCTCATTTCACAAAGGAAAAAAGAAAGGGAAAGCCCTTTTGTCATGCTTTACACAGGAAAATGCACATGAGTTTTCCCAAGTCAGATGATGTGGGTCTGCAAAAATCATAATTAAAACACCCAAACCACCCCTTTTTAAAAAAACAATAACTTCATGTCCATAAAAAATATAAACTTAACTACTGCAACACCACACTGGACACCAAAATAACTACAAAGGAACGTTTGCACAGAACTTTACATAAGGCACACAATGCTCACAAACCAGAGCTGCCCAAACACTCCTGACTGCAGCGAGCCCTCGCGTACCCGAGCGCAAGGGCTGCTTCCAGCCACACACACCCCACGCTCAGAGACCAACCCCACGAGAGCACAAACGCTGCCCCTCGCCCACCTTTCCCCTGGGCAGCCRCCAGCAGCTCGCGGGCGATGTCCTCGGCCAGCAGCGCGGCCACGGCCGCGGGCGGCAGCCCCTGCGCGCCGATGAAGGCCTGGGCCCTGCGGCCGCGCTCCGGCCCCCGGCGGCGCAGGATGGCCCCCAGCACCTCCCGCGGGTCCCGCGCCGACACCTCCCCGTAGGGGCAGCTCAGTTCCTGGGGACGCACCCGGAAAAGCCCGGTCAGAACACCCTGCCCCACAGCGCGTTCCCGTAACCCCGTGCTCCAGGCAGGAGCGGCTCTGGGTCTGCAGCCTCACGTCCCAGAGCTGCACAGAGATATCTCCTGAGCCAAAGATAAACCTTAACGCTTCAAATACCTACAGGAACACAGGAACAGTCCCTCCCAAACACAGAATTGTGTTTCACTGCACAAGTTTGACTTACGAGGCTTCTTTTCCTCTTCTCCACACACCACAAACTTCCAGTGGAAAAGGTAAACTAGTTGTCACATTTGGAAGGGGAGCTGCTGAGGCTATGAAAAGACTCTGCTGTGACATATTGCAACTTCACAAAATTACCAATTAATCGAAAAATGGACCTCGAAACCACATTGATTGACTCTTAATTCAAAAGTGGGCACATCCAGGTTCAGGCCAGAAGGATATGGATGGGACAAGAGGAAAAAGGCAGCCCTATGACTAATTCTTAGTAGCTCAAACCTAAAGTGCTTGTCCCAAATATTCAAGGCATGAAAAATGAAAAATTCTGTAGGAAAATCTAAAAACCTCTGTGCTAAAGATAATACCAACAGCTTCAGCACACATGCTGCTGTTTCATTCAGGAAAAAACATGCTACATTCCAAAAGTACAGACCAACTGCCATGGCAGGGCCTGGGCAGGCTGAAGTCAAGCTTATCTCAGCACCTCATGCCCAGGAAGCCTCTGGTGAAAGGTCAGGAATTTCACCCTCTGCAGCTCCTTGAGGGCACCTGCTGAGGACACCCCCCCTTATCCTGCCCTCCCCAGCCCCCAGCAGAGCTGGCCCAAAGCCCTGGTCCCTGGGGGTTACCTTGGAGAGCTCGTAGAGGCACAGGACCTGCCTGCAGTAATTCCTGCCATGGACACATTCCTCTGCCAGGGCCTTCAGAGCTCCCACCACCGGATCCTCTGGGCACGGAGCCCCCAGGGGCGTCCACTCCTCCAAGCTGGATGCTGGGAACAAAAAGTCCATAAATTCCCATCTCAGAAAGGCAGATAACACCCTTATACCTGAAGCCAGGCTCCCGAATTCTGCAGCAATTCTGTAATACTTTCTTGGTCTTTAAAAACTGAGCTCTTGATACCTGTGATTTTTTAAATTTTAGGTTTGTTTCAGGGTACAAAAAATAGAACAGAAATATCCTCAATAATATCTCAGATATAAAATTTCTAAGCAAAAGATTACGTAAGGGTTCAGCAGCCTTTTTGATGGCTTAGGATTCATTCCCTCTCTTCTGTGTCTATTCGGCTTTACACGTCAGTAAGAAGAAGTGATGAAGCTTTCTCACTCAGACTTCATAAACATGCAGAGAACTTTACAGATAAACATTCTCAGCCTTAGCCTTGCTATTAATAGGAAACGCTAAACCCTTTATAACGCACAAGAAAGTCAGAGAAATATATTAATTAAAGCATTTCCTTGCTTCAGCTCTAGAAAAAAAGATTTAGTAAAGTGTGGTTTCCAAAAGCAGGAACAGGGACGAAGCCCAGAGCTGCTTTACTGGGCCAGAATTGTGAACTATAAAAAATGAAAGGTTCAGGGACATGGAAACTGTACACAGAACACCCTGCCTGGAGCACACAGGGGCAATGTGCATTGCAAGGCTTCAAATTCCTTTCACAAGAGCATTTATGAACCACAGAGAGAAACCAGTCAGGAAGAGCTTAAGTTCTGCAGAGGTTTTGGGGGAATGCAATGAGAGAGGAGAGCCAGTGAAGGTGTGAGTTGGCAGGTGACCGAGTGAGTTACTTACTGCTGGGGGCTCTGCTCAGGGCGGTGCTGCCCTCGGACGTTCCTTCTCTGGCCGCCAGCAGGGTCTGCACCTCGGGCTGCAGCTGCTCCAGCCCAGCCTCCCCGGAGGCCAGGGCTCTGCAGTGCAGCACCAGGGACAGGTCCCTGTGGCACAGCTGGAAGTAGCGGCACACCCGAGTGGCCTCGTGCACGCTGCCCTCGTCCAGCAGGGCCCCCACGAGCGTCCCCAGCGCCGCCCGCTCCGCCTCGCCCAGCGCCTGCCGCGGCTCCCCGGGAGCCAGAGCCTCCAGCCTGCAGTGCCTGGCCGTGTTCAGGGCTGGCAGCTTTGCAAAGCAGAACTGCTGAGCCAGGGTGGCAAAGGACAGCTCCCTGCCCACCCCGGCGGGGCAGGGGCACGGGCACTGCCCCGAGCCCTCGGCCTCCAGCACTCGCTGTGCGATGCAGCACAGCCAGATCTGCCTCTCCACCTCCTCCAGCTCCTGCACGGCCACCAGGGCGTCCTTGGCCAGCCAGTGCCCAGCCAGGGTGAGCAACAAATGCCTCTCCATAATGCTGGTTGTCTTCTCCTGCCCTGAGGATTCCAACAGGTCRTTTGCCCGATCGAGGAAGAACCCCGCAGCGGCTCGGCTGGAGATGGAATGTTTTGTGAAGGTGTCATTGCACTTCTTCCAGAACTCAGCTCTTGTCTGGGTTTGATGCCACTGTCCAGCRTCTCTTAAATGATGTAGATCTCTTAGAACCTGTAAAATTCACAGAGGTTTATCACAATTATTGTGCTAAGAAAGAAAACTAACTCACACAGGATGGCCAGCACTGAAACACTGAGTTTACGTAAGGGCCTCAATATGCAACAAGTCACAGAATTCCAGAATAGGTTGGGTTGGAAGAGACCTTAAAGATCATCTCATTCCACCCCCTGCCACAGGCAGGAATGGACAAACCCATCTATTTTTCTCCCCATATAAAACTGACTGCATACAAGTAAAAACAGTAAGAGAGTAAGGACAATTGTACTTTGCAGCTCAGCACTTACAGCCAGTGTGTTTTGGTGCACTTGCATTTAAAATAAAAAATTATTTAAAGACAAATTTGTGTTTCAGGAAGGCTGAGAAGTTGCTTTCTCAACCCTGGCAGCAGCAGAAGAGGTGACTAAGTGCACCGTACCTCGTGTGTGACAACACTGTCCACAGGCAGCTCAGCCAGGGCTGCCACCTCCCGAGCCAGGCTGAACATTCCCTTCTCCTGCAGCTGCTCCAGAATGCACCTGCACTCCCCCTGGAACGTGTCCAGGCTGTAGGAGGTGAGGATGCAGCGATTGATGGGTATGGAGGAGTCCCTCAGGGCCTCACTGAGGGCACAGAGTTTCTTCAGGTACGGGCCTGGATGAGAGAGAACAAACAGCTCAGGGCAGCTGGGTCTAACCCCRGGGAGTCTGTACTTCCCCCAGGATTCAGCCCTGCCAGGGGGCCTGGGACACACACAGGATCCTGCCCTTACCATCCAGCAGGGGATTCTCTGCTGCAGCAAAGAGCCGTAGGAGCTTTCCCAGCTCATATTCCGTGGGGCACTGCTGCAGCATCAGCTCCAGGAGGAACAAGGCCTGGGATTCCAACCACGGCCCCGGGAGCTCGGGGGCTGCTGCCTCTCCTGCAGCTTCCAGCTGCGTGAACAAAGGGCTTGAAGCATTAGTGGGAATGGCACTGGGAATGGAAGGTGCACCAGGTCTGTCCTTCTCTAGGAAACAAGGACCTGCCATTCCCAAGGCAGCCCTGCTCCATTACCGATGCATGTTGGAGCTGAAAGTGGTACATCTTAGAGCAGGGTGACCACCAGTTACTGCTGATAATCAAGGAAGAGATAAAGGATGCAAGAGGGATCAGTAATGGCCAGATAGAATTAATTGTTAGATAAACAGTCCCTGTCACTGCTGGATCCTTCCCAAGAACACCTGCTTATGAAGGGAAAGGAAACTGAGCTGCCTGAGCTGGAAGTCCATGAAGGAAAGCCACTAATGGCAGGGAATGTTAGTTACCAACATATTCAGGGAACCACAAAACTGGGATGGAAAGGAAAGAACTGTTAAAGCATCTGCATGTGACAGACCATGAGCTGTGTGTGGAAACACTCTGGCCCTCTCAAACCAACTGCTACACTCCAGCAATGACATTCAGAGAAAATTGATTTCCTTACTTTTGCGAGGCTTTCCTGAAATTTGTCCAGTTTGGCTTTAGCTTCATTGTACTTTTTACAGTTCATACACAGTTCATACATCTCCAGGATGTGCAGCAAAGGGGAATCCTTTAAGACACAAACATAGGTTATAAAAACTTCCCAAAAGTACCTCAATAAATGTAGAATTTGTCTTCCTCAGTAGCAGAACAATAAAGTTCCAATTTATTAAAATTGCATGCAAAGTTGATGTAGGATATACAAATCTGTGATAACTGGAAGAACTTCCAATTTGACTGGGAATTTCTGTGGATAGCCAGGTTATTCTCAGCACAAAGCAAGACAGAGGGGGATTTACAGGTTTGAGATACACTCAAATACACCACTAAAGCCACATTTCCTCACCTTTACAAAGAGCTGGAAGCCATTCAGAAGTGTTTTACTTTTTTGCTTCCTTAAGAAGACTTTCCAGATAACTGAGAGGTCCTGCAGGTCCCACTGGTGATCCTCTGCCCCGCTCTGGATGTGGTTTGTTGCCTCAGCTCTGGTGGCATCATCCACAGAGGTAATGATCCAAACACAGAGGCAGGGAACGACATTTGCATCCTGGAAATGCCAAAAGGATGGGTTTATACATCACTTAGTGAAACATGTCACACTACTCACAACTCCTACAAACACTGATAAAAGCAGCTTTTAATGCAGCTACAGATCTACCATGTAACAGAACTAGGCACAACCATCAGTTGTTATTGCTTATTTCTCTAAAAGAGAAATAACTCCCAGACTCACAGGGAAGCAGGCTGCCAGCACACTGAGGATGGGAGCGTGTTCCCTCAGCCCTTGGGCCAGCAGGTACTGGGAGGGGCTGGAATTCTCTTGGCACTGCAGGAGGATCTGGAACAGACTCTCTGCATGTTTGCTCTGGGCCCTGCTGCCAGCACCAGGCTCAGGACACGAAAACTTCCCCAGGGCCAGCACCAGGTGATCTTGTAAAACAGGAGGGAAATCCTGCAGGAGAGGAATGACCTGGGAAAACAGCACCAGAACCATGTGAGATCCAGAGAAGAGAGAGGAGGAGGATGGGAGCGTTAAATACACAAAGACAAATAAAACATTCTTCAAATTCGATTTTTGGAACAATTTTGGAGACCCAGAGAGGAAAAAGGGTTCTGTAGGTGTGAATTATTCTAATGAAAGATTGAAGCCCTTCCTTTTCCACGAAGCTAAAACACCTCAGTTCTGTATTCTCTTGTACAGCAGCAACAGAGCATGAGAAGGGGCTGCTTTTGGGGAATTATAGATTCTTCAAGACAGCAAAGAGATCCAAGTTAAAATCCCAGGCCTGCTAAGCATCATCTTACCTGGAATTTTCCAGTTAGCTTCCTCACATTTCTTTTCCCAAGTGTTTTTATGCATTGGTAGTATTTTATTAGTTTTTAAATCACATTCAAAACCAAAGGTGAAAAATTTGGATTTGGCTTCTCAAAAGTTTAAGTATCTTTACACAAAAATCAATGTGAGTTTAGAAAGGAAAGATGAATGGCTTTATTAAAACTCACAGTGAACATCTGGAAACTCTCCAATAGAAAAAGCAGTAACCACAAGTTTAAATTAAATTTACACATGTGACTGCAAGAGAAGGGCTACCACAGTCCGAGGGTATCGGCATCCCGGGACAACCAAATCCCAGGAACTGGTGAGGCTCCTGCTGTCTCCACACTGGGATATTCTCTTGCTACAAGACTATTTAACGCACAGAGAGCTCACCTGGGCTGGCTGGTGGCCGTACAGCTGGCTCTGGATGAGGAACTGCAGCCACTCGTTGGATTTGGCACATTCCCTGAGGTAGGACGTGCTCAGCCCGAGGTTGTGGAGTTTGCAGAACTGCATGACCAAGGACCACTGCCTTCTGGAGTCACTGGATGTTCTGCATGGAGTTCAGAGAGCTTCAGCTGGAATAAACTCTAATATTTATACCAGATATAAACCAGTTCGGGTATAAAGTGACCCTGTGGCCTGAGATCCACTGTTGGCAACACGGCACTTCCAGGGATTTCACTTGCAATGAGGTCACATCCCCCTGTGGGAGCCTCCACACTGCACCCTGTGGGTGCTCCACACTGGCCTATCTTGGCCTCTTTAGTATTATCTGATACACAGCTAACAAAATTCAGTGCTCAGTCTCCATTTCCCAGCATAACCCTTTAAATCAGCCTGTTCCCACCTCTTTATTCCTTGGTGCTCAACTGCATCCCAGAAGGCCTCTTCCAAGGAGCTAAGAACTGCTGCTGCTGCTGCTTTGTCACCATCAGCCAACTTTGTTAACTTCTCAACTGTTTAAAAGAACACATTCCTGAGCTGCTATTTGGGATCAGAGTCAGGGCAGCATTTTCCAAAGTCCCGGTAGCTTCCTAGTTGGAAAAACAGACACCTGTGGCCCTAGAGTCAGAAAATCAACTTTCTTAAGTTATTTCTAGGATAAACTTAATTTCCCTACAGCTTTGAACACCTGATTTCACTGCAGCTGTAAGACAGTTTTCAAATAGGAAAGAGAAGGAGATTTGGCAATGGACCCTGTTTAACTCTATTAAATTATTACAACATTAGGCTGAACCTCATGAATATTAGTCTTAGGCAGCTGCTGGACAGTGTCTGTTAGATCATGATGCAGTTCTGGCTCCATGTTATATCAGTCTTCCTGCCTTATTTGACGTAACAGGGTCAAAATGAACCTTCAAAATAAGTTAAAAACAGGAATAAAAGAAAATTCTTAGATGCTTTTAGTGCATTGCTGAGCCACCAGGCACCATCTTTCCAACCCTCTCTGCTTCTCTCCCCAAGAAATCCACAGCAGCCTGTTTCCAGCCAAAGGCACCCTTACCCAGAGAGTCCCTGCTGAGGCTGTGATGAGACTCCTCACTCCTGGTTCTGTGGCTGGAAATGAGGTTTGCAGCTTTCACATCCACCCGCAGCCCGAGGCTGTCGAGGCCCAGCAGCTCCAGGAAGCACACACACGCTGCTGCTACTGAGGGGGCACTGAAGGAGGACACAGCCAAGGCATGGGCCTCCTTTCCTGCCTGCTGGATCCTGCAACACAAGGCATACACGGGATTTTTAACCATTTTCCACCATGAATATTCCCCATGTGCTTGTTTACCTACAAAGGTTTGCTGAACTCTCAGATTCACTAGCACCAAAGATAATTACAACCCAAAAGTTTCAGATTTATAGAAAACGTGGGTATGAGAATAAAGCCCCACACATGATAAGCAGAGTTTGCAGCTTAATGCACTTGCCAATAGAATTGGTATTACAATTAATAAAACACCCCCCCAGCAGCTGAGTGCAGGAAGTGCCTTTGCAGGGTTGAGAATCCACTGCAGCACCAGGAGCCTGAGTCTGACTTGCCCAGGAACATGTACCCGAAGGGTTTCCCACAATCATCACTGAAAGAATCCTGTATCCTTGACTGTCTGTTAAACCACGACTTCACTCTACATTAATGTATGTTTTCCTCTTTGCCCCAATTTTACCTGAGAATTTTTACAAGAGAAACTGATCTGTGTAGAAATGAAGAGAAACAAACAGCGACTGATACACAAACCAGCCATTCCAGAAACAGTGATTTGTTCTAACTCCTACTAGTTCTGAATATCCTAAATTGTGAATTTCGTATATTCAAGCAAGATGTGTCATTTGACTGTATCCTTCTGAACACCTGATTTTGAAATTTCAGCCAGAAGATTTAATTTCATCAACCTCCAGCACATTTTTTGCCTTATTAATTTAACTAAAGAAGTGTCGCCCCCAGGAAATGTCAAAGAAAAGGAGCATCCTTTTCCTAACGCAGTGATCTAGAGGCTCAGGTTCCTAAAAGAAGAGCCTGCCTGTGTTTTATATGACTGGAACTTTCCTTGTGCAGATGYTATTTAGGTAATTCCAAACAAAGCTCACCTCCTTTCAGGTGACATTTGATTTCTACCCTACTGGGTGCACTTTAGAACACCCAGAATTCCAAAGCTCAGCACTTGTGTGCTGCTGGGGAGGATTGATGTCCCTCCCTGTGCTCAATCCTAACTCYACAGAGCTGTGACTGTCCCTTCTGAGGAGACTCACAGCTGCCTGGGGGTTTTGCTCTTGACCAGCTGCTGGACCAGGAACGTCCCGAAGGCGAAGGCCGGGCGCCCGTGGTGCAGGTAGTACAGGAAATCCAGTCTCTCCAGGACGGCGTGTTTGTTCACCAGCTCGGGGCAGGAGAAGTGAGGGAACTCACTCGAGGCGTCTGGGAAGAACAGCATCAGTAGTGTGAGCTGATAAACAGCCGAATTAAACATTAAAAAGTGGCTTTTAGCAAAACGTGACATGAGAATCAAATACGTCTCCTCTGGTTCTAATTCAGATCTCGGCAAATCCAAACCCCACTGGAATTCCAATTCTCGCTGGAAAATCAGAACTCTGGATCACCTCAGGTCGCTTTTAAAATAAAACACTGGGTTTTTTTAATATAGAAAGAAAACTTTTTCTATATTTAGAAAAAGTTCTGTCTGTGAAGATTTTTTTAATACAAAAGTCTAGAATTCTAGCTCAAAACACAATTTTAGGAAATTACACTGCTTTTATCATGAAAGAAATGGCCTTTTGAGTAAATTTATCTGCCAAATAATTCCACTGGAATGTATTTCATTTTAGGTGCTCAGGCTAGGAAAGCATGTAAACCCTGGCAAGGAACATACCTGACACAGCAAGAGTGTTTGTTGACTGCCAGCCAAATAATTTCCTRGGATCAAAGGGCATTAATGACTGAAAGATAAGAAACAAAATATATTGAGACAGATTAAGAATTTCACATCACTGGCCTATAACTATCTTACTGTTACAAACATTTTAAAATTTAAATATTGTAATTTCTGCATTATTAAACACCTTGCCCACTGAACACTGCAAGAATATCCCTCTTTGACACTCCAGGACTGCTTAAGTTAAGCACTGCAAACTCACAGGGGTTAGAGATCACTTGAAAAACCTGTTCAGGACGAAGCTGTGAACTTCAGCTCCAAATTAAGGATTCCAAGGAAACAACACACGGTCCCCACCCCCAGGCTTTAGCGGCAAACAAACTCCTCTTTCCTTGTGTCCTGCCAAAAGCACTTTGTGTACCTGAAGGAGATGGTAGAGAGAGATGTCAGGAGGCAAAATTCCATGAGCAGTACAGGAGGGAAAGAGAGCAGCCTTGAGCTTGGGGTAAGGGGTCAAGGCCATTTTTAAGAGCTGTGGATCAACTTTCTTTAGAGGTTTTTCTGTATCTTCGTTCTGAAGGACCTACATTGCAAGGAGGTGAAATTAATTAGGAGGAAACTGCCTTAAATAACAATAAAACAATTTTTGGATGTATCAAACTCCCTCATGGGAATTTGACATGCAGTCACAACACAAAAAATATAATTTTTTTCCATAAAATGCTTTWAAATTATATTAGACACATCTTCACCAGCACCTGATGTTCCAGCTGACTGTGCTGTGGATAAAGACACACTCTGTGTTCATACARTCAGTTCCAACACTGGGCATTTTTCTATGAAAGCCACGAGTGTAGGACAATGGAGCAGCAGGGGGGGTTCAGGTGCCCCAGGCAGTACCTGGTCAATGCCTCCAGGCCCATACACCGTGGTAGCCAAGGCCAGCAGGGTCCTGCCCTCCAGYAGGATGCTGCTCACACCCCCCTGGCTGCTGGGAATCAGGATCTGAGCGTTGGCCAGACTCGCCTGGAAAATCATCTTTGGATCTGAAAAGAAAAAACAGTGACATTTAATTTCATGCAAAAGCAGTATTAAATCATTAATCACACATAACAACTGTTCTCTGACTGTGAAAAATGCTGAATTTTCTACTTTCTATTGTCAATACAGATTTTTCTCCATTTGTTTATAAATACAGATAAGGTGTTCTAAGGTTCACCAAGTTTTCCCCAGTTCAGTTTTGCCTACACAGATTGACTGGGATTGAGTTCCACAGTTTAGCACTGTATTAGTTCAATTCTTTATCCTACATTGACCACACTTTATGAAAAAGCTTCCCTTGGGCTTATTTTTATCTTTTGTTAATGTGTGACTCTGCAGAAGATGAAATGTTTTAAAACTGCAATGGTTTAAGGGCAGAAATTCTACTGATTTTCAGTGAAGGAAACATAATCCAAGGGCAGAGAAATCAAAATGCACCCCAAGGGCTAGRGGAAGGTTTAATTTTAATGGGATGTGCATTTTCTTATGAATTCTCCTTCTGTTCAACCTGTTGGGAATATAATTGAACTGGAGGTAATGATGATTATACACAAAATAATTCTCACTTATGTGCAGTCTCCAGATCTTTATGTACAGTTCAAGCAGGAATTASAGTCCAGACATTAGAGATGAAGAAGTGATGGACAGGGAAGTGATTTGCCATGGTCAAAAAAGGGTTTTCAGCAGAGCAGAGAATTAAACCCAGCTGGGCCAAACCCTCAGAGCAGAAACATCATTCCCCCTCTGGATTGAGATTCCTACCTCGGGGATTACTGGCAACCCCTCGACACTGCACGAGGAATTCAAACCAGGGATGTGCTTCATGCAATTCCTTGTTATCCAAAATAGGGCAATTTGAAGGGGTTAAGCTGGAAACAAAGAAACAGCAGAGTGAAAACATCGGATTTGTAAGCACCAATGTAACAAAGCATTACAGATTTGGAGCATCTGGGTGTTTTCAAACTAAAACTGATTAGACAAACAACCAGAAAATGATGTGTTGGCTTTTTTTCTGGTYCACTTTTACCTTTTTGATAATTCCAGTGTTAGACTGGAGTTATAGCTTAGAAATTTTAATTGCAAAGTATCCATTAAGTGGAAAGTATTCATATAGTTCCAATACCTGCTACTACCTTTAAATCCCAACCAATCCTAATCCTAATCTAGTTCATCCTAATTCCTAGATGGAAACCAGCAATTGCATTATTTGTGAACATATCGAGAGTGAACTTGTAATTTTGCTCAAGAGACAGAGCTTCTGAATTCTGTAAATTCTGGGTTTCTGAAGAGGAAGTTGTCTTGGCTCATTTCAGATTGTATTGCTTACAGCATTATACTAATTACAACAGTAATTGTTTCCTTTCACGACTGACACACAAATTAATATTAAGACAATCTGAATAAAGCTTCAAAACACAGTTTAAAATCTCACACACTGCCCCAGTTTCTGTTAAATGACACTGCTGTGATCCAGGTCTTTGCCAACAGACAGGAAGGGCTGAGGAAAACTCTCACCACCAACTGTTAAAACTCTGTTTCCTTCCCAAAATCTGCAGGGGGGATTTGAGGGATGGAAAGCATTCCTACCTGTAATAGTCCAGGTAAGTGTACAGCAGGTACTGAAGGTTGTGTTCCAAGCAGTGGAGGACAAACTGAGCATGGAAGTCCAGGCCAGTGGCAGAGCTGTATTTTGGAACAGGGTGAGGATTCTGCAGGACTCCCCCAAGGCACGACAGCCTCTGGAGTAGGAGCTCAAAATCTTCCAGCTCAGAACGGACAAAAATTCCCTTTCTGTCAGAAAAGAGGAAAAGCACAGACACTGATCACACAGTTCTCTCTCTGACAAGTTCTGATGGGTGTTTTCAGCTCAAAATTAGAGCAGACCTTTCCTTCTCAGGGATTAATTCACTAGTGAGGCAAACAACGTGGAAAAATCCATCTGGTGGTGCTCAAACAACACTGTGGTTACTCCAGGTCACTGCCCAGAATGGGGTGTGAGGGGTGAAATGCTCAGAGTGTKGTCAGAATTTCCTTCCCTTGCATTAAAGTGAGCATCAGGAATATAATCCCTGGGAGACATCCAAGGGCTGAGGGAGGATTGCTCTTGCTCTCATGGTTCTTACTGTTTCCAGATAACTGAAAGTATAAGACTAAAATTACATTTATTAATGGATTTGTGCTGTTTCCAAAAAGGGCAATATAAAAATTAACATGTATCAAAGATTTTATTGCTGTGATTTTGGCTTCACATGAGCTAGAGAGAGTGTGAAGCATGAAGGGCCCTACCTGGCCAGCTTGTTCAGGATGTCCTGTCTCATGTAGGTGCTGCACAGCGTGTTCTGGTCAATGATGTCTGGACTCAGRGGGGGCCAGGCAGCTTGGGCACACGGAGCCTGGCTGGGCTCTGACTGCTCAATCCAGGAACAAATATTAACCCAATCATGCTGGGCTGTCAAGTGCATCCAAAGAACCTCAGGATTGCARGTCTTGAGTTCTGTTTCAAAAAGGCAAATGGATGAAACCAGCACAAGCAAACAGTACTGAGGGGAATACTGGTATTTCCTTCCATGCAGGATCCTGGAATGGCTTGGGTTGGAAGGGACCTTAAAGACCATCAAGTTCCACGGGCAGGAACACCTTTCACAATCCCAAGTTGCTCCAAGCCCTGTCCAATCTGGCCTTGGACACTTCCACAGATCCAAGGGCAGCCACAGCTTCTCTGGGCAACCTGTGCCAGGGCCTCACCTCCCTCACAGGGAACAATTCYTTCCCAMTATCCCATCTAACCCTGCCCTCTGGCAGTGGGAAGCCATTCCCCCTTGTTCTGTCACTGCAGGTACCTATTTTTAATGAACAGTTGCAAATGTGATGCTGAAAACAAGGACATTGTTACAGCTTTTAGAGCTTCGTGTTGSCAGAGCTGGAAGCAATTCCCCAGCACAGGGAGTGGGACAGAATGTGGCATTTACACGTGGCCATGTCTTGGGCAAGCCCCTTCCAGCCACTTCCAAACGCTTGTCTGCAGGAACAGCACAGATCCAGGACACAACAGGATGAAACCCCAGTGTTACCCACTGTCACGGACAACACAGTGACCTCTACTGTGGCAGCACAGGCTTTGAACTCTGTCCATGCCACTCCCACACAGTGGCTGTGTGCCATGCCAAACACATTTTCCATTCCCAGTTTAAGCCCTTAGTTCCCCAGTACTTGCCTTGGCGTGGTTTCCTGGGGAGCAGAATCATCTCCTGCACAAGCTCATCCCACCACTGGGCCCAGTCAAACATCACTCTGAGTCTGCTGCMGTGGGCCCCGGGTCTGCCCCAGCCCAGCTCCGAGCCCAGAACTGCCACGTGTCTGGAAAGGTCTTGTTCCCTTCTCCAGCTGCTGAAACTGCAGTGGGGAGGGGATCAGGGTGGGCTTTAGGGCTCTTGTAATGAACAGTCCCCAGTCCAACACACAGGAGGTGATGGAAGGGCCAACAAATTCACCAGGCCATTTTGAAGAGCTCTGGGAGTGCCAGAGGGACTGACCTGAGCCAARGGTTTGAGAACTGAAGAATTACCTCATTTTTCCAAAACTGACATAACAAATGATAAGTRTCATAACACTTTTATAATTATTTAACTGTAAAACGATTCTAGGTTATTTAGCTTGCTGTATTATGAACATCATGTATCAAAAATAGAGCAAACTGAATAGAACATCTGAACACARTAATTATTTGAGTAGTAATTCTAATATCATTAGTTATTAAAAATCCCTCCTTTATGGTGATGACACGAGCAGAAGAGCTCTGTCACCCTCACAATAGTTTGTCATGACTTAGTCTGGCAAGAACACGACAGCAACTGTCACATTAATGAGAAAATTACTCAGTCCCCACACTGACCCTGATTTCTGCAAACAAAGACCAGTGTGAAATTAATGAAATTAAAGACTCTATTTGTTAGTGCAGTAAATCACACAGAATGTAGAATCCAGCACATTTKAAATCCTATTAATGTTATTAATTAATAACTAAAACTAATAACCCACATTACCTGGGAAGAGACTGAATCTCTTTATTTCCCTGGAAGGATTCCGAGTAAAAGCTTTCAACCTGGTGCACAAAGTCTATCATTTTCTTCTCTTTTTCAGAAAAATAATTTTCTTCTTGCAACACTTTCACCTTTAATTGAAATTGAACTATTACCTCCAATTGTCATTTCTATCYACTTTTCATATATTCAAGTTGTAAATGATCCTGCAAGTGCAAACAGTTAAGCAAGTATAGAAACGCTGGAAGCAGAGGGCAGTACTGTCAAATGACAAGAGGACTCCAGACTCTGTGAGAACTAGACCAGAGCCAGGACAAAGAAATGACATTTTAACACATTTTTACTTTAGCTGCAAATGCAAAGGAACAGGGGCATGGCCATGGCTCCTTTCAGGAACTACATGGGAGGGATGCCGGGCCAAACCCTGCCTGTCTGCTCTGAAAGTCAGTTCAACACCATGGGCTCCCTCACCCCCACACACACAAGGCTCCAGGCCTGAGACCTGGGCTAAGAAAGCCTTTGCTGCACTCACCAGGAGATCTCGCACATGTTTGTCCTCTGTGTGGAAACAGATCCTGTGCAATTCCTGCTTCACATCGAAGCCCTGACAAAGAGGAGACACTCACTGCCTGCAAACTGTAAAATGCACTCACAGAACACACTGAAGAGATTAAATGCAGAATAAACACACTGCTTTCCTTCCAAAGCACACAGCTCTTACAGACATGCCTGTGACAGTCACTGCACCAATGCCCATAGGGATGTGCCACATCCCAGGGATGTGCCTGATGTCTCCAGCACCTGGGTACAAACCCTGCCCCCTGGGACACCTCCCAGCCAGAGCCACCCTCACACTCTGCTGCACAGGACTTCAGCTAACACGGCCCCACAAACAGGCTCCCTCAGCAGTCCTTCATAACAAGCGAATTACACTGTAATTCCACCTGTACTGGTCAATCAATACACCCATAAGACCCCTAAAGCTCCTCCAYACATTTCATTAGTCCCAATTGAGTACGAAGATCCCCTGAACACCTCTCACCATATTTCTCAGCAGCTCTGAGGCCTCCCTGGTGTTGCCCTTCAGCAGACGGTCATAGACCAGGCTCAAACCTGTCTGGATGAATTCCTGGAGACTCTCAGCAGGATGTTGGTGCCTTCGGAAGAAGATCTGGGCCTCTGGCATTTTGTTACTTAGGATGGCCTCAGCAATGACTTCCTAAAGGGAAAAACRGGGAACAAACTGATCTATCTTTATAATCCCTATATTGGTTTTCTTCCCCAATGCTTTAAGATAGTTCCACATTAATGATCTCCTTAAATATACCTAAAAACAGGAGTAAAAAGTGGATCACTCATTTTTACCTCTGGAGTCAGTTTTTCCCACTCTTGGCTCTCTTCTATCTCAGGCAGATCCTCATCCAGATCCCCTCCCGTGTGCCCTGGAGTTATTGGTGGTCGAGGGTATTTCCTCAGGAATTTTCTCAGTTTAATAATGTAATCAGTTAAAATATCTGCAGCCTTCTGCAGGAATTCATCAGGTTCTGCCAAGAGCATCCAAGATACCAGTTAAATGGGAATGAACAAGACAGGATTTTTGATGTTTAGCAATGCTGAATTAATAAATGTCCTGATTAATAAACAGAAACCCCTCAGAGGGAAGGGCACATCAGCTCTTTCACCTGCACAGGCAGTGGCACAGCCCAGCATTCCCAGCATCCTGTCAGGATACAGGATAACCACAACCCCACCAGTGCTCCCTGCCCTCACTGAGGGGTTTTCCTTCTCAGGGACCAGTAAGGGACAACTGAAATTTTATATTAATTCAAGCAATTATTAGTCATGTAAATCCAATCTAAAATGCAGAGATGAACAACTTTCATTCACTTAATTCTAGTATTTCTATGTTAATTCTAGGCAAATTTAAGCTTTTAATTAAAGAAATTAGCTGTTCTTACTTCCCTAAATAATGACACATTACTAGATATGACTCAGCCTGAGTGATCTTACCCTCAGTGTGCACAAAGATCTCTTCCAGTTGCTTGGTGAGGAAAGTCAGGGTGAGGTTCAGGAGCTGCTCAGAGAAGTGTTTGCTGTGAGGCTCCATATCATTTTCTTGGATTGCTGAGCAGAGCAAGTTCAAAGCTGGCCTGAGCTCCTCCAAATCTGCAACAGAATTCCAGAAACAGTTCACACATCTGCATTCTACACACACAGCCATAGAGAGAAAGGTGATTAAATAAACCTCTGTGGAGCTGCAGGTACTTTACTTACTGCTCAGGTAAGACTGGGAGACATCCTCAGAGTGCTCAGGCCCAGGGCAGGGTGCAGRGAGGCTGAAAACACTTTCTTTGCTTTTTAAAAACAAATCCACTGTGTCCAGCTGGCGATTTTCCAAACCTGCCTGGACAAACATGCAGCAGAACAATTAACCACGGATTCTAAGCACATACACTGTAAACTTACTGCTGGGATTTTTACTCCATTCTCAGTGGCAASCTACACATGCAGAAAAGCAGAGGGAATTTAAACTGAGTGTGCAACATCTGCAGCGTGAAATAACAAGGTGACCTGTTCAGTACCTGCCAAGCTCCTTTCACAGCCTCTGCTCAAACCTTGCCCTGTGTCTTCACACACAAAATGTTACTGCAGCAATTTTATAGACTTGAATTTGGGATACAAAATAAGCACTCTGAGAATCAGGACACTGAGTAAGCTTACAGCAACTTTATAGGAATGGTATAATAAACCCAAAAATCTAGTTCCAAGGATTTCTTTTAATATCTGACATCTTGCAAGAGGACAAAAACTGCTGCAGAAACTGGCAAAATTGCTTTTRGGTCCAATTAAGAGGGATTTTTGAGCACTGCTTTATTCTGTTTTATTTTATTAATGTGCATTCACTTTGTTGCCATATTTCTTCTTTTGGGTTACTCATCTACTTGGGTTTCATTGCTTATTTAATAACCAAACCACTTCCTTTTGCCCCTAGGTTTGAGGCATACTTTTAATTGTGTCTAAACCCACACTAACATTGCTAAACTGCATTCAATACTTGAAAGAAGCAGTTTGTTACTTGGAAGACATGAATCAGCTTTCTTTACCTCTAGGGCATGGATGGGAATGGAGCATCTCTCCCATCCATTGAGGTGACACACGGAATCCACGACTCCGGCACTGCCATACATCATCAGCCTGGTCAGAAACTCCTCCTGAGTTAACCCAAACAGGACTAGGGACAGACCACACTCTAAACAACAGAATCAAGCCATAATTAAAGATATATCAGCCAGCTGCTAGGCAGCAGCATTTCCATCCACTGCTGCTTCCAAAACAGTGAGGCAAAGCTGCAGCRGCTCCGTTTGGATTTCACCTGAGCAGTAATGCAATGGACATTATCCAACAGCAGCCACGCAAGAACCTTAAAAACCCCTAAAAAAGCTGTCTCAGGACAGTTTATGACCCCTCACCTGTCAGTAGCAGACACAGTGGCACCTCTGCACTGCACTCCACATAAACACTGCTTCTGCCGAAGTGGGAGCACATCACGTCCTGGGACTCAAAATCCCAGAGAGCAAGAGACAACCCCATGTCCTCTGTCAGCACCACAAACACAGCCTTAGCTCCACTGACCAGTTTACACTCCAGTTTCACCACTTGTTGTGGTTCTCCCACGGGGATTTGTGTCCATTGCTGTCCTGCATCCCCACGGGCTGTACCCTGGCTTTGGAGTGGTCTGGAAGCAGCCCACGTAACAGCCCGGGGAACAAACGCCACCATCTTCTCTGGATCGTCATAAATTTCAGGATCATGATCTTCAAGATGGGTAAAAAACTGATACCAAGGCAAATTCAAGTCATCCACCACATCTGGAGGACGTGGTGTTCTTCTTCTCCTTACTCTGTCCCACAGTGAGGATAAGTGTGCCTTCCAGGACCTGCAGAGGGGACAGCAGTCACCTATAACATCAGGTACCACTCCAAGAACAATGCAGATAAAGTTCTCTCAGTTAAATAAAATTCATTTTAAGCTTCTAAAATCCATCCAGCATCTTGCATTTCAACCTTAACATGGCCTGTTTATTTGTATTTAAATACTCCCTGCAGCCAAGCAGAGTGATCACAACTGCATTAGCTACATGTTTAACATTTTTAGTAGAATATTTTCTTTTTCTCACAGAAACTCAATTAAAAAGAAGTAGAATGGAATTAATTCCAGAACTGGGTATTTCTTACATTTCCATCAAGTTGTATGTTTTATTAGTATTAACACCTCTAAGACTTAAAGGTAACCCCTGAACAGCAATTACTGTTTGGAAGCTGTTCAACGCCATACGTAAAGTTGTCTCGGTCTATCCTAAATTCAAAAGACTTAAAGAAGAAYGAGTGGATTTTACTCATCACAATTACAACCGAAAAAACAAATCAGCAGTTTATTACCAGTCATCCAAGGGAGGCAAAGCCCAGCCTGTGTCAAAGGTATTTCCCTTCTGTACCTGTCTGTGCGGAAAGGTGACGACAGGAGCTCCATGCTGTAGTCAGAACTGGCCAGATCATCCTCATCCAGTCCCTCAGGAGGCTTCACTGGAAGATTTTCAGGATCTCTCTTACAAAGTAAATGCTCAGGGAACTGTCTGTAAAGAAATCAATATGAAATTTCACCTTGCTCAGCTGATTTAGGATTTTTGTCATGTTTAACCCCTCCAGGAGCTCTCAGTGAAGCAGTTTTCTCTCAGGGTAACAGGTGAGCAACCAACACCTGCTGCTCCTTCCTTTGAGGTGGACACCACCTCTGAATTGCCACCTGGCCCTAATTTGCCAAGCTAAATCAGTGTGGCTGTACCAGGAGAATTGGATAATTCCATACCCCACAGCATTTCTAAAAGTTGCTACCACCCACCTCCGGCACTGAGAGAACATATCCTCATCTTCCTGGAAAAAACATCGAGTGCAAGACAAAGTTTATCTACTTGTTAATAGATAAATTAAAATAAAGATATGTTAATAGATACATTTTCTTCTGTTACAGTGACAGAGTGTAAATTGGAGCAAATAATAAAGGACAATCTTTAAACAAAGAGGAAATTTCTGCTCTAGCACAGGGCCAGAACTCAGAATGAAAAGCTGSCAGCACCTCGATGAGGACAGGCCCAATATCAGGCAATTTGCAGGGTTAGTTCAGCCCAAAGCCTTCCCTCGGGAACTGTACCTGAAGTAGGTGTTGAGCTGCACAGCGAGGGCGTGGTGGGAGGTGTTGGTCACCACAGCCACGCTGAGGTCAGGGGACACTGCCAGGGCAGCCAGGGGGGACCCCGGGGCTGGTGCCTGCCCCGCTCCTGGGGCTACCCTGACCTTCCCTAAGGTGGCACCATCAGAGCAGTCAAATATGTCTGTGAACAGTGTCAAGGAAAACGCCAGGCCTTGGAGTGTCCAACTGAGAACTTACAGGTGAGGAAGACAGTGAATTCCAGTTCTAGGAGAGAAAAGTAACGTGACTTCACTGTACTTTTACATGTGTCAGGAAAAACAATCAGGAATAGGTTAAATCCAGCACTTGGTGGAACTGACAGAGTCCCTGTTCATCCCAACACATAAGTCTGGCTCCCAAGCTCTGATTCCCTGTGCACCTGTAGATCATTTCTAATTTTAATTAAGAAATTAGATGACAGCAGACGTCAGCCTGTTCTACACAGATCCACAAATCAAACCCACTGAAACCCATTAATCCAGTGGGAAACAGCTGAGAAACGTTTGATACACAACCATGGCATTTTCACTAAAATAACCAGGATTTGGCTACAAGAGCTTTTCACAAGCATTTTTGGAAGCATCTCACTTAAATGTCTTTAAAGAAATTTCTGCTCAGCCCTGACAGCAAAGAAAAGCAACTTTGTTCTTCCAGATCATTCTCCCCAAGAGCTCATCCCTCCTGCAAAGGATACAAATCCAGCCAGCACTATCCAGCAGGAACAGGATCCCTCTGCAGAACTGGGAATCTGTTATTCTCCCCACAGCTTCTGGAGGCAAACCCAGAGTGAAGCAGTCACACGTCTCTGAGGGGGAGTCTTTCCCAGGAAAGGTCAGGTGCACAAGGATTAACTGGTTGAGCAGAAGTTTGCACTGGTTGTTTCCAAAAGACAAAATCTTCACAGAGAAAACTGAAGGCAGACCTGTAAATTCAAAGATATTTAAATTTTGGATTTTGGATCCCAGCCAGCTGGGACTTTTGATTTGTAAAGGAATCCCAAGAAAATGACAGCTCAAATTCATTGCCCCTGTCACCATCTTAAGAGAAGCTGGGATTGTGAGCTGGGGGGTTGGTTTTATATTTCACTTTCTATGTCAGGGGCACTAATTTTAGAACAATTTCCTAAAACTTTTTATGTGGCTTTTTAAGTGGACAATACCATGAAGAACAGAAAAAATCAGAACAAAATAATATTTCAGTCAGCACCACAAAGAAAAGCTATGAACTTTGGAAATAAAAATATTTTAGGAAGGGAGACTGAGAACATGTAAAACACCAAAGGTCCTGCAAAGCCTCATTCTAACTGCACATTATGTTCGTTAATCAGAAAATACAAGGCTAAATGTTTAATTAGTCTGCAGGGTTATTGAGGGGCCCTGTCTCTGTTTTCTTCCCATCAGTTCCAATATTAAAGTTAAAATTTGAGAGAGCAGGGTTGCATATATTTTTTTAAAATTTATTTTTAAGTTTGTATCACCCAAACATGTGACCCTGCAACAGTTTAGTTCCCTCTAACAATGTCACCTTTGAATACAGAAATGTCCCTATTAATTTTCAAGTTCATTAATCCCGCYGATCGCTTTAAATCAGTGTAGGGGTACCTGACACTTTCCTAGTGCTCAGTCCCACTGCCTGGATTCATCCCACCAGGAGCAGCAGAACCAGACCYGCAATAGTTTCACACATGGAACACATTGAAATTTACTCACTAATGTTTTTAACTTCAAGGAGCTTTTCAAGTGTTTCTTCCTTACAACTGTGCAGGGAATTCGGGTTGTGTTTTCCATCTTCTACACTGAATTCATAGACAAACAGTTCATGACTTTGACCAAGAGCCAGGAGTTTTGTCTTGTTTGACTGCAAACCATCATCTTCTGTGTTCTGCCACATGAAGCTGAAGATACAACATTCAGGAGGTTTATTGGCTTTACTCCCCTTTCACTTCGGCAGTGAAGACTCTGCTGCCACCCTGTCCCTCCCAGCACTGAACTGTTCCATCCTTGGCAACACAGAGCCTGAGGAATCCCCACTCCTCCTCCTCTCTAGGACAAAGGGGTTTCCATCCTCGTGTTTTTCCCTTTAGTCACCCAGGACACGAGAGATGSTCTCTCTCAGGATTTCTAGGGGGAACACCAGCTCTGTCAGCAAGGGAGAGCAGAACATATTGCCCATTTCCAGCTTTTTCCCGGTTGCTGGGGCTCAGAAACTCTGCAGGTGTCTCACACCTGCTSTGGGGTGATGGGGAGGGGGCAGAGAGGAACCAGCTCAGGATGRTGCAGAGCCCAGAGCCCTGGAACAGCACTGAAACACTTCCCATCCCTGGAACGTTCCAGGCCAGGTTGGACAGGGCTTGGAGCAACCCGGGATAGTGGAAGGTGTCCCTGCCCATGGCAGGGGGGTGGAACGCGATGGGCTTTAACTCACACCCTTCTGGGATTCTGGGGTTCTCTGAACAGTGTTGGAGCTGCTGGACATTGCAGATATTCAGAACTAAAACGTGACAGTGGCTTTGACTCAGCACGAAACTTGCTTAAAGCACGTTAACACCATCATGTGATTGCCGAGGGTCACCCACGGGCGGGCCCCGGGCGGCGGGGGAAGGGCAGCCCCATGGGAGTCCGGGCGCTCGGGATTTGAAGCCCACAACCCGACAGACAAACCTCTTTCTGTTTGCTTTGGCTTTTGATCAGCTGCAGTGAGCACAGCCGGCTGAACAGGCAGCGGTGACACAGCATCCCCGCGGCACCGGGGCTCCGGGGGGAGTGTCCCATGCCGAGGCGGGGTCCGCAGCCCCTCAGCCCGGCTCCCCGAGCACAGGGGCCGCCCCTCGCCCTCTCCATCCCCGCACTTACTCAGCCCAGGCTCCCGGCAGGACGCTGCCCCGGGCCCGGCTGGCCCCGCCCGGCGCCAGCGACTCCAGGTAGATCCCGCCGGGGACCAGGAGGGTGCCCAGAGCGTCCTGGGCTCTGCTCAGCCGGACCCGCGCCGCGTCCCGCGGCCATCCYCGCGGCTCCCCCGAGCGGGGCGCCAGGAGCACACGCAGCTCCCGCCGGGCCCCGGCCCCCGCCATCCTCCTCCTCCTCCTCAGGGCCGCCCGGCATCCCCCCCTCGGGCCGTCGCCATCTTCGCGGGGCCGCCCCTCGTTCCGGTCAGCTGTACTGCGCGGGGCCGCGACTACAGCCCCCAGCACRCCCCGCGCCGCAGCAATGCACGCTGGGAGCTGGAGTCTCGGCGGGCGTGGAGCGGCTGCTTCGCGTGTCTTTAAGCAGAATTTTCTCTACCTTTAAGCAGAATTCTTTTTATCTTTTCTCTCTCCCTGTCCGTTTCTCTGATCGCTATTGCAGATGGACTCCTGTGGCACCATTTCCACCTTTAGCCCCCTCTTTTAAATGCAAATAGGTGTCCTCAGGGAGATAGGCGGGTTTTTGTAAACTTTAGCGTATAGATTCTCCCGATTTTATTCCCTGTCGTGCTCGATTCGTGGAAAACCTCCTCTATGCACCGTGCGCAGAATAAACAACGTCTGCTTTCTCAGCCAGATCCTGTCCGTGTCTAGAGCGTTCCTAAAACCCGGCAACGATGACCCGGCCGAGGCCGTCCCGGGTGCCCCTCTGTGTCCCCACCGCTGGGGTCGGGGCTGTCCCGGGGGTCTCTCCGTGTCCCCCACCCCGGGACGCGGCTCCGCGCGGGCACAGCGGGAAGGGGAGATGGCCGCGCCCACGCTCCGCCCCTGGGCGGGACACAGCTGGGGTACAAGCACTTCTATTGGTCCTCTCCGCCCTTCCCTGCTCCCATTGGCCGGCGCCCGGCACCGCCCCGCCCCACGCGGAAGTGCCGCGGCCCGCGGGCCGATGGCGGAGCGGGGCCATGTCGCTGGTGCTGGCGCTGCTCTCGCAGGCGCTGGGCCGGGTGTGGCGGAACCCCGCGAGTAGGGCCCGCCATGCCCCCCCGAGCCGCGCCATGGAGCACGACAGGGCCATCGAGGTCTACGGTGACTGCCGGGGGCCGGGGGGGGGCGGGGGCTGTGAGGGGCCCTGGGGTGTTCCCGCTGTGCCCTTGTGGGGGAACCGCGCCCGGTTCTGCGGGGCTCAGAGCTGTGAGGGGACCCCGAGGGGCTGGGGGTGGCTGGGGTTGCTCCATGTGCGGCAGGGAGAAAGAGCCTTGTTTGGCTTGTTTGGCTCGTTTGTTGTGTCTTCCAAAGAGGAGCAACACCRACAGTGCTGGGAGGGAGGGTGCTCATGAAAATACCTTTGATGAAATCCGGGAGAGATACTTTACTGTTGCTCACTTGTSTCCTGCTTCAGATATAATCCGGACCATCCGGGACCCGGAGAAGCCCAACACTTTGGAAGAACTGGAAGTGGTGACAGAAAACTGCGTGGAAGTGCAGGAGATAGGAGAGGATGAATATCTGGTCATCATCAGGTTTACACCAACAGTACCTCATTGCTCCTTGGCCACCCTCATTGGTGAGATTTCTTTCATTGGATCAGAAACAATGGGCACAAGGTTAATTTGAGGTTGTCTGGATAACGTCAGTCCCAGTTCAGATTCAGCCTTGCCTGGCTGTGTTGATTTGACCTGGAATTTCATCTGGAGAACCCAACCACCAATGCAACCAAACCAAAACCAAACCAAGCCAAGCAAAAAAAACCCCAAATCCAGAGAAGTGGGAACATCCATCTCTTTGTATCAAGTTTTTAGGGAAACCCTTCAAAGAGAAGCTCTCAAAAATCCGCTGGGACGTGGTACAAGATTCCTTATTTGTATTCTCAAGTTACTTTATTAGTGTTATTAACTGACAATTTGTTAGGTCTTAAATTAAAAAAAATTACAGTTTTCTGCTAGTCCCCTTTCCCTTCCCTGTGGGCTGCTCTCCATTCTCACACATGCACAAAAATCCCTACAGGCAATCCAAKAATCCCAAAAAAAGTCCTGAACCACCAGCACTTGGAAAGGAATCAAGTTGAATGAGAATCTACACTGGCTTATTTTGCCTTTTTATTTTTTSTTTATGATTTGTGGTGAGATTTAATCTGAAAAAGTCACATCTGAGAGCTCTGACATGATCTGTTTAAATGTGCTCACATTAGAAAYTCACCATTAAATATCAAGRCTAAGATTTCTCARTGTGTTTCAAAATTTAAAGATCAAGTATTTAATGAGGATATTAATGTACTTATGCCCAAATAATTTATGTTGGATTTTTTAAGATATATTAGAGAACAGTCCAAGCATTCCCCTCGGTACGGATGCAGCCACAGGACAGCTGTACCAAAAATACCAAAGGAAGCTGGGAATGGAGGAATTTGTCTCTTATTTAGTGTTGTTAGGAGGTGTTTTGTGATCAGAGACCTCCCAAGTTTGTAAGGCAGGTGAGAAGCTGCATCYAGAGGGTCAAACCAGGAATTTTTTAGTCCCTCTGTGGCTTGTGCTGCTCRGAATGCAAAAGGACACTGTCGATTATACTGATTGTTAAATATGGGTTCTCTGAAAACACCTTGAATTTGACAGGAAAATCTCTGTTTGTTTTGACAGGCCTTTGTTTAAGAATAAAACTTCAGAGATGTTTGCCTTTTAGACACAAGGTAAAGTGCCTGCTTTGAAGCCTGTTTTAAGCTCCATGAATGAATGGCAACCTCCCTAAATTAAACACAGTGATTTGCACACCTTTAGAGACTTGCCCAAAATAATTTAAAGAATAAATTCATTACCTGGGGATTTCTGATGTTGATTTTTTGGTGGTACTTTTGTTTTTATAGCTGCTGGCTCCATCCTCCCAGTTGAACWGTGTAAAGGGAGCTCTTGCCACCAATCCCTCTGTAGCAGCATGGGTGATATGCATTGTGTGTGGGGGGGGGGCAGTGTTTTACTTCCAGGAAGAAATGTAATCCACTGCTGTGATGCTTCTGACATTGCTGATCTCTCCTCTAGCTGGAAATCTACATTTCTGAGGGCACACATTCCACTGAGGAGGACAGTGAGTAGCGCCTGTGCATGACCCTGCTTCAGCCTGTTTGTGCCCTGTGCAGTCCTTTCCTCCCCTGCCCTCCTGCCTTTCCAGAAATTAACACCTGGGAAAGCTTTAAAACCAGACGGCACCGGGGTGTTTCCAAAGCTGTGGTGACTRATCATCTGCTTGTTGCTGGTTTGGTTTCATAGCAAAAACCCYTCTGTTCTCAAAGGTGTTGTGTTTGTAACAAAAGGAGGTGCTGCTGAATAATGAACATGAAGAGCTGCCTCACTGGTTGATGCTGYTGTCCTAAAATCTTCACAACAAAAATTTATGTTTCTCAGTCAGTTTTTAAAGTAAAACTTGCAGGACGTGGATGTTCTGCCACAGCCAGGGCCAGGCACTGCCTTAAGCAGCCGTGGAAGTCCAGGGAGTGCCCCGTACTTGAGAGTTCAGTGTCTGGCAAAAATGGGGTATTTTGGTTAAATAGCGTGCTGGTTTGACTGTAAACCAGCAGGGGAAATTAACCCCACACCGAATACCTCGAGAGATGTTAGGTCAAAATTACAATTTTAATAAAAAAGGTTAAAATAAATGCAGTAATACAGAAACACTGGCTTAAACAAACCGGCAGAGTCACGGTACAACCTGACACCCTGTTGACCTGGGTGGTAGCTGTGCTAGGCACTGGTTAGGCACTGGTCCTGCAGGAAGGCCTGGTAGCCCAGTCCCGGTAGTGGAGTGGAGTAACTGAGTCCGGTTCCGAGGAGTGGAGTACCTAGCTGAATCCAGTTATTCCGAGGAGTCGAGTCGAGGGTATCCTCTCCCATCCAAACCCCTTGTTTTATGCTGTGCTTCTTGGCTGGCACCTCCCCCAGGGGTGGGGACTCTCACAATGGAAGAGGATTTTCCCCATGTTCTATTGGTTGCTTCGGTAATGAGCTTGGAGGAGTCCTAGGGTCCTCCGAAATGTTCCGGAGGGGTTCAGGCTAATTAGTCAGGCTGGGTGGTGCTAATGTGCCATTAGCTGAGATCAGATAATCAGCTGGGTGGTGCTAATGGGCCATTACCTGAGATCAGATAAGCAGGGTGGGTGGTGCGTGCTTTCGGCTGGAGTGCTTATCTCAGTTGAGATAAGGAGTCCCAGGTGTGTAATTATGAAATTTATCCAGCTTTTGTGGGTGGTAATAGAATATATAACTAACCCAGGACAAATAGCTAGAAACTGAGCCTGGAGAACTTGGGCTACTAATTTGTCATGAATTTCACACTTGATTTTGGGACATGTCATTAGAACATTCTACATCCTTTTCCTAAACTAGAAAGGTAACAGAAATTCTTAATTTCTGCCAGTTGTTTTACTGTGACTGAGCTTTCATTTGCCTCGTTCCCCATTTCCTAGTAATCCTCCTAATAATGCCCTTTGCTCCTGAGCCCCCCCATGCCCTCKGGTGTCCCTGAGAGCTCTGATTTCCCCTCTCCTGGGCTGTTTTGCAGTCAACAAGCAGATCAACGACAAGGAGAGAGTGGCGGCGGCGATGGAGAACCCGAACCTGCGGGAGATCGTGGAGCAGTGTGTGACTGAGCCCGACTAGGGACACTGCCCCAGCCCTGCTGCTCACACAGGGAAAGGATCTTAATCAAGGCCTTGAGTTTGATACTTGAGTTCTTTTTACCTTCCACGTGTTTTTTAAAGAGAAATTGTTTATAAGATAGATTTAAATTATGGGGAATCAGTCTCTAAGGAAAGTCCGGTGTATAGAGCTGAGAGTTTGTAATTTCTGGTGTCCAGAGGAATATTTTGTGATTCAAAGCAACACATCTGCATTGCCTTCTGAAAGACATTGTGATATAAATTCATTTTTGCAAGTTAAATTTCTACATTGTTTCAATCACTGCACTGTAAAAATAAACAGGTTCTTGTACTGAAATGCTGCTTTCTGGGCTCTGAATTTGTTTTGTTTTTTCTTTAAGTTTAGATTTTTACTAGAGAAATTAATTTCATTCAGCTTCTTTGGTGTTGATAACCTGAAATTAATTCAGAAAAAGACTTTGGAGCTGAGAGACTGCACTAGAACAACTGGGACACCCTGAGGTGCCTTTGTCTGTTGGCTCCCTTCCTGGAATTTGGGGCTTTTTTYGCTGTCCAGCACGGGGGTTGATATTTTCTTTTCAGAATGCAGATAGCTGCTGCCAGCACCGAAGTTCTCTGGCTCCTGTGACCACRAGATAGCAGCTCCTCTCCTCGGAGGAGCTCCTGGGGGCTCTCTGYGCCTGCTGCCTTTGCACAGCTCCGGGGGCACCACCAAAATGCATTCCCAGCTCAGACAAAGGCTTGGAGGACAGGATATAGGGTGCCCTGGTGACCGTGAGGTGACTCTCCTTGTTTCTRCAGTGCCCTGGAATCACTGGCACTTGAGGGCTTTGTGCTGGGGCACAGAGGTTAAAAATTCTTCTTCAGAGCAACAATTTGGGAAAACAGACCAGATCCCAAAACCAGGCCTCTGAAACCAGGAATATTTGCAGTTCCTCAGGGATCAGATCACTGCTGGGGCACTGGGATGTGGCTCTCCAGGCGCTGCTGCACTTTCCAGCATTTCCATTTAAACTGGGGTTGGGATCTTTGCCCATCCCCGTCGCCGCTGCCCCACAGACTGGGGTGGGCAGAGGCTTTGCTGCCACGGGGTTCTGGGGACACTGTGGGGGTGACAGAGGAGCAGCCAGGGAGCAGGAGACACCGAGGGGGAACGGCTCCATGGGGATCCCATCGGGCAGGGTTTGAGCTGCCGGAGGAACACGGGATGTTCCTCCAAACCCGGGAAGGCACACAAGGGTCACCGCCCTCGCTTGTAGCTCCAAGTAATAGGGTTGTCTCTTCGGATTATGATACTTTGCATTTACAACAGGGAGGAACAACTGCAGAGGGCACCAGCAACCCACGGCACTGCTGAGCCGGAGGAGCATCCCCGCCCCGCCCGGCTCCCGGGGCCACCCCGGGAACAGAACGGGCTTCCCAGCTGCCGGGACCATCCCGGGACCCGAACGGGCTTCCCAGCTCCCCGTCCCCAGCAGCATCCCGTGCKGCTGGGGAGCCATCCAGGGCTTTGCTGTAGACAAGCTGGGAAGTGGAGGAGCCGCCACTGCAGGGTCTGAGCTGATCTGTGGCTGTTCTTCCGCTGCTGTTTTCTGGGGTAAATGAGGGATTATTCTGAGCTGGAAGGGGCTCGGCTCTCTCCCCATTACAGGGACCAGGTATCCCGGCAGGAGGGTGGGTACCTGGAGTTACACCTCTGCAGAGCAGCCCGGGAAGCGCCTGCAGGGATGTGGGAAGAGGCAGAGAGCACAGCAAAGCCCCAACACCCGGAGCCGGGGGGATTCAGCCAGGCCAGATGCTGGTGGGCACCCTCCTCCCCATCAGATCGCTCTCCAGGCAGGAGGGAGCCTCCCGAGCCCAGGTTTAGCTCCTGTCTTGCCTCAAACCTCAGCATAACGCGGAGTTATCATTCCCCACCTCCAATTCCCCCAGGAAGAGCCAGCACCATCCCTCTGCCCCTTTGCCAGGCTCCCCTGACATGCGAAGGGATTTACAGCAGCTCCTGGTTTTCCAGGCTGGCGTTCCAGGTCTGAAATGCCTTTCCCATCCCAGGTGCCCCGGTGCGGGTGCCGGAGGAGGAGGGACAGGGACAGTTCTCCTGCCCGCGGGCAGCAGGACTATGCAAGGGGCTGGTGTTTGCACACACTTTACACTGGGGTGCAATTGTTACTCACCACAGATGGCAGCGGAGCAGTTGCGAGCAGAGACTGAGCTATTTTTAGCACGTGGATATTTCTAAATGTTTACACCCGGCTGAGCCTTCCTTCACTGCAGGGCARGGGCTGTGGAGCTGTGGCAGCTCTGACCTGGCTCTGCAGGTCCTCCCTCCCCTCAGCACATGTGGAACAGCTTTATTGAATTTCCCAACCAAGTGGGTGCTCTGTGTGGGCAAACACTCCGTGCCTTGGTACCAGCTGAGGAGGGAGGCAGCTCCTTTCCCTCTTTCCCCTTCCTTCCCTCCTCCCGTTTTCTGCTGCTTTACTTCCCACCRAGAACGTCCCTCTGGAACAGGCAGTCCCGGGATGAGTTGCTGCAGTAGTGGGCAGATGAAGGCTGCTCCCCACCGGAGCAGCTGGCAGAGATCAGCTGCCAATTAAAAGCCAAAAAAAMAGATAAAACCTGTGAAATTTTTCAAATCCTTCCCTTGCTGCCCTGGCTTCGCTGATGCTCTGTGCTGTGCCTGTGAACACTCTGTGTAGCACAAGGAGGTTTTAAGAACAAGAGAAAATAAACCCATCTCTCGTTATTATCTGGAGAGCACAGGTGGAAGCGGAGCTGTTCCTGGTCCGCCTGGATGCGCTGCCTCCTCGCGCGCTCGGGTCGGGGCCGTGCCCCTGCCCAGCCCGTGCAGCTGGTGAAGCTGATGACCCCTCTGGCTCTTTGGGAATTAAAACCCTCCAGCTGAGATCATCTGGGCTGGACAGAGGCACTTGGTGAGGTCTGAGAGCTGCAAACCACAGGTGCTCTGCCAGGAGAGCTGGCGGCTCCCGGGGCTGCGGAAGCGCTCGGAGCGTTCCCGTGGATCCGAGACACAAACAAGCTCCTTCATAAGCAGCTGCTGCTTCCCAGTTAACGAGCTCCTCTTCCTTCCTGTCTCCAGTATGGAAATATCTGGAGGTGACCAAGGGAGGCATAAAGGTCTGACTTCTGATCTGAAGCCAAAAGACTCTCAGAGAGTCTTCCAGGAGATCATGGAATCATGGAATGGTTTGGGTGGGGAGGGACCTTAAAGCCCATCCAGTTCCACCCCCTGCCACGAGGAAGAACTGGATGGGCTTTAAGGTCCCTCCCCACCCAAACCATTCCATGATCCTATTTCAAACATCTTTTGATCCATAAGCCTTTTCCTCCTTCCCTTTCACCCCACTGCAGCAGCTCTGTCTGAATAACATCCTGCTTGTGTTGAGACAATAAAAGCATCTTTAAAAGAAGAAAAAAGGCACTTCTATATCCCATCCAACCCTGCCCTCTGTCAGTGGGAAGCCATTCCCACTTCTCCTGTCACTCCAGGCCCTTGTGAAGAGTCTCTTTCTAGAGACACTGGAGGTGTCTCACTGAAAGAAAATATCACAGATATTTAAGCCAGATGTGTTATCGTCACTGATAATGCAGCTTCTGTGCTGGTGGGAGGCCTGGCTTGTTATGTGGCTAAAAATTAGATGAAATACCTTTCCAAGAGAGATTCCCACACCACGATCCAACCTTCTCCAGCTTCAGTGCCCACAACACCCCTCCACAGCTCAGGCACCACTGGGTTCAGGGCTGCTGTGGTTTGGGTTTGCACGAAACCCTGCAGCTCCCAGCCCAGGCACTTGGGAACAGGCTTGGCTCAGCCCCTCCAGAGGGACAGCCTGGCCCCAGTGCTCTGCTGTGACACCTGAAGGTCACAGCAGGGCCAGGGCCACCACACTGCAAACCCCAGTGCTCCTGACCCCCTGGGACTGGCCCTTCTGGGGACATGAATTTGGGGCTTAAACAGGAAGGTTTGGGGTTGAAATGGAAAAGTTTTTGGTTAAAGGAAAAGGTTCTTCCCTGGCTGCTGCACTTCCCTGTGCCAAAGAGACACAACCTGATGGGGACCCCAGGGACATGAGGCACGGGTGGGCACCGGGTTCTGGCCACAGCCTGGTGTCCCACAGAAGGGATTATCCCATGCCCTCAACCAGCCACGGATGGGCCCTGCACATGGACAGGCACCACAGCAGGGGCTCACCAGATCCTGGACCACAAATAAATAAATTTGCAGAACCGATTTACCCCATCAACCCAGCTCATGTTTGAATCAACAAATCCCAGTTGCAAACGGCAGCTGGGAATGATTTTTGGATGCAAACAGATCATTCCTTCCTGCTCCCAGTGCCCGAACCAGCGCCAATTAACTGAAAACTCCCTCGGAATTCCCCAAGGGGAAGAGAAAATGTGAAACCCACTCGTTTTCTTCAGTAACTGTTTAATTTAACACACTCGTGAGCCGTGGCCATGAGACCCCAGCACAAGGTTGTCCCTTTGCAATCCTGGGAGGTGACGGGAGCGTGGGACGGATGGTGCCGGGGACAAGGAAACCAGGACTGAACACAGGCTCTTGGAACACAGAAAATTTACAGCACCTTGGAAAGGAATAAAGCACAAATGGTGAAGTCATGGCTTGTGTTTTACATACAAATCACACACAGGAGTTTCCCCTGTTTGGACTGAGTGTTGCTCCCGACAGCCCAGGGAAACGCCCCCGGAGCTGTGTGGCCCGGGATGGGCTCCAGCCTGGCTCTGCCCAGTGCGAGGGGGGTTGCTTTCACGGTCCCCCAGCTTTTCGGCATCCTCCACAGCCTCAGGAGTAATAGGGAAAGGAATTCCTACCTAAATGCTCCTGCCCTCCTCCAGAGACCAACCTGCCAGCAAACTCTCCCCGAGACAGGGAGGGATTCATTGCCACACCATTCGGGGAGCGGGCGGCATGGGCTGTGCCTCACCATACATTGGATATTCTAGTTAAAAATCAGCTAACCTTAGCAGAGGAGAATCTAGATAAGCAGGAAAAAAGGGGTTTAGCCTGTAAGGACACAGAAAAATACCTTAACCCAGCATTATACTGCTACATATAAAGAAATCCAGGGGGTGAGCACTTGGCTGCCCACGAGGGAGGGGATGTGCTGCTCACAGCTGGAGCAGCTTCCCTCTCCTTCCCAAATACATGCAAGGGAATGTGCTGGTGGACTCCAAACCTYGGTGTCCCTGATGATCCCCTCTGCTCCAGAGGGACACGGGCAATGGCTCTGGCAGAGAAAGCCAGCAGTGGGGAGATGGGGTACAGAGCCCTGCACAGCCCCAACTGAAGCTGAAACTATTCCTCTGCCCTGTCTCCATTTTTTAAATTAAATCTATTTAGCTTCAGTGCGTAAACATTTTAATGAAAATTACAGGAATGGGTTGCCAGCTTCAAGTCCCTTAAGGAAAAATTAAAATCCCTACCCCAAAGGGTGGGCGGAGCCGGTGGAATGCTGGATGCTCACTTCAGAGATATAAAAATAATAATAAAAGTCAAGGTTTGTGCTGGCCAGCCAACACCTTCAAGAGGCTGCAAATGTCAAATGATAGCACCATAAGCATTTCTGAGAGATCTCCCCCGAATTATTGCTGCTTTCAGTTCCCCAAAATGCTCCCCCACTGGTCTTCCAGGGCAGCGTGACCCCGACAGGTCCTGGGATGTCCGGTGGGACCCACGGGACCTGCACCCCCAGCCCCCACCAGCCCTACTGATGGTTTGAGCACCGTTAGAGTAGCACAATGAAAGACCCCGGGGCCTCCCCGGGTTGTGGCAGAGCCACCAGTCCTGGCCGTGGCCCAGCAGCCACAGGGAGCCACGGGGAGCCCGGCGCCCTCGGGGCCGCTGCCGTCACCTCCTGGAGAGCCGCTCGTGGCCGCGGTCCCGGCCGGGCGCGGCCAGCAGCCCGTGCGGGCGGCAGCTCCGGCAGCACTGGGCACGGACCGTGGGGAGGTGGCACCTGCCCAGCAGCCGCAGGGTCTGGCAGAAGGCGAAGGTCAGGCGGTCGCGCTCGCAGGGCACACCTGGAGGGAGGGAGGARGACAAGGATGGCGTCAGCGCCGGTGTCACCGCGGTTATCGGGTATGTGGTGGGAAAACGTCCCTGCACACGGCAGGGCGTGGAACCAGATGATCTTTAAGGTCCCTTCCAGCCCACCCCATTCCAGGATTCTATGGAAGCTGACGCTGGCTGGAGAGACACAGACGGAGCTCCTCCAGCGCAGAGCTCACCTGCACCTGGGCACGGGGCAGCTGTGGCATTCCCCACTCCCAGCAGGAACACCACCTGTGCTGCTGCTGGCAGCTCCAAAGCGTCTTCCCAGGGCAGCGATGCTCCCAGGGAACAGGGCTGAGGGACAAAACTGCCCCATACCGACACCTCCAACCAGTTCCCAGACCCCCCCAGTGCAAGCAGAGCGGCAGAAAGGCCAGAATTCCTTTTTTTTGAATTGTTTAGGTTATTTTGAGAACCTGCATCATCTGTTTCGCTTCCTGCAGGTGTCCTGCAGACCTCCAAACAACCCTGGTGCTGCTCCGAGGACAGCCTTTGTTTTGGGAACGGCGTCTCCAGTGCCAGCCCCCRGCTCTGCTGTGGGGGAGCGCCTGGGCAGCTGCAGCAGTGGCCGTGGTGGCCACAGGCCACAGCCCGGCCACCCCAGCTGAGTCACCCCAGGCTGAGCAAACTGTTTGCAGGAACTGCTTCCTCTCTGCAAACAGTCTGGAAATCCCAGCTCCCACGCCAGGGCCGGGAATCCCAGCTCCCACGCCAGGGCCGGGAGCACCAGGCCGGGGGGTTGGGATCACAGCCGGGGGAGCACTGCCCAGGGAGACTTTGGGGTGTGAGGGTGGGACATCCCACCTGAAACTCCCTCACAGCTGCCACCCCTTGCATCCCACGGCTGGTGTGGGACACGCATCCCAGGGAATGGCCTGGGATGTGGCAAGGAGGGGAGAGCCCTTCCCTGCACCACCAGCAATCCCCAACTCCATCACCAGCCAGACCAGGCTCCACCAGGCCCCACCTCGGCTCAGTCCAGCAGCAGAGACCCATCACCAAATACACATTGTTTAGATGAATATGTAGTTGGTTTGTCCGACTTTTTAATTCCCTCCTTCTCTACTTTATCTCAGAGCAAGGCACAACTCCTGAGCCTGCAGCTTCTCACCCAGTTGTGTAAGACTCACTCAAATTACATCAACTCAAAAAGGAACCTAAGCTTAAAATCTACGATCCTGTGATTCCAATTTTACCACCTCTACAGTGATTAAAATAAAAGACAGCTTTTCTCCGAAAAAGGGCAGAGTTGAGGCTCCCTGGGGCTGGCCCTCCCCTGGCCTCCCCCCACTGCCTCTCCCTGGGCACCCTCTGCTGGGACCAGCCCGAGCAGGGGCAGAAATGGGGCAGGAAAATGGGCTTTTCTCTTTCTCAAGACACTTCTCTGCGGGGGAAACACCAGGACCGAGCCAGGGGAGCTCTTGCTGACCATTGCCCCTCACCCTGTCCCCTCTGGGAACAAAGGCTGTGCCGAGGGAAAGGCTGCTGCCCCGATTCCCACGGGATGAGCCAACCCGCGGCCGACGCAAAGGACGCGGCAGATGCGGAGCAGAGACTTTTCCCCCCGTTTGGGATTTCAAGCACAGCCCCCTCCCCCAGCCCAGCAGTGAGAAGGTCACTACACTGCTCTAAAATTTATTTTCTGTTTCAGCTGAGGTATTTCCTCTCTGCCTCCCGAGCTGCAGCTCTTTGTGCCTGGCCAGAGTGTCCCTGTGCCCTGAAAAAGCCATTTACCACCGGCACTGCTGGATCCAACGGTGCTGGCAGAGCGGGACCGAGGGGACCCCACATCACACCTCCAGCCTGGGGGCTCACTCCAGTCCCCTGTGCTGGGACAACATGGATTCTCCCGCTGGTTGAGCGGAGCAGATAAGAAATCTCTGGGCAGCCCAGCGAGCCGGGAGTGCAGCATATCCCAGACCTGCTGTGAGAGCACCAGAGCTGTGAGAAAAGGGAAGCACTTCTTCATGAGATGCTCCACTGGGCTCTCAGGGATAATATTCCCTGGGAGCATCCCTGTGGCTCCACATGGCATCCCCTGAACCTCCAGGGCCCTGTTGCATCAGGAATAGCCATATTCCCATTTGCTGCAGAACAGGGATGGATCAGCAGAGCTCCTAAAACACCTCAGGGGTGTCCCACGAGAGAGGGAATCAGCCYGGATGCCCAGGGATGGGTGGGAATGTCCTAGGCACTGCTGGGGGTGCTCTGACCAGGCAGACCCTGCCCAGCCCCTCGGTATTTTTAGCCCTCGCTCCATTTATTGCAACTTCCTAGAAAGCTATTTATGGATCCCAACCAAGCTGCCTCCTGCCTTCCCGTGAAAGAGCCGTGAAGGCCAGGCTGCTGGAGGCCCACACTGGGAGGCTGCTCTCCAGGCCTGGAGTGATGGCTTAGCTCTTTCCTGATCCCTTTCCAGCGGGTCAGCACCCTGGGCCTGTCCGGAAATTCCCATCCCTGCGCTGCCCAGCGCCGTGCCCAGGCAGCAATGGGCCCTCCCTGCCAGGAGTTACTGCTCTCCAAACACCTCGTTAACCACAAAGGTGTGGGATTACTGTGGAAAACAGCCAGGATGGGCTTGGAGAGGGGGGAGAAGAGCCACCACCCTCSGCTGGAGGCTCTGCTAACCTTACAGGAGACCCCAGCAGGACCCCAGGTTCCAAAGCAAAATGACCTCATAGAGTCATAAAATATCCAAATTGGAAGGGACCCACAGGGATCATCCAGATCCAGGTCCAACCCCTGGCCATGCACAGACACCCCCACAATCCCACCCTGTGCCTGAGAGCGTTGTCCAAACGCCCCCTGAACTCAGTGAAGCCAATGGGAGTCGTTGAGTGGCTGAGTTCCCATCACTTTCCCAGATCCTGATGCAGTCTCAGGGTGGATGTGTGCAGGGTCAAGCTCAGGTCTGAAAATCTTGGCTGAGTTCGTGATTCCTCCCTGGAATTTGGTCTTGGGCAAGGGAAGCTGTAATATGCACTTAATTTGTCAGCTCTTCAGAGAGGGACCTACAGAACCCACTCCATCTTCATTTAATCCTTTTACTGCTATTTCTTTCTATTAACAATTTTTTTATATAATCCTCACACTTCATTTGGACACACGTTCCATAAGTCCATGCCAAATTTTAAGCTAAAGAAATAGCTTAAAGCAGGGCTTTAAAAATCCAGGCTAAGTCAGCACATTAGAGACTGAAAACCCCCACTTTTTTTTGGGCTGTTTTTTTAGGTCGGCGTGGAAGTCGCTTTAAATTTCATTTAAGCTTCTGCCAGCCAGACCTAAGCTTTTACTTTTATTCCTGGGAAAAATAAACTTCCTGGAACACGTTTTATAAAAACAAGGAAAGGTTGAGCTTGGAGCTGAGCTAGCAAATCCAGGGAATTAGGCTGCTGACCTCTGRCCTTCGGGATGCTCTCGGAGCCAGGGCCGAATTTAACAAGTAAATTATCCCAGGGTGCTGCTCCGGGGSGGAGCTGCCTCCCCTGTGGTCCCTGGTCAGCATGATGGGATGTATGGGATGTACTCCCAGCTGCCAGCCTGGCCTGCATGGGCTGGCGCCGACATGGCCACAGCTGGAAAAACTGGGAGAAAACCACAAACCCCATGGTTTTCAGGTGTCAACCCCGCTGTCGGCAACATTTCTCCTACATTTAATTAAAACAAGGAGTCCTTTCCCAAGCATCCCTTTCACACTGACTCCTGTTGTTAATTAGCAGTTAATTAATTGCCCTCCATGCCTCGCTCAGCAGCACCTCCCGGCCTTGCCACTTGGATAGGGACTTACACGCTCAAATGACAGAGAAAATTGGGATTTGCTGCAATTATTTCCCACATGGATCCCTTGTGGACAAACTCTGTGAAATGCAGAACCACGAACAATTTCATTTCCTCACTCAGAGCAAGCAGGAACACAGTGTTTAATTGCCAATTAATCTTGTGGCAACTTGAAACACAGCCAGCCCTGGATAATGAGCCAGCAAACGGGAGCAGCTGGCGAGTGATGGGTGTCTGGGACTGACCCAGTGTGACAGGGGGGCTTCATCCCTTGGGCCCCCCAGGCATCACGGATCCCGCCGCCCCCCAGCACGATCCCCTGTGCTGGCTGCTCCCGAGACACAGGGCTGGGCTCCATCCCACAGCTTTGTCCTGCTCCCAGAGGAGCTGCGCCACTTTACACACACTCGTCCTTGAGCCAGTGAAGTCTTTACCTCATCCCTTTGGAATTCCAAGCTGAGACACCTGTGGAACAGCCGTGTTTGCAGAGGTGCCTTGGCTGGAGCCAAGAACTGTCCCCATCCTCTGCTTGGGGTGAATTTGGGGAAATCTGAGACCGCTCCAGTATCGGATGCAGAGAAACAGGCACGAGGGAAGTGACTCATTTCATGGCATGACCACAATGAGCACCTGGGGCTGCCCTGCTCTGTCCTGAGCAGGGATGTGTCACCATCACCAGAGTCTGCCCAAAAGCTGTATCCTGGCACAGCCACCACCCTGCAGTGACCAGCTAAGTGACCAGCTCCATTCACCCCCTGCTTCCTCCTTCAGTACACACCAATTCCCACTTTTCTGGTTTAAATCTCCCTGATCTGCTGAATAAACTGCTGCTGTTTTCTCTGAGCCCTCATATGGGACCTGGGGCTCGGCTCCTTTCCAAGAGACCATAAACAATTCCCAGATAAATGTCCTCAGCCTCTGCAGCATCACATGGAGGCACTGGGGTGCCCACGGCTCTGATGCTCCCAGGAGCTATCTAAGGACACATGCACAGCTGGCTGCAGCTGTAAGGCAACAGCCACATTCAAAAATAACCTCGGTGGAATCTTCAATTAATTTATAACCTGGCAACAGCACAGGACCCTGGTTCTAATTAATCCCGACCTCCTTTAATTGAGGAGCTGATTGCCGTGAGATGTTTGTCTGTGCTTCATCTGTTCCATCTCTGCTCAAAATCCAWCTGATAGTGGTTTGAACATTTAAACCCTACTGGGGTTATTGGCATTTTTGTGTCCAATGAGGACACGACCACCCTCAGACCCAGCCCTGGCTCTGCTGGCACCGGAGCACCTCATGCCGGAGGAGGGAGAGGCTCCTTGTGCTCCTCACCAAAACATGGATCACTCCAGCCTGAATCCATCTTGTGCAGTAAAGATCCCTTAAAACACAGGAAAGGGCTGGAGTTACATTTATGTCTTTCTGGGAGCCTTTGCCTGTGCATTTACACATCTGGGATTTCCTGCCATGTGAAAGTTTTGTTCCCCTTCATGCTTTGGCTGGAAACGTTTGTATTTCCAAGAGGCGTTTCCTGCCCTGGGCTGMAGCCAGAGCATTTATGTAATTTTTGATCCAGGATTTTACCATTTATTTGTGTGTTTCCTATGTATCTCAGTGGTTATTCTGGTCCAGCCTTGGCTCCACAGGTCTCATCACCAAGCCCGGCACGGAAATTTTCCCTTGACAAAAACAGCCAGAACCGCACATCATTCCTTGAGCAGGGCTGACTCATCATTTCCTAACTGCTGGAGTGCCCCATGGCCCTGCAAACGCTCCAGACAGGAGCAGATTAATGGCTAAAAACATCCCGATGGCCAGTGGTGCCAGTCCCCAAATCCCACCTAACCAAAGCCAACTGCCCCCTCTGGAATAGGTGCTAGGAGGAACACGCTGGACATGGGACAAACACAAAGAGCTGGAAGGGTGAGAACGAGTCCCAGGCTGCAGAGGGAACCTGCRTGGATGTGTGGAGCAGCCACAGATCCAGCTCCTCCACCTCAGCTCCATCTCTCAGCCCTCCCTTTGTTCAACAAACCTCCCGAAGGTCCAACAATACTTTCTGGGCAGMCAAAGAGCTTTTTCTTTGCACAGACACATTAAAAAGATGAAGCTGATAAATGACTGACATGCTGATGTCAGTGACATCTAATCCCTCATTATATTGCTTTTCCTCTAAGTGCCATTAACCCTTGCAGCCCCTGGATTTCTGGCTCCCAGGGAGCTGCCTGGTGCTGTGGGATGTTTCTCTGTGAGTGAAGGTGGGAGGAGAAGCCAAGTGACTGACTGTGGTGTGGCCGAGCACTGCAGCTGCAGCTGTGGCAGCTAAATGAAAAATGGGTTAAAATGGGGCTGTCTCCCTGAGGCACCTGCTCAGACACACCTGAGGATGCTGGAGAACTGCTCCTTTATCCCGTTTTCTAATGCTGTGCCTAGCTTGTTTCAAAAATCTTGTGTTCTGGGACTTTACTACTAAACAGCTTCCTGAGAGCTCCACCACTGGGTCTTTCCTTCTGCCTCCCTTTTCCTGAATGCCCCTGAACGGGGTCCCTTCACCCCACACCACCCTGGGTGATCCCTGTGCTGCCTCCCAAGCACATCCCAGCTCACATCCGCATGGCCCCTCGAGAGACGGAAGCTCCGRACATTTACAGATGGTTATAACATTCCCACTTCATTATCGATTAGCCAAGTCAGCCTTACACAATCCATGTATGAAACATTCACTCCATCTCCCCCCAGACTTCCCACACCACTTTTAGACCGGTTTTCCTTCCTGCCCCATTGCTCTCCTTGCTGCAGCAGCACTGGCTCCCCGTTTGGCAGCACCACGAGCACCCTGTGCCCATCACCTTTCCCTGTGCCCAGATCTCTGGATTCTCCTGGCACCCAGCGCATCCCACTCTGTGCCAGCACCGGGAGCCTGGTGGTTCTCACCCCCCATAATGGCCATGATTATCACCACACCCTCAAAACACAGCGTTTACCCCACAGAGCTCCACAGCCCCCCAAGGACACGACACTCGCTGCCCAGCCCAGGCAGGAGGGCTCAGGGGGGACGATGCTCACCCGGCTCGGCGCTGTCGCAGTCCTGGGGGTTGCACTTCTGGGTGCTGTCGGGCCAGGGCTCGTGGTCGCAGAGGCTGCTGTCCTCCTCGGCCACGCCCGTCCTGGTGTCGATGCACTTGACCTGGCGCCGCTGGATGCCCCCTCCGCAGGGAGCCGAGCACTGAGGGAGCGGGACCCCGTCAGGCTGGGGACTCCTCCATGGTCCCACAGACCCCCCAGTGCCACCCCAGAGCCCGGGAGGGGGTCACTGCAGCAGCCCCCAGGCTGGCTGGAGGGCTGGGTACCCCATTCCCTGCCATTCCCGAGGAGGGGAGCGGCCCCCGCTCACCTGCCCCCAGGACCCCACCAGCCAGGTGGTGCAGGGCTGGGTGTTGCAGGGCCGGGTGCTGTTGGGCCGCAGGGTCTCCTCGCAGCGCCCCAGCTCCGGGCACGTCACCAGCCGCGCCTGCTCCCCGCCGCCACACGGCTCCGAGCACTGCGGGAGAAGCGGGGACACACCGTCAGCACGGCTGCTCTGCAGCCAGGCTGGGACAGTGCGGGGGCTCACCTGCAGGAGGCTTCAGGGAGAGCTTAGAGCCCCTTCCAGTGCTGGAGAGGGACTTTGGACAAGGGATGGGGTGACAGGACAAGAGGGAATGGTTTCCCACTGCCAGAGGGCAGGGATAGATGGGATATTGGGAAGGAATTGTTCTCTGGGAGGGTGAGGAGGACCTGGCACAGGTTGCCCAGAGAAGCTGTGGCTGCCCCGTCCCTGGGAGTGTCCAAGGCCAGGTCGGATGGGGCATGGAGCAACCTGGGATAGTGGAAGCTGTCCCTGCCCCTGGAGGGGGTGGAAGGAGCTGTCCCCTATGCCCAGCCCCTACCTCTCTCCAGGAGGACGTGTACCAGTCCAGGCACGGTGAGCTCTGGCAGGGCAGCTGTGCCGGGGGTTTGTAGAGCACGGCCTGGCAGTGGAACGGCCGCAGCGGCCGCTGGTCTCTGGTGTTGATGCAGTGAACATCCCGAACCTTTGTGCCCCCACCGCAGCTCCTGGAGCACTGGGAAAGGACACAGCACCACGCTGGGGAAGGGCAGCAAGGGCCGGTGCAGGGGGAATCCCTATCGGAAGGGGAGAGGACCCCAGACACGCTCTCCCTTGCGTTGGGTTGGGTTGACACTCAACCTTCTTTCCCCTCTTGCTCCAGGCCGAGGCACAGAGCAGCCTGTGCAGTTCCTCATCCATCACTCCCATCCCTCTGAAACCAGCTGGTTTCCAGCTGTAACAGAACAGTCTTCGTGCATTAAACAACCAATGACCCCGAGGAGCAGTGACCACCCAGGGCAAGCAGGGCTGTTCCCCACCACCGACCCTACTGGATTCACCCAGCCCAGCTGCAAACAGCCCTGGCAGCGCAGAGCGGCCAGAACTGACCACGGAACAGTCTGGGTTGGAAGGCACCTTCAAGACCATCTTGCCTTGTCCCGCGGGTGTTGGGACCCTCCCTCCCCGCGTGGCCCTTTACCTTGCTCCAGTTGCCCACACGCCAGGCCGAGCAGGGTCTGAGGGAGCACCTCCGGGCGGGGACAGGCCTGTCGGCCGCGGCACAGGCACCCTCACTGCCGCTGCTGCAGCGCACCGGCCTCCACACCGCGCCCACGCCGCACGTGGCCGAGCACTGCAACACAGGCAGCCTGCTGCTCTCTGTCCTGAGATCCCTGAGCCTGCTGCACTCCATCCCAGCACCCCTGAGCCTGCTCCATTCCCATCCTGACACCCCCGAGCCTGCTCCTCTCCATCTCGACATCCCCGAGCCTGCTCCTCTCCATCTCGACACCCTTGAGCCTGCTCCTCTCCATCCCGACACCCCTGAGACTGCTCCCCTCCATCCCGGCACCCCTGGCCCCCCAGGGCTGGATCTGGCCAAGGATGGAGCCTGGTGGCCCAGCAGGAAGGTCCCTGGGGACTCAGCTCCTGCCTCCTCCGTGGGCACTGGGAGGGTGCTGGGTAAACTGGGGCRTGTGGAGGAGGGGCTGTGGGATGATGTCGGGAGAGGAGCTTTCCCYTCTAAGCGGTCCCACACCAGGCAGCCCCTGGTGTGGGGGAAGAAGGATGAAAACCCTCCTCCATAACCCATTCCASTTGTTTCTGCTCTGGCTGGGACTAATCCTTTCTCTCCCCGCCCAGCTTTTGCTCCCAGGAGGATTCTCACGGCCGTGGCTGCCCAGGGCTCAGGGGGAAATGGAGCAGGACCTTGGGGCTGGGGGTGCCTTCAGCTTTTTGTTACCAGTTCTTTCATAATTAGCACTAATGACCTCAGCCWTTGATTCTGCCAAGAGCAATGTCCCAGAGCCAGCCAGGACAGGGACAGGTCTCACATCCATACCGGCCATGTCCCGCTATTCATGGGACTCACCACGTACCTCACTCCAGTTCCCGACCTCCCAGCTGGGCTTGGCAGTGTCTGCCAATGTGGTCGATGGTGGAAGCAAAGCCTCCTCCTCCTCCAGCCTCTTCTCCCAGAGCGGGGGGGGAAATGGGGTGGGCTGGGACAACTCGTGCCCCCCGTCGCTGGAGGCAGATGTCCCTGGGGGTGCCCATGGCGAGGGTTCCCTCGGTGCGGTGACGCCGAGTGGGGTCCCGTGGGAGGCCAGCTCAGTGAGGGGTGATCCCGGCTCTGGGTGCTGGGACACCCCCCCAGTCCCCCATCCCAGGGGGGGCTCTGCTGGGTGGGTGGGTGGGCCATGAGCTGGGGCCGTGGGCATGGCTGGGGCCAGGGCATCCTCCCAGGTGAGGCCACTGGAGGTGAGTTGGGTGGCTGGCCCGGGCACGGCTGGGGACACGGACACTGCTGCTGGAGGGGCTGTTGTGGCCACCGAGGGCATTGAGGTTGGGGCTGTGGGGGTGTGGAGCTCCGGATGGTGCCCCGCCTGCGCCACGGGACCCCTGTCAGCACCCGTGGGAGGGGGGCTTACAGCAGGATGGGGGCTTCCAGCATCCCCTTCCACCTCCCAGCCCGGGGCCTGCTGGGTGGGGAAGGAAAGATCTATCCTCTCCCGTGTGTCCAACATCCCCTCAGGCACTCCTCCCCATCCATGCTGCTCCGTGGGCTGCGGGGCTGCACCATTCATGTCACCAGTGATGGCCAGACCCATTTCCCTGGAGTCCTCGTGGCCCCTCCAGGCAGACCCGGCTGTGCTGTGTCCCTCCGTGCTCACACGGCCCTGGCTGCGACTCCCCGGTGCTCCCAGACCGCCGGACACGTCCACACCGGCATGGCTCCAGCCCGTGGGCAGCGGAGAGAGGGGAGCAGCCAGGTGGGGACCCCAGGGAGCGAGGCCAAGGGCTGGAGCATCCTGCCCAGGATGGGTCCTGGTGGGCAGAGCTCCGTGGGGTTCATCCAGGGCCGGGTGGCCGTGGCTGTCTGCAGAGTGGCCACTTGTGGTGCTCGGGGTGGGCGGGTGGTCCTGAGAGGGGGGCACAAGCACTGTGTCCTCCTCCTCACCCATGAAGCCAGGGATGGTGTATCTGGGAGTGGCTGATCCTGCATCCTCGGGGATCACGCTCAGGAGGTCATTCGTGGCTAAATCCCCGGGCTCTATCTCTCTCTCATCCCCAGGAGCAGAAGCGTTTTCCTCCTCGGTGCCCTTGCTCTCTCCTCCCTGCTCGGTGGTGAGCAGGACCTCAGTGGGCAGCTCCTGGGGCCCCTCCACGTCACCAGGGCTCAGCTCTGGCTTCGKCTCCTCGCCTTTGGTCTCCTTCTCCGTGAAGGGGTAGTATGACAGATCCTCATGGAAGTTGATAAAATTATAATCGTAGTAAAAATCATCAACAAAGACATTTCCCTTCCTGGCTGAGAAGTCCTCCTCAGTGATGACATTGACATCGTTGGACTCCGGAACGTTTGGGATTACGGGGTTGAATTTGGCAATGTGGTTGCTGGGGATGTAATGGATTTCATTAAATATCTCCCTGCTGGAGGAGCCGCTGCCAGACCAGTCTGCGTTGCCGCTGTCCCATTTCCCGTGGCACTGTGGCAGGGAGCAAACCCTCTCCGGGCTGGGTCTCTCCGCAGGGTCACACGCGGCCCCGGTGCTGTTGCTGCAGTGGACAGAGCGCCTCTGGGTCCCATTCCCACACGTCACGGAGCACTGGGAAGGGAAGAGAGAGGGAAATGTCCACAGGGCTGGGCCGGGAGCAGTGCCCACGCCCTCATGGTGCTCCCTCCGTGAGTGCTGCATTGTCCCCTGTGTCACAGTGCTTTGGGCATGGGGGCTCCACACGCTCTGCCAGCTCCCACCACCCACCGGGGTCCCCGACATCTCCTGTGCCAGTCCCACCCGTGGCAGGGGGTCCCCTGCAGCAGGAGTTGGGAGCAGGGGGTACTGGTCACACTGGTAAGCAGAGCATTACTGCCCATATCGGGGCTCCCTCCATGAGAAACCGTCCCAGAGCAGGGCTGGTGCTGTGGGCACTTTGCTCAGGGTGATCCTTGACCCGCACTCCTGCCAGAAAACAGTTTTCCCGGGAGATGGACACTGGGAAGGGCAGGGGTAAGATGATCTAATAGGTCTTTCCTGTGACCTATTGCCATGAATTGCATCTCTTCTTCTGGAAGAGTGTTTTTTGAAGCAGGGAATAACAACATGGGTGTTGTCTGAGTAGGGAAAAAGCAAAGGTCAGAAAGGAGCTTTGTTGGGGACACCCCGTCCCCCCCCATAATGGGCTCTTTGAGATGGGTCAGTAMAAAAGAAACTGAGAAGCTGGAAAGGAGGAGAGCAGCATTTTCTGCTGCATTTAGGGCTTGGAGCAACCTGGACTTGTGAAAGGTGTCCCTGCCCTGGCAGGGGAGTGGAACGAGACAAGCTTTAAGGTCCTTTCCACCTCAAAGCATTCCAGGATTCTCTGATAACACCTCATGGCCACCACCTGGAATAAAACAGCTGTGAGAGGGCTGCAAGGAGCTGTTCCTCCTCCTGGGATGGCAGTGCCAAACCAAGGAAAACAGACGTCAACTCCCACAAAGCTAAAATTTCCCACAAAGGCCTCCAGCTCCATCCAGGAGATAAACTCCAGGTATCACAGCACTCACAGCAGGGAAGGACGGAGCTTGTTTGCCAAGGCTGGGTTATCAGGGAAGCCCTTGGGACACAGATAAGGAATGAGGGCTCCTAGGAGCCTCGTGGAGGAACACAGGGAGCTGGCAGGAGGGTTCAGCCTTGAGCAGGAGGCACCGGGGCCGGCTGGCACAGCGGGACCTGCTCCTGCCGGGACACAGCCAGCCCGTCTGGGAACTAAGGAACAGCAAACCAGCCTTCCTGCCGCATTAACTTCCGTGGAGAGTCCATAAAGCTGGATGTACAGTGCTTTGGGGTCCTTCTAAGGCAGTAAGTGCCAGGGTTTAAGCAGTTTGTGGGCCACCCGAGCCCCAGAGAAGCCCTCTGGCGTGGCAGTGCCGGGTGCTCCGGTGCCGGACGGGGACACGCTCCCTGCCTCGGGCTCTGCACGGACAAAGCCAGCCCCGCCCCTGCTGGTACTGCTGACAGAAGGACCACAGTGCTGGGAATCTTCCGAGCCCCTCCAATTCCCCTGCTTGTGGTGGTGGTGCAAATGGAGAAGAAAGAGGGCTCTCCCTTTAAATTAAAGGACAGAAAAATTACAGAACCTCAAAATCCCAAACACATTTTTTCTGGGCTCCCAAATCCATTGGTGCCAACACCACAGGGGACACTGTGAGGGCTGGGGCTGGCCCTGCCCAGCACTGACCCACCAACAAGCCCTAATTTTCCCGTTACACCATTGCATCCATCTTTCTCAGCCCTTAATTGTGGCTTTTGTGGGCCCCTAGAAAAATATTTCCAACTCGCTCTCACTTAGCCTTCAAATTCTCTGTTCACATTTGATTCCATTTGTTCCTTAGCAACAAGCTCCGTTCCCAGGCTCTCTCCTTTCTCTCCTGATATTTGTCTTCACACTGAACACTTTTGGAACGGCTGCTTAAATTAGGAGTTATCATTTTCTGSTTGGAACCCTCAGCCTGTGGTTAAGCTGATTCACAGAAACACAAAAATAAATCAAGGCTGTACAGAGTGCCATCGTTAATCACACCATGRCCACAGTTCCACCCTGTGCCATGGGCAGGGACATCTTCCACTAGACCAGGTTGTTCCAAGCCCTGTCCAGTTGAAAACCTCTTGTTTCTGCCCTCCTTGCACCAAGCATGGAGCGTGGTCTCACCCTCTGAGGGAGCAGCAAAGCTCAGAGATGGGGCAGAGTTAAACCACCCAACTCTCCTTCCTCACTCTGAGACCTCTCCAAGCAACGGAATTCCTGCCCCTGGGAGCTGGTCAGCCCACACAGACACATCCATGGATTTTCCCTGTGAGCAGGAGCACACCCATCGCTCTGGGGCAGGCTGAGGGTGCCTGGGGGCTCCTGTCCCCAGCTCCCACCGCTTTGCAAGACACTGGGACCTCCCCGACGCTCCCTCTCACCTCGGACCAGTTCCCCACGGCCCACTGGGAGGGACAGGGCACCTCTGGGTGACAGGGCGCGGTGGCGTCCGGCTTGGAGAGGTGCTGGCAGTCCGCTGGCCGCAGGGCCCTCTGCTCGTCCAGCCCCACGCTCTGGATGCACAGCACCGTCCTCTTCATCAGCCCCGCCCGGCCGCACGTGGCCGAGCACTTCTGCCACTCGCCCACCCACCACCTGCACGGAGCGGGAAAGGGGAAAGGACAAAAGGGAAGGCGCAAAGAGAAAAGGGGAAAGGGGGAAAGATCTCAGCCRGAGCAAGTGGCTGGACACCAGGGTCTGCCCCACAGCCTGTCACGTGGGGCCGTGGGGAAAGGAGGATCCCAAATATGTCACTCCAAGGTCTGGGAGCCCGGACAGAGGGTCMGGGATGGGACAGTGCCCGAGCTGTGCCAGGGTTATGTCACAGAGGCAGAGAGGAGCATCCTGCCAGGATGGCACCTCCCGCACGGCTCAGCCTGCGGACGGGCAACGCCCTGCAGTGGCCAGGCCACCCCAGGGATGCTGTCATGGACCAACACGGGGCCTGGGAGCCACGGCCAGGCTGAGGGACGGGGCAGGAGCAGGGCAGGGTCGYACCTGGCCGGGCAGGGCTCCTCGCCGCAGGTGCGCTGCTGGTCGTCGGGGCGGGTGAGCGCGTCGCAGAACCGCTCCTCCACCAGGCCCGCCAGCCGCTCCACGCAGTGCACGACCTGCCGCTGCACCCCTGCGGGCAGGACGGACACACGCACCCTCAGGGCACCCGCAGGGCACAGGAACCCCTGACACACACCCCTGCGGGCAGGACGGACACACACACCCTCAGGGCACCTGCAGGGCACAGGTACCCCTGACACACACCCCTGCGGGCAGGA